>OZ012738.1:536421786-536944286 GCA_963859935.3 Lathyrus sativus
CTTTCCCAAAATCTCGAAGTAAACCTCGGATCTCTATCTGACACAATGCTAGACGGAATACCATGCAAACTGACAATCCTCTCAATGTACAGATTTGCCAACCTCTCCAACGGGTAATCCATTCGCATAGGAATAAAGTGTGCAGATTTGGTCAATCTATCCACAATAACCCAAATAGCTTCAAAGTTATTCGGTGTCCTTGGTAAACCTGATAAAAAAATCCATAGAAATGCTATCCCATTTCCACTCAGGAATAAACAAAGGTTTCATCAAACCCGACGGTTTCTGATGCTCAATCTTCAACTTCTGACAGTCAAACAAGAATACACAAACTCAACAATATCCTTCTTCATGCAAGGCCACCAAAATACTTTCCTCAAATCTTGATACATCTTAGCAGCACCCGGATGAATACTTAATCCACTACGATGTCCTTCCTCAAGAATATTCTTCTTCAGCTCAACAACATCAGGAACACAAACTCGATCATGACACCTCATGATACCATTCTCATCAATCCGAAAATCACCACCTCGACCTTGATTGATCAAAGTCAACCGATTAACTGAACTCAAATCAGATTTATGTCCTTCTCGAATCTCGTCCAGAATACCACTAGTAAGCTTTAACATACCCAGCTTAACTCCTTAAGAAGTCTTCTCACACACCAAACTCAAATCACGAAATTGCTCAATCAATTCCAACTCTTTCACCATCATCATCGACATATGCAACGATTTCTTACTCAATGCATCAGCTACCACATTTTCTTTACCCGGATGGTAATTCAAACCAAAATCAAAATCCTTCAGAAGTTCCAACCATCTCCTTTTCCTTCCTTGCATTCAATTCTTTCTGATCAAAAAGATACTTCAAACTCTTATGATCACTAAAAACCTCAAATCTCGAGCCAAGCAAATAATGCCTCCAAAGTTTCAGCACAAATACAACAGCAGCCAACTCTAAATCATACGTCGGATAGTTCTTCTCATGCACTCTGAGTTGCCTCGAAGCATAAGCTACAAATTGTTTATCTTGCATCAATACACCTCCTAAACCCACCAAAGAAGCATCACAATACACAACGAACGGTTCTGTCGGATTCGGCAAATCAAAACAGGAGTTGTCGTCAATCTTCGCTTAAGCTCTTAGAAACTTCCTTCACACTTCACATCCCACACAAAAGCTTGACTTTTTCTAGTCAACTGCGTCAACGACAATGATAACTTGGAAAATCCCTCAATATATTTCCGATAATATCCCGCCAAACCAAGAAAACTTCTAATCTCAAAATTTGATTTCGGAGTCTCCCATTGCGACACCGCTTCAACCTTCGACGGATCAACTGCAATACCTCTACTCGAAATCACATGACCAAGGAAACTCACTTCCTTCAACCAAAATTCAAACTTAGAGAGATTAGAATACAACCGCTTCTCTTTCAATACAGATAACACAATCCTCAGATGCTCGGCATGTTCTTCTTCACTCTTTGAATAAATCAAAATATCATCAATGAACACCACCACAAACTTGTCCAAGTAAGGGTGGAAAATCCTATTCATGTACTCCATAAATACACATGGTGCATTAGTCACACCAAATGGCATCACAAAATACTCATAGTGTCCATACCTCGTTCTAAAAGCAGTCTTCTGAATATCCTCAGCCTTCACGCGAATCTGATGATACCCATATCTCAAATCTATCTTACTGAACACACTCGCACCAACCAACTGATCCATCAAATCATCAATCCTAGGAAGTGGATACTTATTCTTGATAGTCACCTTGTTCAATTGTCTGTAATCCACACAGAGTCTCATAGAACCTTCTTTCTTCTTAACCAACAACACAGGTGCACCCCACGGTGACACACTCAGATGAATAAACCTCTTCTCAAGTAGATCTTCAAGTTGACTCTTCAACTCTTTCAATTCTGATGCGGACATACGATATGGAGCCATCGATATCCGACTAGTTCTAGGAATTAAGTCGATCACAAACTCCATTTCTCGTTCCGGCGGTAAATCTATTATCTCCTCAGGAAAAACTTCCGGAAAGTCACGGACAATTGGTAAAGCATCAATCGTTCCACTTTCACCAATGCTCACCGTTGCCATTAATAAGAATACCTTAGCACCATCTTGCAGTGATTCCTTCACTTGCTTAGCAGTCATAAACAATTCTTCTTCATTCTCAGGTTCAGGAAAAATAACCGTTTTGTCAAAACAGTTAATATAAGCACGATTGAATTCCAACCAATTCATCCCAAGAATAACATCAAGTTACACTAAGTGAAGACACACTAAATCAACTCCAAAGTCTTTACCAAAAATACTCAACGGACAATTCAAACACACATACGGGGTAGTTACCGAACCCATAACAGGAGTATCAATAACCATACCTCCACTCATAACAGACAACTCAAGACCTAATCTCTTAACACAATCCAAAGAAATAAAAGAATGCGTAGCTCCAGTATCAATTATAGCAATCAAAGGTATACCATTAATGAAGCACGTACCTCAGATTAATCGATCATCATTAGCAGTCTCCAATCCTGATAGAGCAAACACTTTCCCACTCCCTTGAGTCTTCTTTGGCTTGTCACACTTGGTACTAATGTGCCCTTGCTCACCACAGTTGTAGCAAGTCAAATTCGTACCGCTTCTGCACTCAAGAGCTTTGTGGCCTGGCTTCCCACACTTAAAATATTTCTGCTCAACACTTTTGCACTCGGGAGCATGATGTCCCTCTTCAGCGCATCTAAAACATCTCACCGGAGTGGAAACTCCTCCCCCACTCGGCTTCTTGCCGTAACCAGCTTTCTGTTTCCCCTTCTCTGAAGGAGTCACATACGGCTTTCCTATAAATTGACCTTTTCCTTTCTTGTCACTTAAACTCTTGTAGTGGCTAGACCGAGCCCTACTATCTTCATCATAAATTCTACTCTTGTTCACCAACTCAGAAAATCGCCTAATCTCCTGATAACCAACAACTTGCTTAATTTTCGGCCTCAAACCATTCACAAACTTAAGACACTTGGATCTCTCAGCATTAGCAGTGTTATAATGAGGACAAAACTTAATCAATTCCTCAAACCTTGCGGCATACTCGGCCACAGTTGAGTTACCCTGCTTCAGCTCAAGGAATTCAATTTCCTTCTTACCACGCACATCTTTGGAAAAATACTTCTCTAGAAATGTTTCTCTAAAAAGATCCCAAGTAACCACAATCTCATTCTCTTCAAAACTTTGGCGAGTATTACCCCACCAGTCTGCAGCTTCCTCTTCCAGCATATAAGTGCCAAACTGCACCCTCTGTGCATCCGAACAATTCATGACCCGAAACATCTTCTCAATCGCTTTCAGCCAAACTTGTGCTTTGTCAGGTTCATGGGTTCCCATGAAAATCGGTGGATTGTTCCTTTGGAACCTTCCTAAAGCACGAAACTCATCATCAGCGTTATTTTCAACATTCACATTGACTTGAGGATTCTGCCCAATCGCTCCAGCCAACCTCATTAACGCCTCAACAATCGCTTCGTCATTCCTGCCTGCAACCATTGTTCTTGATTCCCACAACAAATCCTCGTTAGAACAATCATATGGATAGTGCTACACACATATACCAAATACATAAGGGAATGAACACGTTAACAACTTGGTCAACAGACCGACCTGCTCTTATACCACTTAATGTAACACCCCCTTCTATACCCCCAAATAAACAATAAATCACATAAGCACATAATAAATTTCATCAGAGTAAATTTGAAACATGGTATAAAAGAAGTATGCCACATCATTCATCAAAATAACATACAACACCTGCTCTATAAAAGACATGCAATAGTGGGGTAGTTCAACATAGGAACTTAGTCCTTACACCCACATCTCAATATTTTAAAATTAAAGCAGAAGATTAAAGCATTTGAATCATTTAAAACATATTATCATATAAATACATAATTCAGTTTGGTTCACAATATCATTCATGTTTACAAAACATTTACCATCGGATACATACACCAAATGTATCCCAAAAGAATACTATAAAAGCCTAACTACCCGGTGCTACATATCAGAGCATAACCGACCAAAAGAATGAAGCTAAACTTCACAAAAGACCTCCAGCAACCTAATCTGCAATGCCTCATAGAGCATTATAAAACAGCAGAACGGTGAGAAATATTATCATAATAATCAATGCATATAATTATATATATATATATATATATATATATATATATATATATATATATATATATATATATATATATATATATATATATATATATATATATATATATATATATATATATATATATATATATATATATATATATATATATATATATATATATATATATATATATATATATATATATATATATATATATATATATATATATATATATATATATAACACACACACACACACAAACCTAGAACACATACATTCCACATTTCTCACCACAATTCAGTTTAATCGTCATATACATCACAACCTATGTGTAACAAACATGGATAATCACCAAGCACATTTCATCATGCATACATCCATAATTCTCAATTCAATACTTCACATACAAGTATACTCTCATACAACAATACACATTAATCATGTGACTCAATGCAACTCATGCCATGTGGTACCAACACTTGTTATCATTTTTTGGTTTTTACACTTAAACCAGGTCCACCCTTCTAGACTGATAACAACAAAAGCCCGTTCACTAAACTTTCAAACCCACCCTTCTAGGTTTGGGACAAGTCACTAGTCTCCACGAAACTAGCAAACATTGCCTCTTGACTAAATTATGTATATGCAATCAACCACCAAATGCACTTAAGCCCGTTCTCGCATATTAATCCCATGCATTCAAATAATTCATCACTCAAGAATTATAACATGATTGCACACACAACATATTCATATTCAATATCATCAATATATTACCAAGCAATGCACACATATCCACAATATGTTCCCATACATTCTCAAACACAAAACCACATACCAACAATATGCATCCACCACATAGTGCTCACGGCAACAAATTCAATAACGTTCATCATGCATTATATTTGTCAAAAGACCACATTTCTTAATCAATTCCACAATCTAGGATTCACGCCTTACGGCTACCCATAGCATATATTTCACAGTATACAATTACTCATTTCCAACAAGGATCAAACACAATCGAACAAAGAAATCAACATGGAATAGAATCACAAGAAAACCAAATGCTGTCACGCTCGCTGACTTGCTCAGCGAATACTCGCTATCTGTTCGCCTAGCGAACAAGCTTGTGAAGGCAAACAGAAGCTACCGACTTCACTCGCCACCTACTCGCTGCAGCGAGGCCCTAGCGAATCCTTCGCCACCTCACTCGCTACCAGTGAACCATATCAAATGCATTATGCCCAAGTCTGGGACCTCTCGCTAACTTGTTCGCCCAGCGAGTTGCTAGCGAATGTTCGCGACCTGTTCGCCTAGCGAAGTTGCTAGCGAACGTCTGCGAACTCAGAATTCCTCACTGTCATCAAGTCCTCAACTCTTCACAAAACCGACCGATTCTCACCAAACCAGTTCCATAGCCTTAGTCTAACCTCCCTCAACTAAATTATACCACTTATTCTCATTTTCGACTGTTAAAACTCGATTTCTATCGATTAAATCCACTTTGCCCTAAAATGGAAGTTGTAGAAAAACATACAACAATCTAACCCAAGCATACATAATCATATACATTGACAAGATAATGATATTTCACACCCTTACCTCGATTAAATCGATGCTTGAGAGTTGTTCTTGAGCTTTTCCAACTTTTCCTTCTTCTCCTTCTCTTTTCTCCTATTTCTCCTTCTTTCTCTTATGTTTCCTTTTCTTTCTCTTCTCTTTCCACTTTTCCTTTATAAGTCTTTCCATTCTATTTCCTTCCATATATTCTCCTCTCAAATATTTACCAATAATTCCAATAATTAAAATTATCCTAATAAATCAAATAATTAACATGAATAATTAATTATTGAAAAATTGGGTTGTTACATTACCTACAGTCTAACTTCCCAAGAAGCTAAAGCAGTTTATCAATGGTTACATTAATTGAGAATACCTGATGGTTATGCTTCAAACTTAGCAAGGTGTGCCGACCCCAACACTGGGAAGTTGCATGGAATAAAAAGTCATGATTGTCATGTTTTTATAAAACGATTGCTTCCAATTGCGTTCGATTCACTACCCAATCACGTGCTTAATTCACTAACTGAAATTAGTCAATTTTTTAGAGATATTTGTGTGTCAGCTTTAAGAGTGGACGACATCATTAAGTTGGACCAAAATATTCCAGTTATCCTTTGTAGTTTAGAACAAGTATTTCCACCTGGTTTTTTTTTGTCTCTATGGAATATCTACCTGTGCATCTTGCATGTGATAAATCTTGCATATGAAGCTTATATTGGCGGCCTTATCCAATATAGGTGGATACATCCGTTTGAAAGGTTCATGGGTGATTCAAAGCAATCGGTGAAAACTAGAGCTAAAGTTGAAAAATCAATATATGCACGTTACTTGCATCGGGAAACATCACATTTTTACAGTCATTATTTTAATCACTTGATGTTAATTTCAAGAATCATAAGGAATGCAATAAATGTTAATGAAAGAAGTCAATTTACCTTATCATTCTTAGGTCTTCCAGGTCGTCCCTCTGGAAAGAAGAATATGCATTGGCTGATCCAAAAAGAAATGCAATATGTGCATGTTCATGTCTTGATTAACTACGCTAAAGTTTAACCAATTCTTGAGTAAGTATACCCCAACTACCTATTTATCTTTATATTGTGAATATAAAACTTATTACATTCAAACTTACAGTATGTGTCTTTATAGGGCATTTAACACCTCTTATTTTCATAGTACTGGTGAACAAGCAAGTACCGACCATATTCATACGTATTTTCCAGCATGGTTCAAGGAGCAATTATCATGCATTGTTGCACCGACTTAAGAAATACTCCATTTGAGAAACTTGTATGAAGGCCCTATTCAAAGTGCAAATGAATGACATACATACTTTGTGGACGAATATAAATTTCACACCGAGACACAGACTGAAAGGAAACAAACCATAAACAGTGGTGTATTTATAAAAGGAGTTACAGATGGTGGTGAAGAATATTTCTATGGGGTTGTTACACCTATCTACAAGTTGGTATACAATTACTTGGAATCAGAAAATAAAGTTGTCCAATTTTATTGTAATTGGTATGATCCATCTGACAAAGGCACACAAATAGATAAGAAATATAATATTGTTGAGATTCGAATGGACAAAAGGTATAAAGAGTATGACCCTTTCATAACGTTACATATTGTTAGGAAAGTTAATTACATTCCTTATCCTTCAATTGCTCCACGTAAATGAGGGTGGTGTGTTGTAATCAAAACAAAACCATTAGGTCGTATTGAAATTGACAAACTAGTGGAAGACCTCGCTTACCAAGTTGATGAAATATATCAAATTAATGATGTGATTAAAGTTGAAAAAATTACAAGTTTGTGTGATACAGTGGTTGAGGGTCATCAAGTTGATGCATCTATATCATTGGATGAAAGTAATGTGGATGAAGAGAATGATGAGTTTGGATCCGAGGACAATATCAGATCAGATGATGAAAATGATATGGATGAAGAGCATGGAGAGTTTGAATAGATCGTTTTTGTTATTTTACTTAATGATTGGTAGAGAATAATGTGTATATCTACTTAATGATTGGAGAGCATGAAAAGTTTGAGTAGATCACTTTTGTTGATTTAAATGTGTTTTGTTGATTTATTAATTGTGTTAAGGAATTAATTGTATATGTTGTGATGATTTATTATATGCGTATTCTCTCAAAATAGATAAAATGCCACCTCAAACTGATAAGGGTAAGGGTAAGGTCCAACAACATCAGTGCCAGCGCCCGAGGGTAATTGTATATGAGGCACCTCAGTTGGCTATGTGTCCTCTCCCACAGAGTCAGGTAGATCCCATGTTTACGTCTAGTTCTCAACTTTTTATGTCACTAATATCCCCTCATGATTATCCTATATTCCCATCTGGGACCCTAGCTTTCATGAGCATATATAGGGGATCTAGCTTTCCATTCCATCAGACTGGTGGATCTAGCTTTCCATTCCAGCAGAATGGGGTGTCTAGCTTTCCATAACCTCATCACATACCCTCACCATCCATATAGCTTGGGGGATCCCACACCCCACATCACACACATATACCTTCACCATCCATGCATCATGGGGATCCTGCACCTCACATCCCACATACATACCTTCACCATCCATGCAGCTTAGGGGATCCCACACCCCACATCTTACACACATACCTTCACCATCCATTCATCTTAGGGGTTCCACACATCACATACCACATATATACCATTATCATTCATGCATCATGGGGGATCTCGCACCTCACCTACAACATACATACTTGCGCGTGAAGAGGATGATGAGGGGGAGGATGAGGACGATCATGAGGGGCAGGATGAGGATGATCATCAGGGGGAGGATCGTGCCGCACATTCGATTGAGTATGAGATTATTGATGGAAGATGTTATACTTGGCCCAGTCGAAAATCGTAAGTTTCAAATTTATAAAATTTTAATTTAAGTAAACATGTTACGTTTTTTTAGATTTAATAATACTTATTCAAATTGTTGTTGTTTAATTTTGAGTCGATTTAGATTGATGTCCAATGTATAAGTTATATTATTCAGTAAATGTATAGAAAATCTTGGAAGAGATTTCTAAAACTTTCCAAGAATGACAAAGATGCATGGTTTGGCAAATTTAAGGTATAGTGAATTTATTTTAAGTTATTGTTATTTTAATTACTTTTTTAATTATAATCATCTAACAATTAATTTGTATATCTAACAATTATAATTATTTTAATTAATTTTTTCTAATAATTATCTAACAACATATTCGTTAAACTATATTTAATTTTTTTTTTGTGTGTGCAGAAGGACTATGACATATTACTTGCAAAAATTTTAGTTCAAAATCCTCAGTATACTCCGATAGGTTCAAACTCGATTGATGATCGTGTGGATATTTATATTTGGAATTTAGTAATTGGAGGGAAAGGACCTAACAAGTGTTTATTTGGTACTGGGTCTTTCGTCGGGGACTATAGACAAAGAGGGAATATAATATTATGTGAAAGAGTTGCGGGTGGGGAAGGATCATCACGTCAGAAAAATTTGACACTCCAAATGATGGAAATAGTGCGACAATTAGCACTAATTGAGGCAAGACGTGAGACAGCAGAATGTGAGGCGGTGATAAATAACCAAATGGAGGAAATGAAGAAAAGACAAATTGAGATGGAGGAAATAATGCGACGATTACTCTCACAAGGGGGGAACCAAACAAATAATCCAATGGGCGGTGTTGATTATGATATGGATGAAGATACAGAGGGGTGATGATGATGATGATGATGATGTTGCTTGATTTTTTTTAATTATTATTTTACTTTTAAATATTGTTTTTTGTAAAATATTTATAATTATTTTGAATTTAATCATTTTAAACTGAAATTATAATTTTTAATTATTAATTTCGCATTATAATAAATTTAAAATTATTAATTTCATAATAAATAAATTTGTAAATAGTTAATTATTAATTTTGTAATTAATTATTTTTTCAATAAAAAATAATTTTGTGACATGTAAAACACAAAGCTATTAGTGGCGTGGAAAATACGACACAAAAACAATATTAGTGACGTGAAAATCATGTGCAAACCTGCAACAATGACTTGCAAAAGTGACGTGTAGCAGATTCGTAGCAGCATTTTGTGACGTGAAAATCACGTGGCAAATGTTGTGAAGTGAAAATTACGATGCAATGTTGTGACGTGATTTCCACATGCCAAAAAAGTTGTCACAACTGATATTGCCTCGTGAATAACTACGACGCTAAATTTGTATTGTGACGTGAAAATCATATCACAAATGATTGTATGTTTTGTAGTGCTATAAGGAAGCCACGATGAAGAAATGCTTCAACGTCTTAAGGAGAGCACCCATAACTTTCCTTCCCACAAAATACAATTCAAGAAGTTTCATCAAGAAAGACTCGTGTTGCCATTCCAGAGTCAGACGGGGCAAAAGGAGACGAGACCACATAGTCAAAGGATTGACGCATAAGTAAAAAGCATCAGAATCCTCCTCTGACCTTTGGAGGAGACCGAGGTAGTTATGCTCTGACCCTGGTTGAAGAAGAAATTCACCTGGATAAGGTTCAGTCAAAGCACATGCTGTAGATACAAATCTAGGAAAGCAATATGCCAAAATTTATGGAAAAACTGCCTAAGCTAATCGATTACGACGTAAAGGCTTAGAGTATTCGAACAAGGATCCGAATCAACTAACGTTAAAACACTTATAGGATACGATTATAACCGTTCCTTAAAATCAACCAACAAATACTTATTTTCTACCCATGAAATATATAGCTTTGATGTTCTCATTGCACTATGAGAATACATAGACACGAGGGTTCGAATCCTTGGTAAGCACATTAATTAAAAACTTATTTCCCCTTAATTAAAATCAATCGCAAGTAACCTTTAGATAATAACACACATCCATGCAAAAAAAACAATTAAAATAATTCTCGTTGAGTACAACGGATGTGAGGGATGTTAATACTTTCCTCTCACATAACCGACTCCCATACCCATTTCTCTTTCCCAAAAGTTTTATTGATATTTTCCCTTTCTATTAGAATAAATAAAATTCATTGTCGACTCAGTTGCATTTTCGAGCGTGCGATGCGCTCGAATATTTTTTACGTTGCAGCATATAATATGAGTTTTTACCAGACATTTCTAAAAATCGGGTAAAAATGCATGTATTTTTCCACATAAAACTGGTAAAATCATAAAAAAAATCAGTAAAATTAGATACTTACTGGTCATAAATGTGATAGTTTGAATGAAAAATCCAGTATTAACAAGATTTTTTCAAAAAAATAATTACAATATATTAGTGAAATGAATTTTTATATTTCACAAGATTAATATGGTTATTGCATAACTGTTGGGGATGCCAGGTCAAATATGGGGAGTGACAGGATAAATTTTTCTATTTATTTGATGTACTTTTCTAATTAAATATGCAAGTTACTTTTTGCATATAACATTTTGGCATCATATAAGTGACTTGAGAGATTAAGTGAGGTGTTAAAGATGGAAAACACGTAGGGTATTGAAGAGAAATGTTAAAGAGAGGATTACATAAGGGATTGAAGAGATATGTGTGCGGAAGCAAACAATTTTTCACAACCTTTCATTCTGAAATTCGATGGTGACTATGATCGTTCAAGCATGGTCAAGGAGATTCTCCTTTGATCCAAAGAATATTTGGGTTGTTTTCGAATTAGGTTACTCATGGCCTGGGAATATGGACGATATGATGATACCACAAAAACATCACTTGGCGGAGATGAAGCAAAATGATTCAAAGACTAAAAATTACTCGTTTCAATCACTTGAAAAATCAACTATAAAATTCTCCATGTCAAGGAAATTTTCAGGTGATGAAAGCTCAACTCTATCGTTTATATAGGAATTTTAAGGTTCTGAAATGAAGCAAGATGAATCGATCACTTAATACTTTGGTCGAGTAATGGTAGTTGAAAATGACATGAGAAATTATGGGGAATATATGAGTGATGTTAAGATCATTGAGAATATTTTGAGAACCCTTACAGATACATGGAATTACATTGGTTGTTCCATTGAAGAAGCCAAGGATATCGACCATCTCTCTGTGGGTGCCTTACAAAGTTCTTTGCTTGCTCATGAGAAAAAGTTCAAAGTAATGGGATAAGAATGACACACTTTGAAGATGATTCACAAAAAGAACTATGGTGGTGGAGTTTGTGGAAGATCCACTTTTAGAGGATTAGGTGGACAAGGCAGAGATAATGCTCATCAAAATTGGAATAAAGACCATTGAGTGATATAAAAGTCATAAACTCAGAAATTTCCAATATGAATGTTAGGCAAGCTAAGAATCTTGAATAAATCTTCTCCAAGTTGAGAGAGAGTATTAAATAATAATCTTGTGTTTATTTCCTATGTTAGTTGAGTTCTAAGTGTTGGAATTACACCCAAAACATGGAGAATTCTGACTCAATCTTTACGAACAAGAATCGATTCTTTTGATTGATTCCGCCTCTTATTCTTCACCCTCCACTCAAGCAAATCAACTACACCTTGGTTGCAAGATGATTTTGCTGCGCAATAATTATTAAAGAAGAAATGAAATATGAATTGGGGAAGAAAAGAGAAATTAGGATTTGAGAGAAAAGGGGAAGAAGGATAATATTTCTATAGATTCTCGCCAAGCCTTCAAACTCAGGTTTTTATTTTTATTTTTTACTCAACCTTTTCTCTACGCAACTGCATTATTACAATGATATGGTATCTTCCTATTTATAGGCTGAAATTGATTGCACACCAAGTAATCTCTAACTAAACTAACTCATCTAAAAACACAAAGTAAAGTTAAGTCTAAATTTATGTCGAGATACACTTCTTCGACAACTATACAATTTCTACAGACAGAGCATTTCGATAACTATACAATTTCTACAGACAGAGCATTTCGACAACAACAGACTCTGTCAAAATGGTTCTTTTGCACAAAGAATTATATTTTCAACACACCACCTAATTCATTGTGTCTAAGTTATCTACATTCATCATTGTTCTTAGTTTTTTGAACACTTCGACCGACACATCTTTCGTCATGTTGTCTACAATTTGACTCTCAGTTCTGCAGTGTTCCAAGTTTAGCTTCCCATTTGCTACTTGATCTCGAAGATAATGTAACCTCATTTCGTTATGTTTTCTTATTCCATGTGCTATCAGATTCTTTTCCAGATTGATAGTAGACATGTTGTTGATCTTCATTGTAATTGCTCCATGATTCTTCCCTGTAATTTTTTCTACCAAATTCATAACCCACTTTTCTTTACATGCACATAGGGAAGAAATATGTACTTTACTTCACACAACAACAACTCCACTACTTTTTATTTTCTCGAGCTCTAAGAAATTGGTGCACCACCTAGCATAACACATAACCTGTTGTTGATTTTCTATTGATCCGATGTCGCACACGGGTCAAAAATGAGTTTTTTTTAAAAGTAGTAACGAGAAGTGACACTCGAATGTCGTATCACAAGGACTCTTGTACAATTATTAACCGACTAATAAAGACTAGAGGGTTGTTTAGGTTTCAGTTCGATTACCAAAATAAGGAGAAAAATGATTAAAATAAGTGATTATGAAATTAAGTTAATCTGGTGTTTCAGTTCTTACCTATCATCGATTATTATAACTTCACTGCCCTAAGCAGATTCTATTCATATTAAATCAAAATATCAATCAATAAGCGAGAGTGAAATTATAAGAGTTATATTTCCTATTCGTCGATCACAAATCAGTCAACAAGCGTGAATGAATTAAGCAAAAGGTTAAGAAATAAGCGAACTAACGAATTAAGCAAACGATAACACGGAATTAAATTTAGGAAATATAATCAATTGAATCAACAAAACTACTCTATGACAAATCGGGTTAAGCAAACGATAATCATAAAATAGGATTGATATGAATAGTAATTGAATTGTAAAGTTATATAAATCTCAAGGTAATTGAACCTAATTACAGCAGATCAACCTGAGAGGTTTAGTTCTGCATGAAATTCATAAAAAGCAAAAGTAAAATTCATGAATAGTGAAAGAAGGTGATAAGCAATATCGTGGCTATTACTAGGTATAGGGAAGCATCAAATCCGGTTTCTAACCCAACTGGGTCGAAAAACATTAAAAAAAATGTCCCAAAACAAAATATTTCTAAAGTTTGAAACTTCAACGAATTATTCGACACGGTTTCACTCCAAATTTACTCTCGACCTCAACACGAAACTTGTAGCTATTTGTATTAGCTTTTCAAAACCTATTAGAACGCATCAATCTGATTCTCATAGCTTTAGTTACAATCTGCAGAGCGAACAAGTATCAAATAACTGTTAATGTTGAAAATAAGCTGCGAAAATAAAATAAAGCTAGAAACAAAATTAAATATGAAAACACATTAAAATAGTAAAAATACTCAAGTAAACTATAGGAATGCCTATGTATAATAATGAAAGAATGTGCATGAAGATGCACTAATCATCTATCTTCAACATCACTACAACAACTTGAGTCGGTGCAACCCACTAGCTTGCATTCTTTTCCTTCATCATATACAGGAAACAAAATTCCATAGTTGAGAGTTCCTTTGAGATACTTTAGTATCCTCTTCGTTGCTGCCAGATGTGATATCTTAGTATCTTCTTCTTTGCTGCTAGATGTGATACCTTTGGCTTCTGCATGAATCTAATCACCACACCTACACTATATGCTAGATGAAGCCTTGTGTGACAAAGGTCTCTTAATGAACCATTAATTCTTCTGTAGTGTGTTGGGTCGACATCATCTTCATATGCATTTTTCGACAGTTGCAATCTTGGTTCAGTAGGTGTCGAAGTCACATTACATTCTTCCATCTCAAATCTTTTGAGTATTTCATTTACATATCTTATTTGATGCTCATCATGAAGGTGAGAAAAGTACACAAGAAGGGGGGTTAATTGTGTTTTCCGTTTTCTTAATTTGCGTCTGATCCGAGTTCAGAATCTAAACTGGTCTTCAGATTCTGATTATACTTAGCAGCAAATGTTAATAGAAGCAAATAAATAATATCAGAAGACACAAAGATTTATATTGGTTCCTCTCAATTGGGAGTAGTTCAGTCCCCTTACTTCACAACATATTTTCACTATATTCAAATCATGATTACAATCGCTTATGCATTATGCATAAGTCTTTTACATTTCTCAAATCCTAGGTCAAAGACTTCTTTCTCAATTCCTACAGACTCAAGACTTCTGCTCTAGGTTCCATTAAACGAGTCTTCCTGCTCAAAACCCTCAGGTTCAAGACTTCTGATCCAAGTTCCACAAACTGATCCATCCCACTCAAGCCACATTGGCCCAAGACTTCTTCTCCAAGTTCCATGAAATGAGCTTTCCTGCTCAAACCCTCGGGTTCAAGACTTCTGCTCCAAGTTTCACGAACTGAGCCATCCTACTCAATTAATCTACTTGATTAAGACTTTCATTTCTCAAGCACATATCATGAGACTTACATGACTCAAGTATCATGGCGAGAGACTTCCTTGCTTGAATCCCAATCATACAAGACTTCTGCTCAATCAATTCGCTTGATTAAGACTTTCATTGCTCAAGCACATAGCATAAAACTTACATGGCTCAAGCATCTTGGCGAGAGACGTAATCTAAACCGCTAAACAAGTTCATTAAAATAGAGAACAAGGTGTACTTGATACTAATATCAGAGGTACAGGAAATCACCATAACAAAGACCTAAATCTCTTAATATTTCTAATATATTCAATGTATAAGAAATCTTAAGGCTTTTACAATTACAACCTACAACAGAAAATTTGCATACACGATAGAGTTGATAATTATTGATTGTGTTACTGCTTTATCTAGTTAATCCTTGTTGAAGATTCAGTTTGAACCTTCAACCACTTATATAGTAGTTTCAGCAGACTAGCCGTTGGAAGAGATAACTTAATCAAATGCTTTGCTTTACTCCGTAGTACAAGAGCTGTTGAAGATAGATACACCAAAAGATCATGATCCATTGTGTAACATGTTTAACCATTGAGTCTTCAAAAAGATCATGTAATATTGAGCTGTTGAAAGTAGATATTCGTAAATCATGTCAACCTTTATTGAGCCTTGTGAACTCATGCTCCACCTGACAAATTGATTTGACAATGCAGCTTGCTTTATGTAGTACAGACAACTTCAGCTTTATCACCAACTCTGAATGATACCATAAGTTAATTTACATTCACCAACTGTAAAGACAATTATGTTGCTTCTTCTGATGTTGAGGCCTTCACTTTTAGAGTCTACGTCGGACATCACTTAGCAAGTGTTCTTCAGATATTGCACCACTAGGAGCTAGCAATTTAGCTTCTCTCAAGTGTGTCTTTGTATATCAGTATATAAATACTTACAAGTATTATAACCTGCATACAAGAAACACACATCAAATATTTTTAATACTCTTTTATCATCAAAACCCAAGGAATATATGTCATGAAAAAATCTTGTTCTAACAACCTCCCCCTTTTTAATGATGACAAACATAAGTATTTAAAAGGACAATGTTGGGCAGTTATAATTTTCTTTGCAACATCAGAGTATGAGGTTTGTAAGCTCCCCCTGAGTCTAATAGTTCAAAGTTGAGTTATGTGACTCACCCTAAGTACTACTTTCAAGAAAAAGTAATTTAATTTTCTTAGTAACATCAGAGTCTGAGGTTTGTAACCTCCCCCCGAGTCAAATAGTTCCAAGGTTAACGTTTGTAAGCCCCTCATTAGTTATATATTTATGAAAACCAAAAATAGTATTTTAACTTCTCTTGACAACAAAAGAATATGAGGTTTGTATGTTCCTTCTAAGTCTGATAGGCTAAGGTTAAGGTTTGTAAACTCCTCCTTAGTTCTGTGTACAAGAAAGTTAAAATGTGTCACCCAGTCAAGATAACCATAATAACAGAAATTTAAATAACAAAATTATAAATGACCATTATGTACAAACATAATAGGTTCAATGGGTTTAGTTTCTAATTACACACTTACTATCATTTCTCCCCCTTTTGTCACATCAAAGAGAATAAAAAGAGAAAAGAAAGAAAAAAATTACATTCATAAATGCATAATAGGCCATCATTACAAGATCAGTTTCCAAGAAATGAAAAACGATCAAGTAACAAGGGTCATTAAGGATTGTACAATGTTGTTATTGGTCGTAACACTCCAAAAAATCAAGTAAAGGATCTTTATTTCGTCGATTAGGATACTTAGAAGCCATTATAAAAGCAACCAACACCTAGTTCATTTTCATCAACATATATTGAAGTTATGGAGTCATCAGCTGAGAGCAACAAAACTTCTGTAGTGACAAAAATCACACAGAGCTCTACGATTTTGAGTGTCCAGAACCTTCAGAAATGAGCATTTTCTAAATCATCTACTACTGAGCCTATGCCCTCTACAAAGATTACTTCATATGAATCTATGTCAGGAGTTCTTCAACAACCTATATAAGTAGATTCTTTAGTAGCTGCGATGAAGCCAAGAAAGAAGTCTATGAACAGGTCAAGGAAAAGAAGGTTCAACAACATGTTTTATCGTTCTGTTATCCCAGAAGTAGACGAGGAAGATATTGATGAGGATGAACCAAATATTTACTATGGTAACTACTGCTCCTATAAGGCAAATGATGACTTAGATAGAGATCTATTCTAAGAACATACAATTTCTTTTATAAAAATATTTTGTAATCTTTTAGCCTATTTAATGAAGAATTTTTTGAACAATTTATTTTTATTTGCATTGCATGCAAACAAACACTTAATTTCACCTTTTGATTTTTTGATAAAGCATTGGTGAAGTAATACTAAAACCAGAAGCAATAGTTAACATGTTAACTATAGTACTTACTAATGTTAAAAGAATCTTAATAGGTCAGACTGCTAGATAAAATTTCCAAGAGTCATCATTAAAATATTGATTTGACTTAATCAATATTAAAATAACAGATACTCATGACGATTAATGTAACAAGTCTATAAGAACTCATAGAAGACTCACTTTCATAATCACTTAATCTTCATAACACCAGGATGTATAAACAAAAATAAAATTGGTTCCAAAGAGAGATTTTAGAAAGGTAGCCATACTAAATGCAATAACTCAAGTAAAAAAAATCAACACAAGAGCTGAAGGATCTACTAGCAAGCTGATGACTTCAGAAGCGCACACCTTTTTAGCATCCTTTGTGAAAACACACAGAAGAAGAACTTCTGAGTCTAAACGCAGAAATCTACTGAGAAAAAGGCTGTGAAGTTTGCCAAGGAAGAATGGCAAGATTATTTAGATAATCTAGACATGTTAGATGATCCTAGGAAATATCTTAGGGCAAATCCAACAAACTAGAAGGTCTAAATAATTTGTAATATCTTCCAGTTTATTAAAGAGAATTGTTGCATGTTTTGAGTTCTTAATCCCATTTCTTTTATCCTTTTGAACAACAACAACAATATATATATATATACATATATATATATATATATATATATATATATATATATATATATATATATATATATATATATATATATATATATATATATATATATATATATATATATATATATATATATATATATATATATATATATATATATATATATATATATATATATATATATATATATATATATATATATATATATATATATATATATATATATATATATATATATATATATATATATATATATATATATATATATATATAGATATATATATATATATATATATATATATATATATATATATATATATAGATAGCAGTTAAAATGCACAACAACATGAACAAACTTGAATTAATAATAAGATTGTTTAATATAAAGGTTCTAACAATTACAAGGCATAACTATGTAGAAATCTAACATCAGAATCTTTCATAGATAGTTTCAAAGTTGTCTCTCCAGATTTTAAACGAATCAACCTCTGAACTTATGATAACTCCCCGCTGGACAAGTAGTTCTGAAAGAACTCGCCCATAAGAAATGAAGAAAATCTTTCCCTTGTGAAAGGAAGAAAAATTCCTCTTCAAATAGTCAAACATAACTTGAGGAATATCAATCTACAAGTTTGATTTGAGAAGTAGTAGCATATCCTTTTCAATAGGGTTCACGAGGTCTAAATCCTTATCCTTAAGAAGCAAGATTATGTTCAGAATCTGATTCCAAACAACTTCATCATGACAAATATTTGAAGCCAATGATGTCTTAGAAGGATCTGTAAAGATACGCCAAGTAGCAAGATAGTGTTCTCAAACAAGATTTCTCGTAATTTCTACAATCTCCTCACAATTAATCACATTAGCAATCACTTTAGAGGTTACTTTTATAGAAATACCAGTCACTTTAGAAACAATAGCACACTCAGAATTCAGCTTAACAATGGACACATTAATCCAAAACTCTTTGACAAGATTTGGATAAGTGAAACCACAGAGCATCTCAAAGTATCCATTCCAAATTTGTTTAGACAGAGTCTTCTAAAAGTTAAAACCTAACTTAAGCAACTCATCAAAATCCACAAACATTTCATTGATGATAACCAGTTGATTCAAAGAATAATTGACTAGAGAACTCATCTAAAGTTTGGCTTGATCAACACACACAACAACAAAAAAAGAACTGAACAAGATTCTAAATGAATTAGAGTCTTATCAGAAAAGGACACAAAATCATGTTTAACAAGACAAAGGATAGAGACAACAAATATATAAAAAGAAAGAACCATTACCCAAAGGTTCTTATCCAGCAGATCTTCTGAATCCACTAGATGATTTTTAACCTTATAAAATTTAAGTAATATAAAAGTTTTTGGAAAACCTTTTACTTAAACTGCTTTATCAGAAGTAAAGAATCTTCTTCTAAATCTCAGAGTCTGATAATTTTCAAAAGCTATCATCCATTAGAGTCTAATAGATCTATACTTAAAGAGATATGTGTTTTATTAGTTATGAGTCTCCAAGATTCTATTTAAAATCAACATTTCCTATTGAAGCAAGATTCATGAGTGATTACAGAATATTGAATTGTTTCCTTTGACAACTAACAAGAAGTAGTAGCATGACAAAAAGTGAGGAAATTTTTTCCATAAATATGATCATCATCTAGCTAATGAAATATTCAGTATAGATAAATACAACATAGTTTCTTCTTAAAGATTTATGAATATTATTTCATCAAAAGAAATTTTCTAGAAATCTAACAGAGACTTTGTATTTACATATACGCAAATATCTCATGGAATCAAGAAATAAGCTAGAAAAGAACATAACCTTTTTTTTGTTATTTTCTCTGTCAGACTCGTATCAGTATTCAGACCTGACCATAGAGTCTGTCCACTTTTTTCACCAAACTCAGTACCTCTAGTTTTTGAGTCTGAGATGTAGGCTCTTCTTCCATCAAATATTGTAAACAACCTTTGATAAGTACCAGGGAAGATGCCTCTGCTCATTTCTTCAATATCTGCAACAAATACATTTTAATGATGATACTCATATTCCTATAAGACCATACATGTAAGTCCAGACAGACTTTCCTTTTTCCTTATTCCACATTCTGATAGAAGTACCATAATTCATTCTAGAGTATCAGTCTAGGATAAGTCATGATATAAACAAGATCTTATTTTTAGCAGAATCATTGATTTCATTGTCTTGGATTAAGACTTTTAAATCTTTGATAAGAAAAGAACTAGATGACGTTAGCTATTAGAGAATGGCATAAAACAAATTCAATCACTATCATGTAATTGCTTGCAGAACACGAAGAAGCATTGAAGGTTTCTCATAGACTTGTTCTTTAATACAAATTCCCTGATGACCCTCAATCAAGGAGAAATGGAGTCTTTTAAGATATCACCTTAAAGAATAGACTCCTTATTATCAAATATTGAAGAAAGATAGATTTGGCATAATCACTTTGTCTTCAATACTTGATTTTTATTTCAGGACTCATATGCTTTTTTGGAAGCATTAATGACTGGCAGAGCCAAATTACTCTTTCATCTGAATCCTGCATTAATGTCAGCTTCAAATGAATAAGCAGTGAAGACCTTTTGACATTAGGTTATGGTAGTGTTTCTCCTTGCTTTCAAATTTGTGAAATCAGTTGAAATACTAATATTTCAGAAGCTTTTAAAGTTACTCTTCTATCATAAGACGTCACATTTCATTCATCCAGTTAAAGAAGTCTTTTGATTAAGAAGGTTAATTCCTCGTCATCATAAATTACATAGGAAGTATCCTTCAACAGACTTGGCGAAAGATAATATGTTAGATAGCTTTTCATTATCTAATTCCATTTTTTTCTTTGATATTGTAAGACAAACCGACAGAGCACAGTAAATTCAAGTTGTATAACTTCTTGAACAATCGTGACCTCAGGTTTGAATCCAGAAAAATCTTTTCAGACTTTGCTTGGAAATATTAGATGAAGTGTAACTTGACAAGCTTCAAAACTGATCCCCAAAAATCTAAGCACAAGGATCAAGGATAATCCAAGCATCATTCATATCAATGATTTTGACATACTCAGAAGTGAGATAGAGCACCTACCAGAATATAACTACCTCTAAAGATATTTAATAAGCTTCTTTTAAGTTGGTGATAGAGGTTTTCAAACCTTGATCATCTCTACACCATCAAATTCTACAGTAATACCTTTCTCAAGGATATTATATGGACCTTCATCAAAACCCTTTATCAAGACCAATGAGTTAAAAATATATTTTGATTTTTCATCATTTAAATTCAGTGGAATCAACCTTTGAATATGGTAGGAAAAACTGTATGATATTTTTCATGTGGAACTTAATTCCTTCTTGAAAGAAAGTCTTTAACGGAAATACTTTTCTTATTAGATCATTATCTGCACGACTGTTAAGTGTTAAGCACAAACCAGGCTCTGATACCAATTTTAGGTGAGAAAAATACACAAGAAGGAGGGGTTGAGTTGTGTTTTCTGTTTTCTTAATTTGCGTTTGATCAGAGTTCAGAATCTAAACTGGTGTTCAGATTCTGATTATAATTAGCAACGAATGTTAACAAAAGCAAATAAATAATAAAAGAAGACATAAATACTTATACTGGTTCCTCCTAACTGAGAGTAGTCCAGCCCCTTTGCTTCATAAGAGATTTTCACTATAACCATATCATGATTACAATCGTTTATGCATTTTGTATAAGTATTTTACACTTCTCTGATCCTAGGTCCAAGACTTCATGCTCAAGTCCTTCACACTCAAGACTTCTGCTTTAGATTCTATGAGACGAGCCTTCCTGCTCAAACCCCACAGGTTCAAGACTTCTGCTCCAAGTTCCACAAACCGAGCCATCCTGCTCAAGCCACACTGGCCCAAGACTTTTGCTTCAAGTTCCATGAAATGATCCTTCCTACTCAAACCCCGCAGGTTCAAAACTTCTTCTCCAATTTTCACGAACCGAACCATCCTCCTCAATCAATCTACTTGATTAAGACTTTCATAGCTCAAGCACATAGCATGAGACTTACATGGCTCAAGCATCTTGGCGAGAGTCTCCCTTACTTGAATCCCAATGATACAAGACTTTTGCTCAATCACTCCACTTGATTAAGACTTTCATTGCTCAAGCACATAGCATGAGACTGACATGGATCAAGCATCTTGGCGAGAGACATAATCTAAACTGCAAAACAAGTTCAGTAGAATAGAGAATAAGGTGTAATTGATACTGATATCAGAGGTACATGAAATTACTATAACATAGACCTAAAGCTCTTAAGATTTCTAAGATATTCAATGTATAAGAAATCTTAAGGCCTTTACAATTACAACCTACAACAGAAAATTTGCATACACGATAGAGTTGATAATTATTGATCGTGTTACTCCTTTATCCAGTTAATCCTTGTTGAAGATTCAGTTTGAACCTTCAGTCACTTATATAGTACTTTCAGCAGACTAGCCGTTGGAAGAGATAACTTAATCAAATGCTTTACTTTACTCCATAGTACAAGATCCATAGATACACCAAGAGATCATGATCCATTGTGTAACATGTTTAACCATTGAGTCTTCAAAAATATCATGTACTATTGAGCTGTTAAGAGTAGATATCCGTAAAGCATGTCAACCTTTATTGAGCCTTGTGAACTCATGCTCCACCTGACAAACTGATTTGACAATGCAGCTTGCTTTATGCAATACAGACAACTTCAGCTTTATCACCAACTCTGAATGATACCACAAGCCAATTTACATTCACCAAGTGTAGAGAAAACTATGTTGCTTTTTTTTATGCTGGGGCCTTCAACTTCAGAGTCTATGCCAAACATCACTTAGAAAGTGCTCTTCAAATTCTGCACCACCAGAAGCTAGCAATCTAGCTTCTCTCAAGTGTGCCTTTGTATATCAGATTCTGTATATAAATATTTACAAGTATTAGAACCTGCATACAAGAAACACACATCAAATATAACCATTGCTCACTATGCCAAAAAAGACCTTTAGCAGCGCTTTTTTTGACCTTTAGCAGCGCTTTAAAGCGCTGCCTAAAGTAGCGCTGCTAAAGGTAAAGGCAGCGCTTTTTTTGTGGAAAAAGCGCTGCTAAAGACATCACCTTTAGCAGCGCTTTTTAAAGCGCTGCCTAATCTCCCCCCCCCCCTCCCCCCCTTTAGCAGCGCTTTATGAAAGCGCTGTCTTAGACCCCTCTTTCCCCACCTATAGCAGCGCTTTTTTAGCAGTTTATCTGTCCCCTTTAGCAGCGCTTATACATAAAAGCGATGTCTTATGTGCACGTTTTGAAAAAAAAATTTTCCTGATTAATGGCATTTTTTATATATTTTTCAATAAACCTGCTTATATTACAATACCTGCTTATATAATTTAGCCCTTTATTTCAGCACTTTGGCTTTATATACACAATTCAACACTTTGGCATTATGTGCACAATTCAACACTTTGGCATTATATGCACAATTCAACATCACAAATTATATACAATTCCACTTTAATATTTATAATTCAAAAGCTTCACAATTCAACATCACAAATTATATACAATTCCACTTTAATATATATAATTCAAAAGCTTCACAATTCAACATCACAAATTATATACAATTCTCAACTCGAAATTCAACATCACAAATTATACAATTCTACTTTAATTTATTGAATGAGACAATATGTAATTTTACAAGTACCTTTAACATCTTTTTCTTTTTTTAGTTCGAAGGTGCTTTACTTGTCTCTTAACAACACAGACGGATGGATTGATCCAAATTCCCTCGCTATGATCATTTCTAATATATGATTCGTCTGCTATAATATTCTCATCTGGATCATCCCTAACATAAGATTCATTCTCAACATCAACCTCCCCCTTTTCTCCAATGTTATCGTTGATTACTTTGTTGGAAAAAAGAACTATAGACCATTTCGTACTTTTCGGATCAGTGACATAGAACACTTGTTTAGCTTGCGTGGCTAGAATAAAAGGCTCATCTTTGTACCCCACCTTATTAAGATCCACTTGCAAAAAACTTGACTTATCCATACGTATGCCACTATTACTTTCAACCCACTTGCATCCAAAGATAGGAATCTGAAACTTCTCATAATCAAACACCCAAATGCGCTCGATTACCCCAAAATACGAGAAAATGTGCATTGATTCGGCAAGCACAGTGACACCACTATTTTGCATTGTACTTTTATTATCTTGCTCCTTGGTATAAAATGTGTATCCATTAATTGCGTATGCGCTATAAGAAAACACATGCAAAGTTGGACCATATGCTAAACATCTCAACCTTTCTGTTATTGAAGCGGGATCAGAATAAAACTTTGAATAAATATGCTCTTTGAACCATGTTATAAAACTTCAATTGTGCTCACGTACTATCCAATTTTCATTTCTATTCAGATTTAAACCTCGGAGAACGTCCTTGTGCAATTTAACGTACTGCTCAACCTCAATGTCATTGTGCAGAACATATAAATGCACTTGCTCCCGTTCATCCCTTGAAACTGTCACAACTTTATTTCCAATTAACTGTTTACCTACTACTTTTTCAACAACATCAGATTTTGGGAGGCCAATGGATTGAACGTTGGACAAATATTCAGTACAAAACTCAATAGCTTCTTCAACAATGTATCGTTCAACAATACATCCCTCTGGTCGACTTCGGTTTTTCACATACCCTTTCAATATTTTCATATAACGTTCAACTGGATACATCCATCTCATATATGCAGGTCCACACAGTTGTGTCTCTTTCACGAGATGCACAACTAGATGTACCATTATGTCAAAGAATGACGGAGGAAAATACATTTCAAGCTCACACAAAGTAATAATTATATCTTTTTGCAATGTTGGTAAGATCGCAGGATCGATCACCTTACTACAAATAGATCTGAAAAAGAAACACAATTTTGTTATTGCGCCTCTCACTTTTTCTGGAAAAATAGAACGTATACCTATTGGTAGAAAGTGTTCCATAAGAACATGGAAATCATGTGTCTTTAAACTCTTTAACTTTAGGTCTTTCATAGAAACAAGTCTTCTAATATCTGAAGAGTATCCTTCTGGAACTTTAACTTCACTAAGAAACTTACACATTATCTTTTTCTCCTTTCTAGACAAAGTATATGCAGCAGGTGGTAGATAAGTGCGATTTCCTTTCTTCTGGGGTCCTAATTCATTTCTTATTCCCATTGCTACCAAGTCTTTTCTTGCTTTAAGGCCATCCTTAGACTTTCCTGGTATATTGAGTAACGTACCAATAACACTTTCAAATACATTTTTTTCAATATGCATAACATCAAGAAAATGTCGTACATACAACGACTTCCAATACGGCAACTCAAACAAAATTGACCTCTTCTTCCACCCACGCGTGGTAAGCGTATGAGCAAAAGGCTTGCCAAACTGAGTACTCACATCTTTCACCTTTGCAAAAATTTGATCGCCGGTCAATGTAGGTGGTGCTCTACGTTGTTCTGAATTTCCATTGAATTCTTGTCTCCACCCACGGTACTGATGATTAGAACTTAAGAATCTACGATGACCAAGAAAGACATTCTTCTGACCAAATTCCAACCGCGTCCAATCTGTGTTTTCTTCACAGATAGGACACGCACATTGACCTTTAATGCTATACCCCGATAGATTTCCGTATTCTGGGAAATCATTAATTGTGCCAAACAACATGGCCCTCAAATTAAAACTTTCTTTCCTATATCCATCATAAACCTCCACACCGTTCTCCCACAAACTTTTTAAGTCTTCGATTAAAGGTGTCAGGTATACGTCTATGTCGTTTCCTGGTTGTTTAGGGCCAGAAATTAACATAGATAACATCATGTACTTACGCTTCATACATAGCCATGGAGGTAGGTTATAAATCATAAGAATTACAGGCCAGGTGGAATGGGAGATACTTTGCAGACCGTGCGGATTCATTCCATCAGTCGATAATGCCAAGCGAAGGTTTCTAGCTTCTTCTTCAAAATCAGGATAATCATTATCAATTTTCATCCACTGTGGTGAATCTGCCGGATGTCGATACTTCCCATCTATAATTCTATCATCTGCATGCCAAGTAAGGTGTTTCACATCTGTTTCACTACGAAACATGCGTCTGAATCTCGAAATTATAGGAAAATACCATAAAACTTTTGCTGGTGACAACTTCTTCTTATACCGAGATACACCGCATTTAGGACACTCGTTTAATGATGCATACTCATTTCGAAACAAAATGCAATCATTTGGACAAGCATGTATCTTATCATAGCTCATTCCAATAAAGCATAACATTTTTTTAGCTTCATAGGTTCGATTGGGAAGAACATTATCCTCCGGAAGCATCTCTTGAAGTAGGGCTAACAACTCTGTGAAACTTTTATCCGACCATCCATTACCCGCCTTTAAGTTGTACAACTTTAATACCGCAGACAATCTTATGAAAGTAGTGCAACCTTTATACAACGACTTCTCTGCATCGCTTACCAACCTCTCAAACATCTTTGGACAATCTTTAAGATCTTCTTCAAGTGCTTCTGCAATATCTTCGACTCGATCACAATCGTATGTATCCCTACCATTGTCCTTTGAAGTAGAGGTCGTATTGTTCTGGGGTTCAACATTCTCGTTACTTATCTTACCGTGTAATGTCCAACATGTGTAACTTCGATCAATTCCATGTCTCATTAAATGAGATTCCAACTGAACCGCGTCAATTCGACGTCCATAACAGCAACCTAAGCAAGGACATGTGATCCTACTGGGGTCTTTGGCGTGTTCAACAGCAAACTTAACGAAGTTCGATACCCCATTCTCGTACTCTTTTGACAATCGATTAACAGACATCCAATTTTTATCCATACTATGAAAGTTAGGCAAAAACAGAGAATACCTGTAAAGAAATCACTACTTCTAAGAAAGTTGTACAGTAGGATGCTTGGAAACAATCACAACCTTGCTCTTCTCAGTTAACCCCTATAACAGACAATATATACATTTTATTAAAATCATATTAATAATTAACCAAAACAAAAAAACTAGATAATCCAACAAAACAAATCATATTAAAAAAAAGTAGATATACTATGATAAACTATTCTACTATTAAAGCATACTTTCATTAATATGATTTTAAACTATTCTAAACTATTTTATAATGCTCAAAATGACATGGACTAAATTAAAGCATACTCTCATAAATGGTGGAAATGGACTAAATTATTCTAAACTATTCTAAACTATTTCATTAATATGATTTTAAACTATTCTAAACTATTAAATCATACTCTCAAAAATGGTGGAAATGGACTAAATTATTCTAAACTATTCTAAACTATTGCATTAATATGATTTTAAACTATTCTAAATTATTAAAGCATACTCTCAAAAATTTTGGTAATGGACTAAATTATTCTAAACTAATTTATAATGCTCAAAATTCATTGTGGCATTTCAACAAACACCTTGCATACAAAACTCAAGCCAATATCAAAAGAGTAATGCTCATCAATGGTATCAACAAAAACAAGTCAATAACTCAGAAAGAAGTAGCACTAACATCATCTAATCCAGAAAAATGCAATACTAAGACAATAATCCATAAAAATGCCGTAACAGTCGCGGGTTTACCGTAACGGTCGCGGATTTACCGTAACGGTGGAGGAGAACGGACGGTGAACGGCGGCGAAAGGGAACGACGAACGGCGGCGAAAACAAATGGAAGACGGCGGCGCAAATGGACGGCGACGAAAGCTTCAACGGAGGGCGAAAATGGAAGATAGGGCAATGGAGAAATGAAGAAACGAAGAAGAAAACGAAAACACGCGTGTTCTGTTTCGTTTACAATTCTGGAGGGTATATAAAAATTATTATACTAATACCTTTAGCAGCGCTTTTTAAAGGCCTTTAGCAGCGCTTTTAAAAGCGCTTTCATAGGGTGCATTAGCAATGACATATAGCAGCGCTTTATAAAAAAAGCGCTCTCGTAGGGTCCCCTTTTAGCAGCGCTTTTAAAAAGCGCTTTCTAAGGGTCCCCTTTTAGCAGCGCTTTTAAAAAGCGCTTTCTAAGGGTCCCCTTTTAGCAGCGCTTTTTAAAAAAGCGCTGTCTTTGGTAGGTAATTTTTTTCTTTTTTTTTTACTGACTATTTAGCAGCGCTTTTTTTAAAAGCGCTGTCTTTTGTGCGCTGCTAAAAATCAATTCTGGCGTAGTGGCTCTATAAATACTTTTTTTATCATTAAAACCTAAGGAATATATGTCATGAACAAATCTTGTTCTAACACATCAGACCTTTACTACTATTGTAGAATTCAATACTAAGGAAGTATGAAATGTTTCCTAGATCTAACATTTTAAAATCCTTGCTAAGATCAACTTTGAAGTCTTCAATCTCTTTCTCGAAGCTTCTTGTTATTAACAAGTCATTGACATAGAGACACAATATATATAAATGACTTTTGCTTCTTCTTATATATACTCCATGATCATTTATACACTTCACAAATTCCTTCTCCCTTAGGAAACTATCTATCTTCTTATTCCAAGCCCTTGGAGCTTGTTTGAGTCCACTCAGGGCTTTATGCAACCTATATACTTTTCTCTCTTGGCCTTGTTTCACAAACCCAAATGGTTGTCCAATATAAACTTCTTCATCTAAGGGGCCATTTAAGAATGCACACTTAACATCCATCTGACACATATGCATTTTTTTCATGTTTTCTAGACCAACATCCAACCTGACTGTTTCGATCCTAGCAACAGGTGCAAAAACTTCATTGAAGTTGATTCCTTCTTTTTGAAGAAATCCTGTTGCCACAAGTCATGCCTTGTGTCGATTTACTTCTCCTTTTGGATTTAACTTCACCTTGTATACCCATTTCACATCAATTTCCTTCTTGCCTTGAGGCAATTCGACAAGTGTCCAAGTGTTGTTGACTTCACTGGACTTCAATTCCTCATTCATCACTTTCATCAACTTTGAATCCTTCAATGCTTCAGCCACATCGACTAGTTCGACATCTACATAGAAAGCATAGCTTACTAGCTCACCTTCATCATTGACCACATCATCTGATGTAATCACACATTCCTGTAACCTTGTATGAATGTATCTTGTTCTTTGAGGTCTGCTTGTGCTTGCATGACCTCTGACTTCTTCTTGTCTATTTTTTGTTTCGACTTCAATTGCTGGTTTTTCACATAGGATTCTTATTAAATTCTTATTTACATTTTTAGTCCAATCTCATTCATTAAGCGCATCTGTTATCACGTCCCTGCTGATCACTGATAATCCACTTTTAGTGTGTTATTATTACCCCATTTCATTCTGTTTTATGTGATGATTTTAATGTTTGTTTGTTAAGTTTTAGTGTTTTAGCTTATATTGCTTGGAGCACAATAAATTCTCCTTTTGTAGTTTTCATGCGTTTGTTACTTAATTTCACGGTAAGTTGAGGTATGACTGGTAAAGACAAAGTCTGAAATAGAAACTGAAAAGAAAATGGAAATTTTGTTGAAGTTAATGAGAAGATAATGGAAATTTTGTTGAAGTTAATGAGAAGATAATGGCCAAGAGCATGAAGTGAGCATAAATCAAGGGGTTGTGTGGATGAATTGTGCTTGAAAGAAGTATTAAATCAATTAGATAAGATCAAATTAACAAGAAGACAAAAGGAATGATGCAGTGGGAACCACCACTGCAGTGTGCACCCTGCACAAAGATACAACATCGTCTGTACCTCTACACCACCACCTGCTGCACAGACGCTTTGTCTCCCTCTATTGTCTATACCTGATTGCTTGTTCACGAAGAATGAAGGATAAAGTGGAATATGATGATTTGAAATATGGGTTGAGCCTTGTTTGCACCAGAATCCCATGATCCAAGGCCTTCCACCCTTTTGCATCCATATTTGTGCCTATACAAGTTGACCTTAGGAATGAAGAAAGTGTTCGATCACCAAGAAAGAGTTCAGCAGTTTTAGTAGTAACTTAGAATCATTTTAGTGTAAGGATTTGTGAAAAAAGAGAGAGTTCTTCTTCTCACCCATTCCTATACTCATCGCTGATAGCTAGCGTGGCTGGAGTCTTCACTTGCTTATTATCCATCACAAGAGATCTCCAAGTTACTTATAGGTTATCATTTATTTTATATATTTTGTTTAAGTATGTTTCCTATCAATTTCAGTTCAGTAGTTTGTACTCAGCTCACTGAGCTAAACCCTTGTTTGTTGAGCAATGTGAAGTTAATATAATGTTGCCTTTATGTTAAAGTGATGTGATTTTAGTGTCTTATTTTGTGATGTGCTTATATGTTTAAATCTTTGAATGATCAATTGAGAAATAGGTAAAAGGTTGTTGTTGCTAGAGATCCAACAACAAGTGGATTTCATAACAAAAATGGTTGAAACAAGTAGGATAAAGATATTCACTTAATTAGTTTGCTTAGAGATAAGAAGCTACAACTATAAAGGATTTTCAAAATATAAACCAACATATTTTAGGGTTATAAGTGAGACTTAAATATTTTTCCCATGCCCTATTAATGCATGTTTTGATGTTATAGATATACACACAAAGATCACGTTCTGACCTTTTGAGGCACGACACATTTCATCATATACAAATTTTGGCTACTATGCATATTACTGATCATAGCTCAAGATTTACTCTCTTGATTTAATCAAACCTTCACTTTATTGCATTCAACCTTGTGTTGTGTACAATCTAAACTTGTGTTTTCCAAATACTATTTTGTTAACTTGCTCATATTAGTTTTAAACAAGAATACTTACAAAGTTCAATATAAACCTCTTTTACTCCCTGTGGGTACAATATTCTTATTATTATCAGTTGCTACAATTAAAGCATACATGTATACTTGCATGTGACAACCTTTGATTTTAGCGCCATTGTCGGGGAATGTCATGTAGTATTTTGAAATACTGTATTAATTATTTTTGTTTTAAAATAGCATTTGAGCTTTTTACGTTTCCTGTACTCTAGTGTCACAACAGGAATAGTGCTTCTGCATGTGCAGGTTGTTAACCCCAAAATACATAGAAGATACTAAACTTGAAAGAACCTTCTGAATACGAAGAAGATTGATACATACTGCATAACTACCAGATGGAGAAAATCTTATTCATGAAGCTCAAGAATTCCAAGAGTGGGTGCAAGAAGACGCAGGCATGGATGAACACGACATCATTGGTATAGCTAATGATAAGGCACGTAACATTAGAGACTACACAGTCTTTGATCCCATCACCATGAATACTGGAATCATTATGCCTAAAATAACTGCTACTCAATTTGAGTTCAAACCTATGATGTTTCAAATGCTGCAAGCTATTAGGCAGTATTCTAGATCTGCTAATGAAGAACCTAATCTTCACTTGAGATAATTTTTAGAGGTGGCCAGCAATTTCAAAATTCAAGGTGTAACGGATGATGCATTCAAATTGAGGTTCTTTCCATGTTCTCTAAGGGATATAGCCAAGATTTGGTTAAATTCCTTATAATTCCATAGATACTTGGAACACTTTGGGTGAAAATTTTTTGTTCAAATATTTCCCTCTTGTCAATAATGCAAAGATGAGAAGTGAAATCACTTCATTCAGAAAAGGAAAGGATGAGTCCCTATTTGATGCATGGGAAATATTCAAGGAGCTTCTAAGACAATGTCCTCACCACGGGATACATATTTGTATACAAATTGAAATATTTTACAATGGGTTGGTGCCATCTTGAAGAAACATGTTATGCCTCCAGTGGTGGAACGTTGTTGTCCAAATCCTATGAAGAAGGATACAAGTTGATTGAGAGCATCATGACCAACACTTACCAATGGCCTGTTACAAGGGTTAAAGTAAGTTAAACATCAAAGAAACCTGTTGGTGTTCATGAAGTTTCTGAGTCCAACGCTCTTGCTGCTCAAGTAGCCTAAATTCATCAGATGATGAGGAATATGATGACTGCCCCTAAAGTAGCAAGACCTGAACCAAACAAGGTGGTTACTGATGTGAAAGTAGTTGCCTTTGTATATTATGGAGGAACACACTTATTTGAAGAATGTTCATCAAACACCATGTCTGTTAACTATGTGGGCAACAACAAGTATAACAACCCCTACAATAACACTCAAGCACCACAATCAACTAAACAAACCCCACGCAACAGAACACACTCAGGTACCACAAGTTCCTCTTGGTTATTCTGCACCAAACTATCATGTTAATCAAGGAAATAACCAGTTGGAGAATGTTTTGAAATCTTTCATTCAAGAGGCGAAAACTAAATCTGAAGCACAAGGAGCAAGCATTAATAACCTAACGAATCAAGTAGGCCAAATTGTTACTACCCTTAGTTCTAGAAACATGAGAAATCTTCCCATCTCCACTAAAGCCTTTACCACTATCTCAGGAGCCAAGAAAATTGCAACTTGCAAGGTTATCAAACTAAGGAGTGGTAAAGAATGTGAAAGATCAACAAGTCAATAGTCAAGTCGAGAACTGACACCACAAGACACCACTACAGAAAAAGAATCCACTTATGAACCGAACTTGGAGGAACAAAGAAGAAACGGTGACAAGAAGAATAACGAGGGCATGATTTCTGGTTCAAAGAAGCAGAAGGGAGTCATGCCGGAGGTTGACAAGACACAAAAGATTTTGCAAGAAACACCACCACCACCTTTTCCTCAAAGGAGTAGGAAGGCAAAGGAAGAACAACAATTTGGTAAATTCATGGATATTCTAAAGCAACTGCACATCAATATTCCTTTGATTGAAGTCATACAACAAATACAAAACTACTCTTAGTTTATGAAGGATGTGCTCACCAAAATAAACAGAGTGGGTGAATTTGCTATTGTTTCTTTAACACAAGAATGTTGTCATCTTGTACAAGGAACACTTCCACTAAATCTGAAGGATCTTGGAAGTTTTATGATTCTATGCAACATTGGAGAGTCGTTTTGTGGCAGGGCTCTATGTGACCTGGGTGCAAGTATAATTTGATGACCTTATCTATCTTTAAGAAGCTTGGTATTGGTGCTTCCAGACCAACAACCATTACACTCCAGTTGGCTGATAGAAGCATCTGATATCCCCAAGGAAAAATTGAAAATGTACTAGTGAGGGTTGATAAATTCGTGTTTCCCACTAATTTTATCATTATGGATTTCAACACTGATGAAGATACTCCTATTCTGTTAGAAAGACCATTTCATGCCACTGGAAGGACGTTAATTGATTTGGAGAAAGGAGAGCTAAAAATGCGAGTTAAGAGACAATAAGTTGTGTTCAATGTGTTGAATGATTTGCAATATCTAAAGGAAGATGTGGCTGAATGTTCAATGATCTCTAGCTGGGAGAGCATTATTCACAAGAGTCTCCTCAAATCAACTAATGTTTTGAAGCAAGAATTGGGAAAATTGAAGGAAGAGGAGAATTTGAAGAAAGGAATTATGACTGGACCTTTGTACAAATCAGTATATAAAGAAGAAGCATTGTACTTACTGGAGCTTACTGAAGAGTTAAAAGATCAATGTAAGCCATCAATAGAAGTTCCACCTGGCCTAGAGCTCAAATAGTCTCCTCCTCATTTGTAATATGCATACTTTGAGGAAGGAAAAAAGTTGTCTGTCATCCTAGTTATAGATTTATCTGAGGAACAAAAGTGTCAACTCCTTACACATCTTAAGAAACACAGAAAATCTACGGCGTGGTAGTTTCTAACATCAAGGGAATCAGTCCTACTGTTTGTACGCACATGATTTCATTGGAGGAAAATTCTAAAAATAGTATTGAATGTTAAAGAAGATTAAATCATATAATGAAGGAAGTGGTGAAGAAGGAAATCAACAAATGGTTAGATGTAGGGATCATCTACCCTAGATGTTAGACAACTGCCATGCAATATTTTCTGCCAGTGACATTACTCCTTCCTCCATAAGATCCCACATGTCTTGATAATAGAAGACAATCTTCATCTCCTTACACCAATTATCATAATTATTACCATTCAGAATTGGAAGACTTGTTGGAAAATGCCCGTTTGGATGATTCATTGCGCTATGCTTCCCAAGAATCACACAATCAGTGCTCTAGATACCAGATGTTGGAACTACACCCAAAACTTGGAAAATTGTAACTCAATCTTGACGAACAAGAATTAATTTTCCCGATTGATTCTGCCTCATGTTCTTTACTCTCCACTCGAGTGAATCAACATCTCATTGGTTGTAAAATGATTCCGCTACGCAATGATTATTAAAGAAGAAACGAAAGATGAATTGGGGAGAAAAAAAGAAATTATGGTTTGAGAGAAAAGGGGAAGAAGGAGAATATTTCTACAAAATTTCTCTCTGTCTTTAAACTGAAGTTTTTTTTTATTCAATCATTTTTCTATGCAACTGCATTATCACAATAACATGTTACCTCCCTATTTATAGGTGGAGATTGATTGCACGCCAAGCAATCTCCAGGTAACCTAATTGTGCTAAAAACAAAAAATAAAGCTAAGTCTAAATTTCTATCGGGATACACTTTTTTGACATTTCAACCGCTATACACTTTTTGTACATAATATTTTGACAGCAAACTCTATCCAAATGGTGTTTTGACACAAACAATTATATTTCCAACATTAAGTTACTTATATTTTTTAGTTTTTATTTTATAATCAAAGCTCCAAATATTATAACACAGGGAATACTAGAAGTATTCCAAAAACGATTACAAATACATGTATATAATGTATCTATTCCATTACAAAATCACCTTTACAAAAATCAAATGGATGATGAAACCATTCATAACAGTTGCACTTTATGCTATTGTTAGACCTAATAGCTAACCAAAATCTTAATGTATAAATAATTCGATGGAATATATCTATTGGACTTCCGACTCCTGCCACCAAATTTTAGTTATATTAGTTATATTATGTTTTTATTATGACTGTTATAAAGATAAAAATGTTTCCTTTACTCTAGCTCATCTCGTGTAACTCACTTACCTTGTAAAATGGGAGAAAGGCATGATATTCATTCTAAAGCTATATGTTATATTAAAGACAATTAATTAAAACTTTAATGATAATCTTGTAAATTAGGTTGAAAACACTTTGGATGAGGTAATCAAAATTTTTAAAAAAATTTAAAATTCTAATCAATTTAATTGAAATTTATTTATTTTTAAATTCTTTTTTATAAATTGTTCAAATTAATCTTTGTTAAATTTTTTAGGTCATTTTTATAAAATTAAATTTTTTGAGCAAAATTTAAAATTTTAAAAATAAGGACCATTTTGCAATTTTTAAAAATTTAAAAGACTAATTTATAAAATATGAAAATTGTTAAGGACCAACTTACAATTTTTTACAAAATTTTAGAGATCAATTTAAATTTTTTAGAAAATATAAGGACCAATTTACGAAATTTTGAAACAATATAAATAATTAATTTGACATTCACATATTATTGAGTATGAGAGAAAATTAAATTATTTGATTTTAAATCTCATTTTAAAATTATTAAATCTAACTTAAATAAAACACTCCATAGATTTCCAATATTTTAACAATTTTTTATTTTTTTTATCCAAACAATAAAATTTGTTATTTTTTTTAAATTCTTTCAAAATATTACATTTTTATTCATTAAAATAGTTCATCCAAAAGTGTTGTTGCATTTTATTTTAAAATAATTCTTATAATGTTATGTATTTTTGTGTGAAAAAAATTGACAAAAAACTTTTCATAAAAATATTAAAGTAAATTTGGTTTTAATAATTATTTTTAAAATATTACTTTATTGAATTTTTCTTGAATATCAAAATTTCAAAAAATTATTTAATTTTAAAATTATTTCAAATAACTTTCATACAAATCAATTTTGAGATACAATTTTTTGAAAAAAATTTCAATTTCGACTATTTTTTATTTTTAATAATATATATTCATATTATAAAGTATCAAAATCAATCTTTCAATTTAGAAAAATCAAATTTTAAAAAAATTATTATATTTAAAATTTTTGTTTTATAAAAATCATTAAAAAAACTATTGTTTTAAAAGTAAAACAAACCGTTTCTGCTTTTCTCTGATAAGAACTCTTTCATAAATTTAACATAATCAAACATCTTTTTGAGAGCTATTCTACTTTTATAATGAAGGCTATTAAATTGGAAAAGTTGTCTTAATCAGCTGTAGACATAGAAGTTGTTTTAGTAATTGAATGAAGCTATTTTTTATATTGATACTATATATTTAAGAAATGGTAGTTATACGTAGTAATTCAGATTTGAAATGGAAATTTAATGACACTGAATTTAGATGAATACGGTTGAGTCTTAATTTTCATTCTGAATTTAGAGTAGTATACTTAATTAATACTTACCCTTTGTGGTTTGAATTTGAAGTACCAAATAGTCCAAATGATTAATACTACCATTTATAATTTGAATGTACTATCAAATTGGTTTCTGCATTCACATTGTGCAAAACTATTCCGTACACATTTGCTATTAATGTATTAAATTTCGTTTGAATGTAAAGTTATCATCTTCAATACCACATTAAATATAGAGAGTTTGTGCAAGGGTTGATACCATTTACACAATTGGTAAAACCGTAATGTCTAGTTATGCAGAGCCTAGCAATAGGATCTTGTGCTGTGACTAATTAAACCGGGAGGGTGTAAAGATCAGTAGAATAGTAGTAGAGAGTACACATCACATGTTTAGAGGTACACAGTGGCCACATATGGCAGAGGTGTTATGTTATTATTGTGCAGAAGCTACCTAGCTTCTGTTACTCGAGTCTTCACTCCTAAGCTAGAGGAAACATGTAGTGTGTACTTACTTGAAACATAAAAACAAAAACATTATTCAAGGTCTTGATCACGAGCAACATTGTCAACTATTGTCAACTAGTAATGCTTCTTTCTCACTCCATCTAATTACTTCCTTAATTACTTTACTTTTACTGCCTTCCTTTTTCGCTATGCCCCTTGCCAACAATAGTAGGTTTGTTTGATTTGATTTTGAAAATTCATTTCCTAATATATATTTTTTATGAAAATATAATGTTATAGGGTGTATAAAGCGTAGGTAAGAAAAAGTTTTTTTGGCGGGCCAATTTAGTCCGAGTGAAGGTGAGTTTTGAGATCGGGTTTCGTATGTGTTGTGTAACTGTAATTCGGAAATTTTTTCTAGACAGAATTTGGGAATTTTATAACAAGAAAATCGTTCACTCAAAAATATTTAAGTTTGTTAACAAAAAAAATCATCCAATTTTTTGAAAATTCCTTATAACAAAAAGTCGTACAAATGACTTTTTAAAAAACATAAGAGAAAAAAAAAGCAAAATTTCATGAATGTGATAAACAAAGCTGGAGTTGGACCGTAGGCATTAGTAACAACTGAATTTTAATGGAGGGTGCTCATAACAACTGGAATTTAAAAATGCTAATAATAATTGGACTTTGACCGTAGACATCAGTAACAACTAACTTCTAATGGAGGGTGTCAGTAACAATTGAACTTTTAAAATGCCAATAAAAAATTAACTTTTATCGTAGGCATCAGTAACAATCAGTTTTTAATAGAGGGTGCTAGTAACAACTGGACTTTGAAAATGCCGATAAAAAATGGACTTTGACCGTAGACATCAATAAGACCAATGTTGCGGTGAGAATAGGATATCAAATTATTGATTAATTTGAATCACAATATTGAATTCACAACCGGTCTTTGATTTATCCGAAGGAAAGGTTAAAGAAGGAAAGACTGAATTTGCATTGTAAACACAATGCAAGGAGATCTAGGGTTTAGGGGTTGGTTAAGCATAGGGAAGGTATTAGCAGCCTAAACTTCTGTAGTACTCTACATGAACCTCTTGTTTTAAGTGTGCTATTGGTATATCTATTTGTTTAAGGTATGCTAAAGGGTTGAAAAGTAAAGAGAAGGACCTAAGGGGTTAGTCCTAAGTATACTCGCCAAGAAATCGCATATTGTGCCTACGTGTCATGGGTAGGGGATGGAATCAGAGTATTTGTAGTTCCCCTCAAAGAGGGAGAGGAACTTCTTGATTGTGGTCAAGGTTCTAGGGGAATGTGAATATTCATAGGAAAACACTTACATGGAGTGCGACGACTCCTGATTCTGCATTGAAAATGTTGAATTGAAAAGTAAGTATTCTACGACGGGAACTTACATAGAGTGTGGCGACTCCTGATCCTAAGGTTAGGATGAAAGGATGAATGGTATGTCCGCGGCGGGACGCTAAATGTGAGTACGACGACTCAAATCCTATGACTAGGAATGATAAAATTGTCACGGTGGGACGCAAAGAATGAGTGCGGCGTGTAATAGCCCAAATTTCACTAATTAATTAATTATGTTAATTAATTGATTTATTGGAATTAATCTTAATGATTTGGATTTATTGGATTTATTTGGTAGGTAATTGAGGAGAGAAATGGAATGGAAAGAAAATAAAGGAAAGTATATAAGGAAAGTGGAAGAGAAAAGAAAAGATAGTAAGATAAAGGAAATAGAAGAGAAAGAAAGAAAGAGGAGAAAAGAGAAGAGAAGAGGGAAAAGCTTGGAAAGCTCAAGGATCCGCTTCAAGCTTCGATTAAACCAAGGTAAGGGTGAGAAACATTATTATTTGATCAATGTATGTGGTTATGTATGATTGGGTTGTGGTTGTTGTGAGTTTCCACCATTTTTCCATTTAGGGCAAAAGAGGTTTAATCGGTAGAATTGAAGTTTAATCGGTTAGAAACTGAAATGGTTAGTGTAGATTAGTCGGGTGTGGTCTAACCAAGGTTATTGAGACTGGTGTGGTGAGAATCGGTCGGTTGTGGTTTGGATGTTTTGGACAGATTGGGGTTTTCTGGTTTCGCAGGTTCGCTGGCATTCGCCAGGCGAGCGGGGGCGAAGCTTCGCCGGGTGAAGCTCAGCGAATGGCTGGCGAATAATTCTATAAAAACTCCCAGTGGTCTTCGCTGGTAAGTTCTCCAGGCGAAGGTGAGTGGCGAAGGTTCGCCAGGAGAGTACATCAGTGAGTGGCAGCGAACCAAGTCAGTAGCTACTGACTTTGCTCGCCAGCGAGTTTGCCAGGCGAAGGTGCCAGCGAGTGTTCGCCAATGGCTTCGCCAGGCGAAGGTCAGCGAACATGACAGTTTCTTGCTTATTTGTGATTCATTCAAAGGTCGATTGTGTGGTTCGAGTATGTCGGGATGCTTATTTAATCGGATAGTTTGTGTACTATTGTGATGAGTTGTGGGTAGCTTTGGGCGTGAATCCTAGATTGTGAATGTAGCCTTTTGGTATATATATATATAATGCATTGCTTAAATTGAATAAGAATGCATGATGAGTTGTGATGAGGTTTGTGGCCGTTGGCCTGATAATTGTGAGTGCATATTGATTATATGCGATTATAAGTGAATAATGCATGAGAGTATATTGTGAATATATGTGCATTGTGTGGTAAATGTGTTATGCGTGTAAGCATAATGAAATTCTTGTATGATGAATTACTTGAGAATGCATGAGAACATATTGTGAATATGTGTGCATTGTTGATAATATGGTGATGATATTGAATTATGAATGCATATTGTTTGTATGCGGTTGTATGAATAGAATGCATGAGAACATGTCGTGGATATGTGTGCATTGCCTGATAGATGTTGTAAACGCATATTGTATGTATGTGATTAAATGTGAATAATGCATGAGAACATATCGTGGGTATGTTGCATTGTTTGATAACTGTGAAGAATGCATGAGAACATATCGTGGATATGTGTGCATTGTGTGATAATGTGGTGATAGTGTTGAATTATAAATACATTGATGAATGTTATGTGAATATGTTGTGTGTGCAATCATGATATAATTCTTAAAGAGATGTATTATTTGAATGCATGAGATTAAGATGCGAGAACGGTCTTAAGTGCATTTTGTGGTTGATTGCATATGCATCATTTAGTCAAGAGGCATGCTTGCTAGTTTCGTGGAGACTAGTGACTTGTTCCAAGCCTAGAAGAGTGGGTTCGAAAGCTTAGAGGACGGGCTTTTGGTGGTTATCGGTCTAGAAGAGTGGACCCGATTTAATGTAAAAACCGAAAAATGATAACAAGTGTTGGTACCATATAGCATGAGTTGCATTGAGTCACATGGCATATTTGTGATTGTTGTATGAAGCATGCGTGTGTGCATGACTTGTTGGTTTGAGAGTGTGAAAATAAGATTGTTGTATGCAAAAATGCTTATGTGTATGTTATGTGGATTGATGAGGACTATGGATATGTGCATGATGAATATGCTTGATAAGTGTCCATATTTGGTTATATAAGTATGCTTTATAAAGTATATGATGAGTTATGATGAAATATGGTGTGAATTGTGGAACATGCGTATGTTCATTACTTGTGTAATTGAGAAATGTAAATACATGATCGTAGTATGAAAGTATGCTTATTAGCGTGAAATGTTGATATGAGAATTGTGAAGGTGTAATAGTGAATTAGAAAATGAAACATGATACGTGTATGTTATGTGGAATATTGAGATTTATGGACATGTGAAATGATGAATATGCTTGGTAAATTATTCATGTTTGTTTATACATATGTTGTGACGTACATGACGAATTATAATAAATTGAGGTGAAAAAATGTGGAGTATATGTATTCGGTATTTGTGCATTAGTACATGATTATATGCATTGTTATTATGATAATATTTCTCACCCTTCTGCTGGAATAATGTCCTACATGACATCGTGCAGGTATAAGAGTAGAGCTGTTCGTTGTTGCGAAGTCGTTGTTGGTGCAGCTGTTTAGTATTTTTATTATGTTGGGTCGAGTCATGCTCTGGTCATGTAACACTGGGATCACATGGTTTATGTTGTAGTGATATACTATGTTTTCATATTATTGAGATATTCTGATGTTGGCCTTAGTGCCCAAGTGATGATAATATACGTGATGAACGCAAATATTGCTTTAATGAATTTGTTACAAATGAATCTGCTGCTACATGCAAAGTGAAATTTTGTAAAGCATGATTATTTATTGAAATATTAATGAGCATGACCGATGGTTTTTTGGACGTTTGAAAGTCATGTGTAACTCCCTTTCGAGAATGCATGTTAATTTTACTCTGATTATGCATATATTTTTCGTGGGGTTTAGAAGGGTGTTACACGACGACTCGGATCCTAAGGTTAGGATGAGGTAAGGGTGAAGATATTGACATGGCAGTCAAACGGGTACGTTTCCTTCGGAACAACAGTTTAGTAACGGAAATGTAAAGCAATGATAAACAATTGATACATAAATGAGATAATAATATGTGAATATGTTAATTTAAGCATAAAGTGTTGCAGGTTAAGTTTGAGTGAAAAGTCAAGATGGATAAACCTGAGTTAGTGAATTGTGAAATTAATTTTGATGGATAAATGGTAAATTGGTCAAAGAAATTTAATTGTCTTTATTTTTGTTTAGAAATTAATTAAGTAAAAATTAAATAAAAATTAATTAATAAAACAAATTCTAACCAAATTCAATCTAGAAAATTATTCTAAATCTAAAATTAATTTAAATTATCTAGTATTAATAGATCCAAATGAAAATTATTAACTCTAAATAAAATGCTTTTTTTTATTTGTTACCTTTTAAATAAAAATTAAATTAAACCTTTTTTTTAAGAAAAACTAATTTCTACCTCTTTTTATTATTATTTTTATTATATAGTATTCTAAATCAAAAATTATATTATTTTAATAAAAATATATTTCTAAATATTGTTTTATTTTTATGCTTTTATGTTTTTTTAAAATATTTTATGGGTTATTGTTTTTTTTATAAAACAAACTGAGCCAGACCCAATTACAAAAAGAAAATAGAAAAATAAAAGGTTACAAAAAAAATTGAAAAAAACTATAAATAAAAACGGGTTGGGCCGGTGGTGATGAACCCACCGGACCCGACCCGGTCCGGGTAACCCAAAGAAAAGGGGATGGTTTATTGAAACCTTAATTTTCCCAAATGTCCAGCGGCCGCCCCCGTCAATTCTCTTCTCCATTCTCTTTAATTTCTTCGATTCTTTCTCGTCTCTCCCATTTCTTCCACTTCCTCTCCTCTTTCTCCCTCCGTCAACCTCTCACTCCCTCTCGTTCCTCTTTTCTTTTCTTCTTCTCCTATTTCTCCCTCAGTCACGATTTCCTGTTTCTTCTTTTCATCGTCTCGTTCGTCTTCTTCTTCTTCTTGCGTCTCTTCTCCCTTCTCTCAATTGCTCCGTTCTTTTCTTCACCTTCCGTCCTTCTCCTACATCAACATAAAACAAGCAAAAAAACAAAATCCGGACATCAATGTTAACCAACACTTACGGTGAAATGGGTTGTGCAGGATTCACGATGAGTGGCTTCACGGTGGAAAAGGGTTTCGACGGAGGCTTGCAGGTGAAGATGGTGATTCGCGGTGGTGGTGGTCGAAGAGTGATTTGTGTGAAGTCAAGAGATAAGTTGCTTGAACCCTCTTCTCCTTTTCGTTTCAGGGTTTCGTGTTGAGTTTTTGAGCTTTTTTGTGAATGTGTGTTTGAATGCTTATGAATGTTGTGAGCCTCTGTTTTAGGGTTTTTGTCTGTTAGGGTTTTTTTTGCCTCTTTGAATTTCTTCTTTTTGTGACTGTTCCTCGGTTATGCCTTTTATAGGTCTTGGAATTAAACGCGTATCATATCTGTTTTGGAAAGAAACAATAATGTCATCAATTTTGATTTCCTCTTGAACATCATATTTATGCCTTAATTCCATTTGATTATGGGGAATTAAACACTTCGATTGTGTTGGTTCTTGCGTGACTGAAAGTTGTTGGTGGCTGGTCAATACTTTCCGTTTTGATCTCTTTTTGTCCAGATGACTATAATTGTTCTTCAAAAGAAACACATCCCTTTATTTTGGAAAGGAGTAGCTGTCGCTACTTCGAAAAAAAAAGAGGCCGGCAAAGACAGAAGAGTCGCCAGCGTTCGTAATTTTATCCCAACGAGAGGGAAAGGAAACGATAAGAGAAAACTTACGGAAAAGGGAAAAGACAGGTCATCGCAACCAAATCTTGGGTTAGGGAGTCAGTTATGCAAGGGGAAGGTATTAACACCCCTCACGTCCATTGTAATCAACGGGATCCACACTTGTTGTCTATCAAAAGGGTGTTAACTATAAGGCTGGCCACAAGGACAAAAGAAAAGAAAAGATACTCGATAGAGCATCGTCGCTCTATGCCTATGTATTCCCTCGTGCAATGGGAAAGTCAGAGTCAACGTAGTTCAGAAAACTATGAGTGAAGGTGGGGAAGGTTGCTCTCTAAGACATCATCGTCTTGTGCCTACGTATCCTCGTCTGGTACATGAAATCAGAGCAAAGGTAGTCTGGGCTGACATGACCACATGTTAGTTCAAGTGTTTTACCCTAGTAGGGTTAAACCTTAGTTCTAGCAGTTAGGTGTATGCTGCTCGACCATTGGAGACTTAGGCGTTACCTGTTTGCGGTAGAACCAAGAGTTAACAACACTCTCTTTGAAAATAGTTTTCAATTTATCCCGAAGGTTAAAAAGGTTTGACGTTTGTTTTTGAGTCTTTTATGAAGAAGAAGTGAATTGAATTATGTTTGTAATTCATGTTGCACTAAAGACTATGTATGACTTAGGAGCGAATGCGTCGCATATCGCCCAAAGGGCATATGCTAAACACTCTAGACAATTGAGAGGAGACCCCCCAATCATAATTTCCCAAATGCTTAAGGCTTGTAGCGTACAACACTCATTATCTATTATCATATGTCTTGAAGAAGTTTTGAGATGAGAAGAGAAGACACACTCTAAAGGGAGACTAACTCAACCTAATGTTATCATGCAATGTGCTCCTATGATTGAGATGAAAATGGAAGACTACCCTAATGTTAGCATGCTTAGATTGAACACTTAATGTCTCTCCTACTCCCATCCTAAACGGAGGGGCTAGGAATCCTAAGGGATCATGGCAAAAGAAACCAAGAAGAAAAAAAGACAAATCAATCACAAAAAGATGAAAGAAAGAATGCAAAGATGAAATGCAACCCAAAGGAAAAGAGGGAGGAAAAAGGTGTGGGGTATAAACCACCACAAGCACATCTCGACCTCTTAAATGTAAGCAAATAGAATGCAAAACAAGAATAGGAATGCAAACAAAAGACCTTAAACAAGACCAAGCAAAAGTGAGATGAAATGGGAGAAATGATAATTCCTACAACCATTTGAACATCAATCACTAGACCAAACACAATGCAAGAAAGAAAAAGAAAAAACCATGATCAAGATGAGGATGGGAGAATAAGCTTGGGCAGCAAGCAACATGAAAGGAAATCTCAACCATAAGCATCAAAATGATCATGCAAACAAGAAGGCACAAGATGTTCTCAAAGTGGCACCTCATCCAAGTCAAACTCAAAGTGCAAACGAAGAAGCACTAAATTAACTTGAATGAGTTCTGAAAGTCCAAGGATAGAAATGAGAACAAGAGGATAAGGTTGGCAAATCAAAGAAGAAAGCAAAGCCAAATAAAATTGCAAGATAAGGCATGGGAAAGAACCTAAGTTCAAACCACTTTCAACATTAAAGACAAATGGAAAGTCCTAATTAGAAGTACCTTGCAACACAAACCAAACCATTGTATGACCTATAAAATTGAAACCAACAACCTAACCATGTCAAGAATGTCATTCAACAGGCATAGGAAGCATATGGGATCCACAAAGGTCATCTCCCAAAAGAACTAGGTCAACTAGTATATGTGAACCATCATTAAGGTGACTTGACTTGCAAGGTATACCAAAAATAGAAGAATGGCTCAATAAATCTCTAATAAAATGCTTAAATCTCTCAAACATGTTGGTAACCAGAGGCCAAAGTATCAAAGCCAAAATCCAATCAAAGCATCACCAAAGGAATTGATCCACTAGGGTGCTCCATTTTGAAGGATGTTTATCGAGGGTCAAATAAATGCACACCAAAGTCAAACAAAAATAGGTCAAACCTTGACCAAAACCAGCCTCTAAGGCAGCTCAATTCATCATCAAAATGAAGAGGAAGCCTCACTCATAGGCCATTGCAATTGGTCCAAAAATCAAACAATTACAAATGGAAATCATGTTAGAAACACCTCCAATCATTAAATCCAAATTAAATTGAAAAATAAATGGAAATTCAAAATAAAAATCATGATTTTTTTTTTAAATTTCAAAGTATTAGAAAATATTTTTATTTGAATTTTATGACATTTGGAGGTATTTTTAACAATTAAAAATCAAAAAAGAAATAAAAAAGAAATAAAATAAAATGCAAAGGAGTTGGGAGGTGCAACAAGCAAGAAATCCACGTTCAAATGGCATTGGGCTTAAAGAACTGGGGTGCCAAAAGCAACTGAAGCCCAAACCAACTCAGCAAAATCAAAATGCAGCGTTTCATTTATTAACGTGGAAGTCAATATCCAATCGTACAAGTCAAGCAAATAGAAACACGCCACACATGAAATCAAGATTTCAACGCCCTCACACGTCATACCTGAGGGTTTAAGACCAGACGCCGGAGCCCTAGCTCCGGTCGTCTTCTTCGGCAAGCAGGCCGGAGCTCAGGCGATTCAAACACCACCAAACTTTGGCAAACTTTATATCAAAATGAAGCTGAGCTTATGTACATCTCAAATCCAAGGTCGATTGGTTTTAAACATGGCTAAATAAAGAGAATCAAACAGATCAAATTTGAGATGTACATCTGAGAACCTGAGCAAACATGAAAATTAAACAATCAAACATGGCCTATACTAGGTAGGGCTTCAGATGCAGCCAATATGGACCTAGATCTTGCTCTAGAATGAGAGAAAAGTGAAGAGGAATCACACCTCAATTAAAGTTGAGTTGCTATGAAATAGAAAACACGATTTGGAATTTTCTTTGAGAATTCGAAAATGGAAGTTGCTCTCTCTGGCTTCAAAATGCGCTTCTGAGCTCTCCAAATGAATTCTGAACTTATATATGTTGGATTTGAAATGAAATTGGAGGCCCATGAAGCCTTGTTGTGATGAATTTGAAAAAATGCCCAATATGGAGTTTTCTCATGCACACGTGAAAATGACTCCATACACTCATGAAAACCATCTCAATCTTCAGCTGGTAAGTGGAATTTCACAATGGAATTGGATTGGGCTTTGTTTGTGATTCAATTTTGAAGTTTGAATGAGAAACTTATTTGTGAAATAAGCTTCAATTACACGTGTTTTGTACTTCTTAAACCACAACCAATTTGTGCATTCTTGCCTTAAGTGTATTGTGAACAAAATTGGATCAAAATGAGATATGAAAAAGACCTATAATGAGCTCAATTGAAATCACACTTAAAAGTCCATTTTCCACTTAAATTTTCACCCACATGTCCATAACCAAACATAATTCATGCAACCCTTGAGTGTCATGGTGTTAAAGAGGTCTTTTGGAGCAACTTTCATGTTGGTTGAAAGTTCATTTGAAGTGCATGAGTGCATGAAAATGACAAATAATGAAAATGGCCTATAATCAAAGTTTCCCAAAATACCCTTGCCTTGTAAGATCCATAACTTGAGTTCCACAAATGATATCAAGTACTTCTAGGACTTTTTGGAAATCTAAGATCACGAGTATAAACTTTCATGCTCACTCCAAGTTGAGGAGAAACTTGATTCTAGGTCAAAAGTGCCTTGAAAGTGAGTTGACTTTTAGTTGACAAAAAATATGTTCATATGTGACCTCTAACTTTATGGCATCATAACTTGAGTTTCACAAACCTAATGGATGAGTTCTAGTACTCAAAAGAAAGCTTAAGACATGCCTTACAAGCCTCATGTTTTCCATAAAGTGTAACACCCCCTTCTATACCCCCAATAATTCAATTAAAACATTTAAGCACATAATAAAATTTCATCAGAGTAGACTTAAAACATGGTATAAAAGAAGTATGTCACATCATAAACCAAAATTTAAACATACAACACCTGCTCTAATAAAAGACATGCAACAGTGGGGTAGCTTCCAACAGAGGATCTTAGTCCTTACACCCACATTTCAATATTTAGAATTAAAAACGAAAAATTAAACATTGAATCACTTGAAACATGTAATCATATTGATATATGTCATCCAGTTTAATTCACCATAATATTCATGTTTACAAAACATTAGCCAACAGATACATATACAAATGTATCTCAAAATAATGTTATCCAATCCTAACTACCCGGTGCTACATATCAGAGCTTAACCGACCAAAAGAATGAAGCTATACTTCACAAAAGACCTCCAACAAGCTAATCTGCAATGCCTCATAGAGCATTATAAAACAATAGAAGGGTGAGAAATATTATCATAATAATCAATGCATATATATATATATATATATATATATATATATATATATATATATATATATATATATATATATATATATATATATATATATATATATATATATATATATATATATATATATATATATATATATATATATATATATATATATATATATATATATATATATATATATATATATATATATATATATATATATATATATATATATATATATATACACACAAGTATAGAATACATATATTCCACATTTTCTCACCACAAATCATTTCAATCATCATATACGTCACAACATATATATAAACAATTATAGATAATCATCAAGCATATTTCATCATGCACACATCCATAATTCTCAATTCAACAATTCATACACAAGCATATTTCATATAACAATGATATTTATGCCATATGACTCAATGCAACTCATGCCATGTGGTACCAACACTTGTTATCATTTTTCGGTTTTTACATTTAAACCGGGTCAACTCTTCTAGACCGATAACAACAAAATCCCGTCCTCTAAGCTTTCAAACCCACTCTTCTAGGCTTGGGACAAGTCACTAGTCTCCACGAAACTAGCAAGCATTGCCTCTTGACTAAATGATTCGTATGCAATCAACAACCAAATGCACTTAAGACCGTTCTCGCATCTTAATCTCATGCATTCAAATAATTCATCACATAAGAATTATATAATGATTGCACACACAACACATTGCATATTAATCAAAGTATTCATACATCAATACTATTACCACATTTATCAAGTAATGCACACATATTCACAATATGTTCTCATGCATCCTTCACATACAATCAATATGCATATATTTGTCAAAAGACTATATTTCATAATCGATTCTACCATCTAGGATTCACGCCATACGAATACCCACGACATATCATATCATAACATGCACAAGCTACACGTTATATAACAAAAGCACACTGCACAGTAACGCATCAATCACACACATTCGCAACGGTAAAAATCAACACAACAATATGTTTTCAATTTTCTTCTATAATTGAACCAGGTACAGGCCTCAAAACCATTTTTTCTAGAAAGAGAATCTCATTAACTTACCAACGCTTCAAATGGAGGTCAAAACCGACTTACGGTTCAAGAGTTATGAATTTTCGAAATTTTCTGAAATACTAGAATTTTGCCTAAAAACGGCTACGGAATTTTGCATTTTTGCCCGAAAATCCGACCAATTCAATTATTTTCTCCCGATTAAATACCTATTCATCATTACCAATCATATAGAAACAATTTAGGATCATAAAACGTAAATTCTACGACTTCTGATTTTCATCCAAAATCTTAACCTCAATTTATCCAAAAATGTCAAAACTCCCAAACTCAACCAAATTCCATCAAACGAAATCCTATAATCACGGCTAAACATTACTCGACTAAACTACACAATTTATTTCGAATTTCAACCGTTAAAACTCGATTTCTACCGATTAAACTCATTTCTGCCCTAAAGTGGAATATGAGTAGAAACTCTTCAACAACTCAAACCAATCCAAAAAACACATACATAATCATAACATTGAGAAGAATAATGATATTTCACACCCTTACCTCGATTAAATTGGAGCTAGAAGTTGTTCTTGAGCTTTTCTAAGTTTTCCCCTCTTTTCCTTCTCTTTTCTCCTCTTCCTCTTTCTTTCTCTTCTATTTCCCTTATGTTTCTCTTTTTTCGTTTTCCTTCCACTTATCCTTATATTCTTCTATTTAATTCTTTCCATCATATTTATCTTCTCAAATATCTACCAATAATTCCAATAATTAAAAATAATCTAAATAAATCAATTATTTAATATGAATAATTAATTATTGAAAAATTGGGCTGTTACAACCCTCCCCTACTTTAGGAATTTTCTTCCTCGAAAATGTTACCTGATTCAAACAACTCAGGGTAAGACTCCCTCATATGACTCTCAAGTTCCCAAGTCACATTTCCACCAGTCGGTCCTCCCCAAGCGACCTTCACCAAAGCAGTCTCTTTGTCTCGAAGTTGCTTCAACTCCCAATCCTCTATCCGCATAGGTGATGTCTCCACAGTCAGGTTATCTCTCACCTGCACATCATCTACTTGGACTACATGAGATGGATCCGCAATGTATTTCCTCAACTGAGATACATGGAACACATCATGGAGATTAACAAGCGACAATGACAATGCAACACGATAGGCTACCTCTCCTATCCTCTGCAAAATCTGATAAGGACCAATAAAAAGCGGCGTCAACTTACGCGACTTCAATGCCCTACCAACACCAGTTATTGGAGTAACCCGAAGAAATACGTGTTCTCCCTCTTGAAATTCAAGTGTTTTCCTCCTCTTGTCATGATAACTCTTCTGACGACTCTGAGAAATCTTCATCTTCTCTTGAATCATCTTAATCTTATCGGTAGTCTGCTGGACTATCTCGGGTCCAACCACAGAACTCTCTCCCGACTCATACCAATACAATGGCATCTTACAACATCTACCATACAATGCTTCAAATGGTGCCATACCAATACTCGAATGAAAACTATTGTTGTAAGTAAATTTAATCAAAGGCAAGTAGCTATCCCAAGCTCCTCCCTTCTCCAACACACAAGCTCTCAAAAGATCCTCAAGTGATTGAATCGTCCTCTCAGTCTGACCATCAGTCTGCGGATGATAGGCTGAACTCAAACGTAACTTCGTACCCAAAGCACTTTGCAAACTCTCCCAAAATCTCGAAGTAAACCTCGGATCTCTATCTGACACAATTCTAGACGGAATACCATGCAACTAACAATCCTCTCGATGTACAGCTTTTCCAATCTCTCCAACGGGTAATCCATTCGCATAGGAATAAAGTGGGCAGATTTGGTCAATCTATCCACAATAACCCAAATAGCTTCAAAGTTACTCGGCGTCCTAGGTAATCCAGACACAAAATCCATAGAAATGTTATCCCATTTCCACTCAGGAATAAATAAAGGTTGCATCAAACCCGACGGTTTTTGATGCTCAATCTTCGACTTCTGGCAAGTCAAACAAGAATACACAAACTCGGCAATATCCTTCTTCATACGAGGCCACCAAAATACTTTCCTCAAATCTTGGTACATCTTAGTAGCACCCGGATGTATACTTAATCCACTACGATGCCCTTCCTCAAGGATACTCTTCTTCAACTCAACAATATCCGGAACACAAACTTTATCACGACACCTTATGATACCATTATCATCAATCCGAAAATCACCACCTTGACCTTGATTAATCAAAGTCAACCGATCAACTAAACTCAAATCAGATTTCTATCCTTCTCGAATCTCGTCAAGAATACCACTAGTAAGCTTTAACATTCCAAGCTTAACTCCATAAGAAGTCTTCTCACACACCAAACTCAAATCACGAAATTGCTCAATCAAATCCAACTCTTTTACCATCATCATCGATATATGCAATGATTTCCTACTCAATGCATCAGCTACCATATTTTCTTTACCCGGATGGTAATTCAAACCAAAATCATAATCCTTCAGAAGTTCTAACCATCTCCTTTGCCTTGCATTCAATTCCTTATGATCAAAGAGATACTTCAAACTCTTATGATCACTAAATACCTCAAATCTCGAACCAAACAAATAGTTCCTCCAAAGCTTCAGCACAAATACAACGGCAACCAACTCTAAGTCATGCGTCAGATAATTCTTCTCATGCACTTTGAGTTGCCTCGAAGCATAAGCTACAACTTGTTTACTTTGCATCAACACACCTCCTAAACCCATCAAAGAAGCATCACAATAGACAACAAACGGTTCTGCCGGATTCGGCAAAATCAAAACAGGAGCTGTCGTCAATCTTCGCTTAAGCTCTTGAAAACTTTCTTCACACTTTGCATTCAAAACAAAAGCTTGACCTTTCCAAGTCAACTGAGTCAACGACAATGACAACTTGGCAAATCCTTCAATGAATTTCCGATAATAACCTGCCAAACCAAGAAAACTTCTAATCTCAAAAACTGATTTCAGAGCCTCCCATTGCGATACCGCTGCAACCTTCGACGGATCAACTGCAATACCTTTACTTGAAATCACGTGACCAAAGAAACTCACTTCCTTCAATCAAAATTCACACTTAGAAAGTTTAGCATATAACTGCTTCTCTTTCAACACAGTTAACACAGTCCTCAGATGCTCGACATGCTCTTCTTCACTCTTCGAATAAATCAAAATATCATCAATGAACACAACCACAAACTTGTCCAAATAAGGATGGAAAATCCTATTCATGTACTCCATAAATACACCTAGTGCGTTAGTCAAACCAAATTGCATCACAGAATACTCATAGTGTCCATACCTCGTTCTAAAAGCAGTCTTCTGAATATCCTCAGCCTTCACACGAATCTGATGATACCCAGACCTCAAGTCTATCTTGCTGAACATACTTGCACCAACCAACTGATCCATCAAATCATCAATCCTCGGAAGTGGATACTTATTCTTGATAGTCACCTTGTTCAATTGTCTGTAGTCCACAAAGAGTCTCATAGAACCTTCTTTATTCTTAACCAAAAACACTGGTGCACCCCACGGTGACACACTCGGACGAATAAACCTCTTCTCAAGTAGGTCCTCAAGTTGACTCTTTAACTCTTTCAATTCCGATGAGGACATACGATATAGAGCCATCAACATCAGACTAGTTCCAGGAACTAAGTCAATCGAAAACTCCACTTCTCGTTCCAACGGTAAATCTCTTATCTCCTCAGGAAAAACTTCCGGAAAATCACGGACAATTGGTAAAGCATCAATTGCTTCACTTTCACCAATATTCAAAGTTGCCATCAACATGAATACCTTCGCACCATATTGCACTGATTCCTTCACTTGCTTTGCAATCATAAACAAGTCTCCTTCATCGTCAAGTTCAGGAAAAATAACCGTTTTGTCAAAATAGTTAATATAGACACGATTGAATTCTAACCAATTCATCCCAAGAATAACATCAAGTTGATCTAAGTGAAGACACACTAAATCAACTCCAAAGTCTTTACCAAAAATACTTAACGAACAATTCAAACACACATACGGGGTAGTTACCGAACCCATAGCAAGAGTATCATTAACCATACCTCCACTCATAACAGACAACTCAAGGTCTAATATCTTAACACAATCCAAGGAAATAAAAGAATGTGTATCTCCAGTATCAATTATAGTGATCAAATGTATACCATTAATGAAGCACGTACCTCGGATCAATCGATCATCACTAGCAGTCTCCGATCCTGATAGAGCAAACACCTTCCCGCTTCCTTGAGTCTTCTTAGGCTTGTCACACTTGGTACTAATATGCCCTTGCTCACCACAGTTGTAGCAATTCACATTCGCACCACTTCTGCACTCCACAACTTTGTGGCCTGGCTTTCCACACTTGAAACATTTCAGCCCAACACTTTTGCACTTAGGAGCACGATGTCCTGCTTCACCGCAATTATAACATCTCACCGGAGTAGAAACTCCTTGTTGCACCCCAAATTTTGATCCCTTAGATCCTCATCATCATTATAGGATCATACTCATGTGATTATCTAACCTTAACCCAGTTCAAGTTTGTCTTTGTTAAGATGCAGATGAACCAGGGTTCCGCACAGTCAAAGTCGAAGCTTCGAGGGTTTGATCAATCAATGTTTTGGATTGATTCAATCATGGAACAAGGTCAAGGATATTATATGAGATCAAGTGAAAATCCAATTTGAGGTTGTTACCCAAGGAATCAAGAACGGTGCATTTCAGGGTACCCGCTTAGGGTTTTCGATCAGGAAAAGTCAACTGTGGTTTGAATTTTATTTTAATATGTGTTATGATGATGGAATCATGATCCATAAAGTTCATATGGCTTAGTAAAGTCCATTCAATAAGTTTCAAGGTATCAGAAGGTCTAGAGTATCAACAGTCGACTCGGTAGTCACCGATCGATCATACGGTTGACCGAAAAGTCAACTCTTCAATTTTAAGGAATTTGACCTCAAGGTGTGAATTGAAAATGTTCCTTATGTCATATTACACCTGCCCATGAATTTTCATGGCTATTGGATCAAGGATGAAGGAGTAATCGAAAAATCGGGAAATTAGGGTTTTGAAAGGGGCTAGACCCTAACTCCTTAACCACACATCCAAATGAGTTGGTTCCAAGCTTGTTGGAAAGGTCTTGACTGTAAGAGCACAGATTGTGTCTTAGTTATATCTCTATGTTTTGATGATAACAATTATGAATTTTGTATTCAAGAATTATATACTCTAAATTTGTTCTTAACTGTTTGCTACAGGTACTAAAGAAAATTATCTTAAAGAGCAAATTAGATCTGAACAATGCAAATATGAAAGGCTCCAAGGGTTCAAGAGCATCTTATGCAAAGATCTAAACCTTGCCTCTAAGAGAATCTGAATGTTGATCATTAAAGATTCTGAAGCTGAAGCCTCTAATGAATGAGAAGAATCTGAGAGTTCAGAAGCTTAGTCATCAGAAGACTCTGAAGATACTACATGCTGCAAAGTATTGAGAATCTGATATAGAAGACTCTGCTCTGACAGAATTACACGCTCTAGCACACAAGCTGCATAAACTCTGATTCAGCATAGTCTGAAGAACATCTGAAGACTCTAAGGATCCAGAAGATCAAGACTCTGAAGACTCTGAAGACTCTAAAGATTCTGAAGATCCAGACTTTGATGTTGACAGCTGATATTACTTAGTGAAGAAGATTAAAATATATATCCGTTGGAGTATCTCAACAACTCTTTCCTCTTTTATGATAGACACAGGATTACAAACAAAAAGACTTTATCTGTACATTCCATTCCTAGGAAAGATACTGCAGAGAAAAGACAAAAGGCTCCAGGCTTTTTCAGCACAGTCTCCAACGTAAGAAGACTTCATGGATTAATGTGCCTATATAAGGAAGTCCACTCCATATTCTTCAGTTGACGAATCAATTAACAGAAAATCTATTCAAGCAAATCTCTCAAAGCTCTCATTCTATACTTGCTGTAAACTTAGTTCCTAAACTTAAGAGAAAAATCACAGTTGTGATTATAGCTTATTAGAAGCATTCCTACTCTTGTATTAACTTTACATTGTTTGTAAAAGGCTTTCCTTAAGAGGATCCAGTTGGGATCAGAAGCTCTTGAGAAGACTAAGAACGGTTGTTCTTAGGTGTTACTATTTGTAATCAGTTGGATTAAAATAGTGGATTAAGTCCTTGTTTGAGAAAGGCAAATCACTCTTGAAAGGGTGGACTGGAGTAGTTGAGTTCAACGAACCAGGATAAAAATAATTGTGTTTTATCTTTGATATTTTTGTTATACTTATTCAACCCCCCTTCTAAGTATTTTCTCACCTTCAGTTGGTATCAGAGCTCCGGTTCTGCGTGTGCTACCACTTAACCGTGACAGTAAAAGATCCAGTGAGAAAGATACTTTAATATATATTTGGTTGTTAATATGGGTGATACTTCTACATCAACTTATAACAACAAATATGAAGGAGATAGGATCAGTACAAAGCCACCCATGTTTGATGGGGAAAAATTTGACTATTGGAAAGATAGAATAGAAATTTTTTTCCTTGGGTATGATGCTGATCTTTGGGATTTGGTCATTGATGGATATGAACATCCTACTGGTGAGGATGGCAAAAAGATTGATAGGAAATCAATGACTGAAGTGCAGAAAAGAGATTTCAAGAATCACCATAAAGCCAGAACTATATTGCTTAATGCAATCTCTCATACTGAGTATGAAAAGATTACTAACAGAGATACAACTCATGGTATGTTTGAGTCACTCAAAATGACTCATGAGGGAAACTCTCAGGTGAAAGAGACAAAGGCTCTGGCGCTCATACAGAAGTATGAGGCATTTAAAATGGAAGAGTCTGAAAATGTAGAAACTATGTTTTCTAGATTTCATATCCTTACAGCTGGTCTGAAAGTTCCGGACAAGGGCTACTCAATGTCAGATCATGTCAAGAAGATCATCAGAAGTCTTCCCACCAGATGGAGACCAATGGTGACTGCATTGAAGATGGCAAAAGATCTGAACAAGATCTCTCTAGAAGAACTCATCAGTTCTTTGAGAAGCCATGAAATTGAGCTGGAGGAAGATGAACCCCAGAAGAAAGAAAAAGGTAAATCCATAGCTTTAAAATCTAACAAATCTGTTAAAGCTTTGCAGGTGATAGAAGAAAGCCCTGAAGAATCTTCTTCTGAAGAAGAAGATGAACTATCCATGCTTTCCAGAAGAATCAACAAACTCTGGAAGCACAAGGGAAAAAAGCTTAACAACTTCAGAAAGTCTGACCACAGGAAGGAATCTTCTGGACACAGAAGATCTGGAAAGAAAGAGGTCACATGCTATGAGTGCAAGGAACCTGGGCATTACAAGAATGAATGCCCCAAACTTCTTAAAGAAAAACCCAAGAGGAAGTTTGACAAGAAGAAGAAGGTTCTGATGGCCACATGGGATGACTCAGATAACTCTGAATCATCTTCTGAATCTGAAGAAGAGTGCGCCAATGTTGCACTGATGGCAAGCATAAATGGTCAAGAAGAAGGATCATCAGACTCTAAAGATGAATCAGAATCTGACTCTGAAGAGGTATTTTCTGAACTCTCCAGAGCTGAACTTGTTGAAAGTTTGTCAGATATGTTGGAAAGCTTCAGCAAGATCAAACTTAAATACAAGAAGCTGAAAAGCAATCTTGAATCTGAGATTGATCTTCTGAATACAAAACTTGTTGAGCAGAAAGAAATAAATATAAAAATCAAAAATGATTTTAAAATTGCCCAACAAGAATCTAACTCTGAAGCTAAGTCATCTGAAAACATTTTGGAAAAATATGACTCTTGCTTTCAGAGGTTCCTCACTAAGAGCATAGATAGAAGCAAAATGGCTTCTATGATCTATGGTGTTAGTGGGAATAACAAAAGAGGAATTGGATATGAATCTTCATCTGGAAGTAATCCAAAACCAATTGACAAACTCTTCATCAAGAAGACACCTCTTTATTCTCAATTCAAATTTGGTCATCTAAATGATATCAAACATACAAGCTCTGAGAAGAGTACTTATGTGTTTAAACCAAAGGCTAGCCAGAATAAACATTATGTTGAAAAACAGAAGTTTAGGCAAACCCACAAAACAACTAACCCTAAAGGAGCCAAAAAGATCTGGGTACCTAAAGGAAAAATCATTCCTGTTGCAGATGTTCTTAGCAACAAGATCCAGACACCAGTCATGGTACCTGGACTCTGGATGCTCACGACACATGACAGGAGAAAAGTCTATGTTCCAAAGCCTGGAACTTAGATCTGGTGGAGATGTGAAATTTGGAGGGAACCAGAAGGGCAAGATCATTGGCTCTGGAACAATAGGTAATGGCAACCTACCCTCTATTTCTAATGTTTTGTTAGTTGAAGGATTGAAACATAATCTATTGTCCATAAGTCAATTAAGTGACAATGGTTATGATATCATCTTTAATCAAAAATGTTGCAAAGCTGTATGTCAAAAGGATGGTTCTATCCTATTCAATGGAAAGAGGAAAAACAACATTTATAAAATTAACCTTTCAGAACTTAAAGTTCAAAATGTAAAATGCCTCTTATCTGTGAATGATGAGCAATGGGTCTGGCATAGAAGATTGGGACATATTAATATGAGACGTATATCTCAGATTAATAAACTCAATCTGGTCAGAGGACTTCCTAAGTTGAAGTTCAACTCAGATGCTCTGTGTGAAGCATGTCAAAGAGGTAAATTTTCAAAATCACATTTTAAACCAAAGAATGTTGTTTCTACCTCTAAACCATTGGAATTACTTCACATTGATCTGTTTGGACCAGTGAAAACTGCATCCATCAGAGGCAAGAAGTATGGGTTAGTCATTGTAGATGACTACAGCAGATGGACATGGGTAAAGTTTCTAAAACACAAGTATGAGTCTCATTCTGTGTTCTTTGACTTCTGCAATCAAGTCCATACTGAAAAAGATTGTAAAATTATTAAAGTCAGAAGTGATCATGGTGGCGAATTTGAAAATAAACATTTTGAAAAATATTTTTCTGAAAAAGGCATTGCACATGATTTCTCCTGCCCTAGAACTCCACAACAAAATGGAGTTGTAGAGAGGAAAAATAGAACATTGCAAGAAATGGCCAGAACCATGATCAATGAGACAAATCTGGCAAAATATTTCTGGGCAGAAGCAATTAACACAGCTTGTTATATTCAGAACAGAGTGTCTGTAAGACCTCTTCTGGAAAAGGCTCCCTATGAATTATGGAGAAACAGAAAGCCTAACATTGCTTATTTTCATCCTTTTGGATGTGTATGTTATATGCTTAATACTAAAGAAAATCTGAACAAGTTTGATTCCAAAGCACAGAAGTGTTTCATGCTTGGTTATTCTTAACGCTCTAAAGGCAACAGAGTATTCAATACTGAAACACAGATTGTGGAAGTATCTATTCATGTTAGATTTGATGATAAGCTTGGCTCTGAAAAGCCAAAGCAGTTTGAAAGTTCTGCAGATAGAGAAGTTATTCTCACAAACTCTGAAGGCTTAGAGGCAAAAAAGGCTGAAAACAAAGAATCTGAAGCAACCCCAGATGCTACACCTTTAACCTCCCAACTAGACAACTTGCATATTTCTGAAAGATCAACTGTCAGAGGATCTTCTTCCAGAATCAAAGCTTCTCATCCAGAAGATGTGATAATTGGAAAGAAAGATGATCCAATAAGGACAAGATCATTTCTCAGAACTTCTGAATCTTCTTTGTTTGGCTTAGTGTCAATTATAGAACCAACATCTGTAGATGAGGCTCTGGAAGATAATGAATGGATTATAGCTATGCAAGAAGAGCTGAATCAATTCACCAGAAATGAAGTCTGGGATCTGGTTCCAAGACCTAAAGGGTTCAATGTTATTGGAACAAAATGGGTTTTTAGACATAAGTTAAATGAAAAGGGAGAAGTTGAAAGGAACAAAGCAAGGCTGGTTGCTCAAGGTTACAGTCAGCAAGAAGGGATAGACTACACAGAGACATATGCTCCTGTTGCAAGGTTAGAGTCTATACGCTTACTTATTTCCTTTGCTGCACAAAATAACATCACTCTTTATCAGATGGATGTTAAAAGTGCCTTTCTTAATGGTATTATAGAAGAGGAAGTATATGTCCATCAACCTCCTGGTTTTGAAAGTGAAAACTTTCCAGATCATGTTTTCAAACTAAAGAAATCTCTTTATGGTTTAAAACAAGCTCCCAGAGCTTGGTATGAGAGGTTGAGTAATTTCCTTCTGAAGAAAAATTTTATCAGAGGACAAGTGGATACAACTCTATTCTGTAAAACTCTTAAGAAAGATATGTTGATTTGCCAAATATATGTAGATGATATTATTTTTGGATCAACAAATATTATGCTTGGAAAGGAGTTTGCTAAATGTATGCAGGCAGGATTTGAAATGAGCATGATGGGAGAATTGAGATTCTTTTTGGGAATCCAAGTCAATCAGACTCCAGAGTGCACCTACATACATCAGACCAAATATGTTAAAGAGCTTCTGAAGAAGTTTAACATGGTGGATAGAAAAATGGCAAAGACTCCAATGCATCCTACAAGCACTCTAGGTAAGGAAGAGGTAAGTAAGAAGGTAGATCAGAAACTCTACAGAGGTATGATAGGATCTCTTCTATACTTGACTGCTTCTAGACCAGATATTCTGTTTAGTGTATGCTTATGTGCAAGATTCCAATCAGATCCTAGAGAATCACACTTAACTGTTGTTAAGAGGATTCTAAGGTATCTGAAAGGTACTACTAACATGGGTCTGTGTTACAGAAGATCTGATGAATTTTCATTAGTTGGATTCTGTGATACTGGAGACAGAATTGAACGTAAGAGCACTTCTGGAAGCTGTCAGTTTCTTGGAAGTCATCTGATCTCATGGTACAACAAGAAGCAACCAACTATTGCATTATCAACTACAGAGGCAAAATACATTGCTGCTGCTGGATGTTGTACTCAGATGCTCTGGATGAAGAGTCAGCTAGAAGACTATCAGATCTATGAGAGTAATCTTTCTATTTTCTGTGATAATACTCCTGCTATATGTTTGTCAAAAAATCCAATTTTACACTCTAAGGCCAAACATATAGAAATTAAACCTCATTTCATCGGAAACTATGTTTAGAAGGGTGTAATAAACTTAGCCTTTGTTGATACAGATCATCAATGGGCTGATATTTTCACAAAACCCCTTGCTGAAGATAGGTTTAAGTTCATTCTGAAAAATATTAGTATGGATCTTTGTCCAGAGTGATATTTATCAGAGGCAACTTCTCAGATGCAAATGTCTAATGATCTGAAGTATTATAGGCTTGAGTGACTCTGATTATTTGTGTAATACTCTGATCCATCATAGGCAACTCATCAGAGGCAACTCACTTGTTTTATTTATTCATTTATTTTTTATTGGTGTGAAACTCTGAACTAATAAACTTTAGAAGATCTGAACGTTGGAAACGTTTCATTTCTTGAAAGACATCAGATGCACATGCAAGCAACCACGTGTCACTCAGAATCTGAAAAGATGGAGTGCTCTACTGACTTGACGTTTGAGGTATTGCTTTGAAAATTTCAAATTTTCTTGTTTTCCCCCCAATTGTCATATCATTAATTAAAATGATTACTTTTTTATTAAATGCAGCGTAATAATTGTTTTCTCATTTAATGCTGTCTAAACGTGCTTATGTGACTTTTGATGTGCCCTATGTGCATTTATTACTTGGTTTTCATTCTCTATATATACCACTCATCACACCACTTTCACACTTTTCACACTCACAAACACTCATGCGCTTTTGTCAATTGTTCAATCTTTTTCAAAACCCTAAACCTCGTTCAAGAACTCTCTCTTCTTCTTCAATGGCTTCCACCTCAAACACTGCTGAAAACTCCAACAAGAACAACAATGCTGCTCAGTACAAAGAACCTGTACGTACACTCTACACTCCCGTACAGGATCTTGAAGTTCTATGTGAAAACTTCATTGATATGGAATCTATGGAAGTTAATGGGTTTGACCTAAAACCCATTATCAAAGCTCAGGGATGGGAACATTACTTTAACAGACTAATGGGTCCTGTCTACCCCACTCTGGTTAAGGAATTTTGGATCCATGCTCATGCTGGACCTAAATTCATCCATTCCTCTGTCCTTGGAAAGGAAATTGTTATCACTGAAAAGCTTATCAGACAACTCTTCAGTTACAAAGAAACAACTGGTGTAACTAGTTTGGCTTCCTCACGCATTGACCTGGCAAAGATTTATGAAGAAATCACTATTTCTGGAGCACCTTCTAGTAAGGTAAAAGATCTGAAGCCCATGTTCAGAATCTGGGCAAAGATATTCATGGGAACCTTATTTCACAGAAGATCTTCAAACTCATCTGACTATGTAAGCACTGAGCATATGTACTTCCTGTACTGTCTCAGTCAGAACATTAAGGTTAATCTACCCTTTCTGGTTTTCAGTCATCTTTTGACTCATGTCAAAGAGACTAGGGAAGAAATTAGAACCAAGACTGGAAAAGTTAGGAACTGGATTCCTCTTGGAAGGCTGATTTCTGATATTTTAACTGAAAATCAACTGGTGAAAAATCTACAAGAAGCTAACCTGATAGCTGAGTTATCTTATATCATTGGCTCTGAAATAAATGGTTTGACTCTGAAGAGGATGAAGATTGTCCCAGAGGTCATTGGTAATCTGAGAAGGCTTAACTCTGAAGAAGTTAATGACATGAGAATTCCAGTGAATGACTTTCCTTTGTTCAGCGCAGAGGAACCTAAGAGTCTTGTCTGGACTTATGTGGCAGATTGTCTGAAAGATGGTATTCCTGTACCAGCCAATCTGGTTCAGAGTCAAGAACAAGCTTTTCCTCCTCAGATCAAAGAAAGGCGCAGAAAAAGGAAAGCTGAAGAAGCTGCTGTTCAGAAGAAAAGGAAGGATTCTGAAGTGCCAAGGAAAAAGAAGCAAGGAGTCAAGAAAGTCAGAATCAACACCAGAGCTGCTACTCTGGAGGAAATCAGTGAAACAATTCAACAGGTATTGACATCTGATCCAACTCCTATTGTTCATTCCCCACTTCCATCTCCTTCCTCAGACCTTAGGCAGAGAACATCCAGACCTCAACAATCTGAAAATGTACCATCTGAATCTCAACCACAACAACAACCAACACAATCTGATATACCAACTCCAACTCAAACAGAAGTTCCAATTCAACCTGAAATTCCAACTCCAACAGAAATACCAACACAAGAAACTGTACACTCTGAAACACCACAACAAGAAATACCACAAGAAACTCTCCAACCAAATCCATCAGAACCTGATACAATTATGGAAGACCAAGACCAATCAGAACATGTTCAACCTGAACAGTCTGATCAACCTGATTTCTCAGTAGATCCAAATCTAACTGATGAAATTCTAGATGTCCAACCTTTAGATCAGTCCATAAACATCTCATCAACATCTGAACACTCTGATGAATCATCTGATGATGAATCATCTGATTTCATTCCTGACTGCTTGAGAAACCTTGAAACTCTTAAACAACCTCGTTCTGAGGCTGCTATGAAGGAACATGTCAACATTTCCATGTTTCAAGAATCCCCTTCTGAAACTCAAAATCCACCAAACTCTCCACTTAGATTAACATACCTTGAACCATCTGATTCACAACCTTCTGTAACAGAACCATCTAAAAACCCAAACATTCAATCATCTGAAGTCCAACAATCTGAGACACCTCAATCTGAACCAACACAAACTCAAACACAAACCACTGAACCTGAAACATCTGAACCTGCACCATCTATACCCTCTGAGCCCACTCCAGTTAACACTCAAACTCCTCAACCCTCTGAACAGTTGGATATAGGATCACGTGTTAATAAAATGTTTGAATTATTCAAAAAGGAGATAGATGCTGAATATGCTCATGTTCAAGAAGTTTGTCTGACAAGCTTGGATCCTGCTGTTTCTAATGCTGCTTGGAAAAGCTTCATCTGGAAGTTCAACAAGGCTGCTCCGAAAGCTAGAGCTATGTGCTCTAAGCTTGCTAAGAAAAAATTTTCAGAGTTGGTAAAGTTAACTCTGATGAATCTTCCACCTCCACCTCCACCTCCAGTGTTGTGTTTGGAAGCTGCTCAGCCAGAAGTTACTGAACCTGAAGTGCTTGAACAAGCTGCTACAGAAAATCAGACAGATCAGAATGCTGCTAATGCTTCTTCATCTGTGGTCACAGAACTTGTTAGTGAGGTAAAGGAAATCAAAGATTGGATGCTCAAACAAGAGAAGACAACAGAAGAGATCAAGCTCTGGATGAATAAGCAAGAAGAGTCAACAACCAAGATGACAGAGCTTCTGACCCTCATTGCCTCACGCCAGACCTAGTTCTTACATTGATGTTTTTGCATTTCATGTTTTCTTCTAAGTGTTTTTGAGACTCTGAATGTTTGCTTTTGTTAGTATGTTTTGGATATTTGGTAATCTTATAATTAACTCTGAATGTTTTTGGCTTTTTGATATTTTGAATGAATGTTGTTGTTTGCTTCTATCTGCTCTTATTTTTTCCCTCTGAATCTTTACTGTCTTTAAAATCTTTTTGATTATGATAAAAAGGGGGAGAAAAAGAGAATCTGATTGTTCAAATCTATAAGCAACTACTAAAACTGAAAGTCAGACATTTTACTAACTTACTCTGAATTTAAGTCTTTCAGATTATATTGTATATCTGACATAATTCATTGAAGTTATCCTGAGATCTATTCATTCAGAACCTGATCCTTCAAAGAAAATCTGAGTAACAAATCAACTCTGATACCTTACTCTGATACTTGAACTGTGAAAAATAACTCAAAGCAAGACTCTCAATCTGGAATCAGACTCTGAATCTGAAATATACTCAATCTAAAAGGGAAGTATTTTCTTTCATTAGAGTATTCATTTCAGGGGGAGATTGTTAATCTCAGGGGGAGTTATAGTTCTTATGTTTTAATTGAACAAAATTTCTCATGTTTTGTCATCATAAAAAAGGGGGAGATTGTAAGAGCACAGATTGTGTCTTAGTTATATCTCTATGTTTTGATGATAACAATTATGAATTTTGTATTCAAGAATTATATACTCTAAATTTGTTCTTAACTGTTTGCTACAGGTACTAAAGAAAATTATCTTAAAGAGCAAATTAGATCTGAACAATGCAAATAGGAAAGGCTCCAAGGGTTCAAGAGCATCTTATGCAAAGATCTAAACCTTGCCTCTAAGAGAATCTGAATGTTGATCATTAAAGATTCTGAAGCTGAAGCCTCTAATGAATAAGAAGAATCTGAGAGTTCAGAAGCTTAGTCATCAGAAGACTCTGAAGATACTACATGCTGCAAAGTATTGAGAATCTGATATAGAAGACTCTGCTCTGACAGAATTACACGCTCTAGCACACAAGCTGCATAAACTCTAATTCAGAATAGTCTGAAGAACATCTGAAGACTCTAAGGATCCAGAAGATCAAGACTCTGAAGACTCTGAAGACTCTAAAGATTCTGAAGATCCAGACTTTGATGTTGACAGCTGATATTACTTAGTGAAGAAGATTAAAATATATATCCGTTAGAGTATCTCAACAACTCTTTCCTCTTTTATGATAGACACAGGATTACAGACAAAAAGACTTTATCTGTACATTCCATTCCTAGGAAAGATACTGCAGAGAAAAGACAAAAGGCTCCAGGCTTTTTCAGCACAGTCTCCAACGTAAGAAGACTTCATGGATTAATGTGCCTATATAAGAAAGTCCACTCCATCTTCTTCAGTTGACGAATCAATTAACAGAAAATCTATTCAAGCAAATCTCTCAAAGCTCTCATTCTATACTTGCTATAAACTTAGTTCCTAAACTCAAGAGAAAAATCACAGTTGTGATTATAGCTTATTAGAAGCATTCCTACTCTTGTATTAACTTTACATTGTTTGTAAAAGGCTTTCCTTAAGAGGATCCAGTTGGGATCAGAAGCTCTTGAGAAGACTAAGAACGGTTGTTCTTAGGTGTTACTATTTGTAATCAGTTGAATTAAAATAGTGGATTAAGTCCTTGTTTGAGAAAGGCAAATCACTCTTGAAAGGGTGGACTGGAGTAGTTGAGTTCAACGAACCAGGATAAAAATAATTGTGTTTTATCTTTGATATTTTTGTTATACTTATTCAACCCCCCCTTCTAAGTATTTTCTCACCTTCATTGACAAGTCCTACAAAATACCCGCAGTGGTCTATAATCAAAAAATGCATAGAATTGGAGTTATGGCCAAGATCATTTTCAAAGGTAAAACACTTAGTGAAATTTTAAAATTCTGGCTGCACAATCCTCATTTTCAGCCAACTTTGAAGAGATTTTTGACCTAGTTCCACTTGGAATCAGAAGTCCATGTGAACATGAATGTTTTAGAGCTACATGAGGGCTTTCCAAAAAGTACTAGAACATCTCAATAGCCCTTATGAGCTGAGAGTTATGAATTTGGCAAGATGGTGTTTTAACACTTGAGTCCCACATTGGCAATTTTTCACAAAACTCCTCCTTTGACCACTTGAGTTATTCTCAACCCTTGGATCATGTTTGTATATGATATTTAGAGAGTATGGTGAGGGAAAGTGCCGAAGAAGTGAAGGATTAGAAGAAGTTGTAAGTTGCAAGCAAGTTGCAATGCAAGTGGGATTATTTTAATCATAAAAGAAGGAAAAACTACTTTTGCCATTTGCACTTGCAGCTGAAGTTCCCTACTTTCCTAGCCACTCTAATCAGCTCATTAATTTCCACTTGACTAATTCATCAGCTGAGGCAAAGCTTTGAACCTTGCAGTTGTACCAAACCTCAAGCCAAAGGTTTCCTTTTTCAAAATCCCTCCAAAAGTGCAAAAAACCAAATCTGTCCTCATCCCTCATTTCCCTATAAATAGAGAACTCCTCTACCTCATTCCACACACCAGAGCCCTTCTCAAAACCAGAGAAATCACAAGCTCTCCTTCTTTCCCTTCTCACTCCATTTTTCCAAAATCTCAAAATCACCCAAAAACACCAAAAACTGTCTTGGACAGTTCAGCCACCAAACTCATTTTCACACACTTTAAACCTCTAAAATCCATCCAAACAATCCATAAATATGGTATAGAAGTTTTCCAAGCCTTTAAACCACTCAAAATCACCCTCCTCCCAAAAGTCAACTTTCACACCAAACTACTTTTACCACTATGCTCAAAATCTGCCAAAACCTTGTCTAGGCCTTTTTCATCTGTTCTAACCATCAATACATCTCACATATATAATATTGTAACTGTCCAAGGCATTAAAAACTAGGGGTGAAGTTCATTTCTCCAACTGTCCTAAAGTTTTCATTTTACTTCAAGAAGAAGAAAGCTCCAAAGTTAGGTGCCATTTGAAGATCTCTGGGTTTCTTTGTGTTCTAACTTGTTTAAAATAGTCTAAAAGAGGTATGTAGTCCATGAACTTTGCACTTTACATCATATTTTCATATTTGGCATTTTTTGAGATGTTGTATTGAAAAGCATGTACCATGAACATACCAATTTTTATGACAGCTAGCTTTTGATTAGTGTTAAGGCCTATGATCACTAGGTTACATGTTTGAAGTTTGTGTGGGATGATAATATAGACATATCTTGCTGTTTTGGCTTTGTGACAGTTGGTACTTTCCTTGATATTTTGCAATATGCTTCCACCATCATACTACTTTTTTGAATCAAAGTACATATGCCTAGGTTTTGAGTTCTACCCTAACTTTTACTGCTTTTATGGTGTGTGTATGCTCTCATTTTGTTTTAAAGTAATTCCCATTTGAATCTCACCTACTGTCATCAAAAGAATGCTATACTTTTCCATGAAAATCTCAAACTTGTTTTAGATGCCATGTGCCCCAAATCTTAGGCTCATCCTACTTGCTATGATGTATGAGATGTGTGTATAGTTTGTTTTAAAACCTCACTGTCTGAAATCACCCTTGCTGCCAAAACAGTTTTGCACTTTACTCTCACAATGCCAATTTTTGAGTCAGTTGAACCATGCTCAAGTTTTGCATTCAGTCTCATCCATCTCCATACTTGTGATATGTGCTTCTTGTTTTCATAATCATGTTACACCTGGACTGATTATACCATGTTTAACATTGTCTTCTTGCATCTTAACTGCCATTCAATGTGCAAATTTCTGTTTTGAGGAAAATGTGTTTGAGTTATGAACATGAAACCAACTGATATTGCATATGAAATATGTTTGCATCATTGTTTTATGCAGAAACTTCATCATTTTGAAAAACACCTTGTTGCATAACTTTGTCACCAAAACTGTTTTGCATTTCATGCCATCAACATGCCAAGTTCTCATATTCTTGAAAAAAATCTATTTTGTGAACTCAGTCACACTTAGAATAATGTTTTTGATGTGTGTGTTTGACTTGTGTGGACTGTTTTCATCTGGTTTAGCATGTCATATTCAAAATGCATCTTCTGCATCAATATGCCATTTGTGTACCAGTTCTGTTTTTGAAAAGTGGTGGTGTTTGAATTTTGGCATGAAATCATCATCTAGCATAACTATGATATGTGTGCATTATAGACATAACATGAGGTGACTCATTTTTCAACTTGTATCATCAAAACAGCTTGCACATCATAACCTTCATCATACCAGATTTTGTTTCAAGCAAGAATTGATTAAACTTTGGACATTAACACATTTGATATCATGTTTTTGGTTTGTGAGTATGAACTGGTCCTGCTGATTTCCTTCTTTCACTTCCATGATGCATCTTCAAATTGAATCTTGCATTTCATTTTTAAAAATACAGTTGCACACACCATGTCACTGATTGAAGCATTCTTGTTGGTTTATGATTATAAGAACTTTAGTTGGCCTATTTGAAACTTGTGAGAGGTGTATATATGAACTGGATTTCCATCTGCATAATTGACAACATCACACATACTCATGCCATTTTTGCAATTGTTGAATCATTCTCACTTCTGTTTGATAAAAGTTAATCTCTAAGCATAGAATCATTTGTTGACATATTTGAAGTTTGTGTGTAACACTTGTTTGATCTGATTATGTCCAGTTCATGCCATGAAACTCATATTGCATTTCAAAAATTCAATTTACAACTACCATCGTGTTTTGATTTGAGGGTACCATTTCATGAATTCAACACCACCATTGCATTCCTTGTTTAAAAATACTCAAGTTTGACTAAAATTTCACCTGAATCCATTAAGTTTTGGTCAAGATATGAATCAAAATGCAAATCAGTTTTATGCTTGGCCTTGGTTCTTCATGTTTGCCCAAGTTTTATTAAAGTTATGCCATATATGATTATGGGGGTGGCTAAATACACGGATGTATCGCCACCCCAGTGGTTATGCCTTATACTCAAAACACGCCTTTCACCTTGCTAGCCTGGGTTCGATCCACAGTGGAGATCAACCCTTTTGTTTATTTTTCTCATTTTTCTTGTTTCAAATATTTTCTCTTTTCTCTCTCTCTCTCTCTCTCTCTCTCTCTCTCTCTCTCTCTCTCTCTCTCTCTCTCTCTCTCTCTCTCTCTCTCTCTCTCTCTCTCTCTCTCTCTCTCTCTCTTTGTCACGCGCGTGTGTAGTGGCTCAGTGGCTAGTGTTATTGCTTGAGAAGCCAAGGGTGTGGGTTCAAGTCCCACCATGACCCTTTATTTTTAGTCCTTTGTTTTATTTTGTTCATATTTTTCACTAATTTCATATTTTATAACTTGTTTACCTTTTATCATTTTTCACTCATTTTTTTTTGTGTTGTGTTCCTTTTAATGTCTATTTTCATGTGATAAATTAAAATTTCATGTTGTTTATAATTTCAATGCCTTTTAACCACTTGGAAGTTGTGTACGTTTTGAAGTTGTTACCCCATGTCTTGTTGACTTTCTTTCTCACCATGCATGTTTATCTTGCGAACTTGCTTACATTCATTTTCCTTTATGTTAGTCAACATGATAGTATTATTTTCTTTGGGTTGTTACCATGAGTTATTTTGTTTCCTCTGAGAAATTATTTTAAAGCTTGAACTGTCGTCACATTTCTTGCTTACTTGTTGTTTGATTGTCATCAATGCATAAAACTGTTGGTATGATGTTGTCACATTTTTACCTTTGTCCTATAACATGCTTTTATATTCATCATGTTTATTACTTTGTTAAGTATTTTCTTTCCCCAAGTGATGGAACTCGTTAGTTCACGTCCAAGTTGTCCCCCTTCCAAAGGAAAAGTCTCTCCATTGACTCTTGTGTCATGGATAGCTCATTACCCCCTTTCTTGACTTTGTTAAGTCATCTTTAACCTTAGTTTAGAAGCCATTAGAATTTTCTTTAATTCTAAAATACCCATCTTTACTAGGAGTGCTCTTCAACTAGAACCCTAGGATAGAGTTCGTCAACTCTATGTAAGAATCATCGTCATGAATTCTTACTTCCCCTCTTGAGTGTTCAACTTAGATTAGGGAGTTTTGTTAAACTCCACACAAACATTGTCATGTTTGTTCCCCCTTGAAACTTGATCATAATCAAGTGTCCTTCATCCCTCGTGAGGTGAACTACGATTGCTCTGATTCTATCCTAGTTAGGATACGTAGGCAGAAGATGCGATGTCTTTACGAGCAAACATAGAAAACTATCTTTAGGTATTTACTTATCATATCCTATCCGTTTACCCAATTCCAAACCTTAGAAAATACCTAAAAAATTTAGCAAACAAACAAACAAAATGTTCCTGTAGAGTACTACAGATGCTTAGGGTGCTAACACCTTCCCTAGGTATAACTAACCCCCGATCCCCGAATCTCTTAGCGTTGTTGTTACATCGCGAAAAGGGTTTTTCTTTCTTTAGACCTTTCCTTTGGATAAATTAAAGTCCGGTTGTAAAAGAATTAAGATTCAAGTTAATTTAATAGCTTGATATCCAATTTTCACCGCAACAGAAATGGAGACTTCACTAGGGATGGTAATATTTGAGGGTTTAGCCTATCTTGTTTGATTGCTTGCATATGTTTGTGAATACTTGGAAATATGTACATATGTGCTCTGTTGGATCTTGGGAGCTTTGAGTGGTGAGACAGTACTATATCCGTACTTGAGCGCACTTATGATAGGATAGTGGTACATTCAAGAAAGCTTATAGGGAGTTGATTCCCAACCAAGCTGACTTGAAAAACCACCGCTCAGTGGAGGCCCTTCTGAGAGTTAGTATTGTTGAACGAGTATTCGTGAAAACAATGCTACTTTCTACATAGGAGCCCGTGACACTAAGGACCTTTAGATTACCTCTTTACCCCACATTGGCCTTGTTAGGACGTAGTGCGATGACTATGAGGGAGTAATCCCGAAGTAGTTGATACGCGATACTACACTTGGACGAGGCTCTCTTGAGAATATTATCGGCCACCGAGTGATTTGGGAAATTGATAATATCCGAAAGATGGGTTGATGACTCTGGGAACCTCTTAGAACCCTGTTCTACAGATCTGAAAACCTTTAGTACATACCTTTGGGGTGGGTAGACCATGGCTCCACGCTCATGTTCTCCAAACCTAGGCCTTTGTCTGTTTACCTATGTACATATGTGAATATTTGCTTACCTGTGTTTGTGCATTCATGCATTCATGAGCATCATATCATAAAGTTCATGGAACTCAGATTTTTGTTTGTAAACATCAAGGTCATTATGGATAATGGAAAAAGAAAACTGTGAAGTACACTTACAAGAATCCTAACTCGGATGATATAGAGAGGTTGAGTACTTTGGTGACAGACCTAGAGGGGTTCAAGAGCAGATATGGGAACTTGTTGTCATTATTGAGGGTGAAGAAAAAGATGGATATGGGACTTCTCTCTACACTTCTCCAGTTCTATGATCCGATCTACCATTGTTTCACTTTTCCTGATTATCAGCTGGTGCCCACGCTAGAGGAATATTCTTGTTTGGTTGGATTACCCATTCTTGATAAGTCTCCTTTTCCAATCATGGAGAAAGACCCTAAGGAGGAAGATATTGCTAAAGCTACACGCTTGGGATTAGTGGATATTCAGAAAAATATGACTACAAAAGGAGGAGTTTTTGGCTTAACTGCAGAGTTCTTGGTTGGGAAATCTCAATATTATGCTGATCATCTGAGTATGAACGCATTCAAGGCCATCTTTGCTTTGCTCATTTATGGTATCTTTTTGTTCCCAAGTTTTGATAATTTTGTGGACCTCAATGCCATTAAAATTTTCTTGAAGAAAAACCTTGTGCCTACTTTGCTAGCTGACGCCTATCATTTTGTTCATCTAAGGAATTTTCATAAAGGAGGAATGATTACCTGTTGTGTCCCTTTGCTATACAAGTGGTTTATTTCTCACTTACCTAAAGCTCATGTTTTTTAGAAGAAGGGATGGTGGTCTCAGAAAGTTATGGCTCTCACTCACTCTGATATTGATTGGTACAGTCGTGACTACGATAGGATAAAGATCATTAACAGTTATGGAGGTTTTGGTAACGTACCTCTTCTATGTACAAATGGAGGAATCAGTTACAACCCTGTTCTTGCTCGCCGACAGTTAGGATATCCTTTGAAGGACAAGCCCAATAGTGCTCATGTGGAAAATATTTTCTTTAAGGAAGATTCAGAATTAAAAGAAGATATCCTAAAAGCTTGGGGTCACGTGCATAAGAAAGGGAAGGAAGACCTAAGGAAGCCAAATTGCGTCTCTCTCGAGCCCTATCTCCAAGGGGTCCGAAAGAGAGCCATCCAACTGAAGATGCTCTATCCTCAGCAAGAACCCATGGTTTTGAAGGAGGAGCGCCCATTGAACTTTATGTCTAAAGAGGAAAAATTGAGAATTGCTTTGAGAAAGTCACAACAAACGGAAGAAGCTTGGAAGCATAAGTACCAAGTGGCCGTGGAAGAAAATGCTGAACTCCAGAAACAACTCCAGTTGAAGGATGAAGAAATGAGTTCTTGTAAGAAGAGGAAGGTGCGGGAAGATTTATTTTCTTCCAGCCCTCAGTCGACTCCATGGAAGCTGATCATGGACAAGCTCATTCTTGAGAAGACTCAGATGGAAGAAGAGATTAAGAAGCTCAACTTAAGGCTGTTAGGAGAACCTTCTTAGGATTCTTATTGGCTTTTATTTAGCTCTATGTTTAGGACTTTTTGTAATATGTACTAGATATTTTGTAATTCAATCTTGGTAATCAATGAAATTAAATCCATGATGTTTTGATGTTTACAAATATCTGAGTTCCATGACACTTTGCGCATTTGCATTCTCATTTATTAAACATTCAAGGAACTAAAGTTTATTTTGCAGATATTATCAAATGGATTCTGGAAAAAGAACAACTGCAGAGATTGTGTTCCGAAGTCCAAATCTGGAGAATCTAAGAAGACTGGTAAGCTTAGTGGAAGATCCTAAGGCATTCAAAGAGAAGTATGGGAATGTGTTATCCTTGCTTGAGCTTCAAGTGTATGAAGAGATGTTGTCAGCACTTATGCGGTTCTATGATCCGACCTATCATTGCTTCACGTTTCCAGACTACCAATTGCTGCCAACCTTGGAGGAATATTCCGCGTTGATAGGATTAGGTGTTGCCCCTAGGCCATTTTCTGGAAGAGAAGGGACACCTAGTGAGAGAGTAATTGCAGATGCCGTATATTTAGAGATGACTGAAGTACGATCACACTTGACTACTAGGGGAAGCTTGTATGGATTGCCAGCTATGTTCCTGTTTGAAAAAGCACATTTTTATGCTAAGTCAAAGAATGTGAAGGCATTTGAAGTTATCCTGGTTTTGCTAATTTATGGACTTTTCTTGTTCCCGACTGTTGATAATTTTGTGGATGAGAATGCGATCAATCTTTTCTTACTCAAGAATCATATGCCCACGTTGTTGGCTGATACGTATTTTTCTATCCATCATAGAAATCATTATGGAAGTGGACAAATTGTATGTTGCACCGCTCTTCTCTACAAGTGGTTTATTTCGCACTTGCCGAGACTGCCAGCACTTTGGGATAGGCAAAATGGACTCTCATGGACAGAAAGGATATTGTTACTCAAGCACTCAGACATCAAATGCTATGACCCCACGTATGGAGGGATCTCTATGATTCAAAGCTGTGGGGACTTCCCAAACGTACCGCTTATCAGCACTGATGGTTGTATTAGCTACAATCCTATTTTACCCCGTCGCCAGTTGGGACATCCAATGAAGAGTGAACCAGGCCCTGTCCTTTTAAGGAGTTTCTACATTGAAGAAGGGAAATATCCAGCTTACAAAGCTCGAATTGTGTATGCTTGGTGTCGCATTAACACAAGGGGAATGACTGCTCTAGATTAGCCCGACACAGCTGTTTCAGAATCTTACTTATCATGGGTAAAAGAAGCTGCATTGAAGATATTCTACACCCGTTTTGAGCCTAGCCCAACAAAATCCACTCTTGTGGAAGAACTAAAAGCTGCTTTGGCAAAGGCTGAAGAAGAAGGAAGAGCTTGGAGGGATAAATATTTCAAGGTTATGCAAGAGAAGGAAGAGCTCCAAGAGTTGGTTTATCAAAGCGGAATGAAGAACCAGCCTGAAGACGAGGGACCATCCGGCCAGAAGATCTAGGATCTTTTGTTTCCTGTATTTTATCATTAATCTGTATTGAAGATTTGTACTCCAGTTTCGAATTGTTATTGTAAAACTCTCCAGTTGTTAATTTATGAAGATTTGTCTACTTTGTTTTCCCCATTATCATAATGTCTAAAAATATTGCTTTAAATTCCTTGAATGTTTAATTATGCATTGGCATTTTTGCATTCATAAGCATTGCATGTGCATATTCTTGTGTTGTGTCTCATCTCGCTGTCTTGTCTCCAGAAGAGAGAATCACACTGAATCCTCAACACCGATACAATACCCGAGCCCAAGGTCGTCTGAGAATGGAAGGACATAATTTGGACGTGGATAGAATTGATAATGAACTCGGAAAGCTACGAGGAGGCATGAGGCAGATCATGGAAGCCCTACAAGTCATTCGTGCAAAGCTGGACACTCAAGCCACTGTTGTTTCTGAGATCACTAATGTAGCTATGGAGCCGATCCCAACGGAAGTCACTGTCGCAAATGTGCCAACCTATGGGTTACCGCCAGGTTTTGTACCTCCACCACCAGTCAACCAACAAGCAGTTCCTCTAGGGGCAAAATTTCCTCAAGTTGTTCCTACGTATACTCCAGCCTCTGTTCAAGCTCAAGTACGCCCTGTTTTCCATAACCCTCCACAAGTGTATGAAGTTCCCGATGGGTCCGAAGAAGAGAGTGGACGACATGAGAAGTTGAAAGAAAGTGTAGAGACTATAGGCAGGAAGGTCAGAGCAATGGAAGGAAATGACATCTTTGGTACCGATGCCAGAGATATGTGTTTAGTGTCTGGATTGGTAATCCCGCCGAAATTCAAAGTCCCCAATTTTGATCAGTACTCTAGTGCTACTTGTCCTCGGACGCATCTGATTATGTACTACTGAAGAACGACCGCACATGTAGAAGATGATAAGTTGATGATTCATTGCTTCTAGGATAGTTTGAAAGGAGCTCCTGCTAAATGGTATTTGGGTTTGGATCAGTCTCGTATTCACATTTTCCAAGACTTAGCTGATGCTTTCATAAAGCATTACAAGTACAACATGGATTTGGCTCCTGATAGAAGACAACTACTGAGTATGTCACAAAAGAGTTCAGAATCATTCAAATAATATGCGCAACGATGGAGAGAGACTGCATCTCAGGTAGAACCTCCTTTGAGTGAAAAAGAATTGACATATTGGTTCGTCGATATAGTGAGACCAGAATTTTATGAGAAGATGATCAGTAGTGTAACCGCAAGTTTCTCCGACATAGTGGCTGTGGGAGTGAGAGTGGAGTTAGGAATGAAGAATGGAAAGGTGGCCAATAGTTCTAGTAGTTCTAACAACAACAATGTTAAGAAGATCAGTGGTAATTTCCATAAAAAGAGGGAAAGGGAAACGAATGCCATAGCAATGGGAAGAAAGAATCGTACCTGGAGACCGCCTTACCAACAGTATCAGCAACCTCAACAAGGCTTTGTTCAGTAGCCTCAACAAAGTTATGTTCAGCAATCTCAACAATGTTTGACATAACAACCAATGTATCCATTACAGTATGCCCAACAACCATATGTGGCAGCTGTAACACCAGCTTTCAATCACCCTATTCCCAATTATCAGACAGTGCAGCCAACACCCGTGTATCAACCAGTTCAGCAACAAGGGTATCAACGAGCGCCAAACGCTCCACCCTATCAGCAATATCATCAGCCTAGAGCTCAGATACCCAGACAAAACTACCAGAATCGGAGACCAACAACGAAACCTCCACTTCCTCAGAAACCGATGACCTACACAGAGTTGTACCCCTCCTTGATGCAACAAGGGTTGGTAACAACGCGACCGCTGAATCTAGACACTACATCTCCTCACTACAATCCAAATGCTCATTGTGCCTTTCATGAAGGTGCCGCTGGTCATGACTTAGAAGGTTGTCTTGCTTTAAAACATCTTGTTAGGGAGTTAATAGAAAGGAAGGTTTTGTCTTTTGATGATGTACCGCCTAATGTTAAAAGTAATCCATTGCTGAATCATGAAGGAGTTAACGCCATAGAGGTTTCAGATGCGAAATTGGTTGGTGATGCGTCAGAAATCAAAACTCCGTTGAAATCACTACATGAGAAGTTGTTGAAAGCGGGGCTGATTGAAGGTATTCATGAAGACTGTGAAGAGTGTTCTACTGATCCTAGAGGGTGCGATATGGTGCGAAGGGATATGCAAAGATTAATTAATGATGGAGTATTGAAAGTGTGTAGCAAGATAAAGAAAGAGGAAGTTGCGGTAATTGAGCCTGTTTTCAATCTACCAAAGAAAGGTGAGGAAGTTCCGGTGTTCAATATGACCAACAAAAATGTGAAGCCTGTTTTCAGCAAAACTGCTTTTGATCAGCCTCGACCGGTTATTATTCAAAAACCAAGATCATTTACTTTTGAGAGTACAAAGGCCGTTCCGTGGAAGTATGATATGACTGTGATAGACCAAAGATCTGGGAAGATTGCTCAGAAAGAGGAGGTGAAAGATGACTAGGTTGACGTGACAAATATTGCAGGTACAAGCAAGATGACCCGTAGTGGTCGAATATATCAGCCAAAAATAACAGTAGTCACTCCAAAAGAGGTTACTCCTGCTGCGACAACAAAAGACAAAGAGGTACCAAGTGCTGAAGGAGATGATGAGGAGTTCTTAAGGATCATTCGGAAAAGTGATTACAAGGTTATTGATCAGCTTCATCAAACGCCATCAAAGATATCAATTTTGTATTTCTTGATGAATTCTCTAGCCCATAGAGAAGCCCTGCAAAAGGTATTAAGGCAGGCATATGTGACAAAGGATATAACTCTCGGCCAATTTGATTCGGTGATAGCCAATATTACAGCATGTAATACACTGAGTTTTAGTGATGCATAGTTGCCAAAGGAAGGACGTAATCACAATCGTGCATTGCACGTATCTGTTAGGTGCCAAGAAGACACATTGGCACGAGTTTTAGTTGACACTGGATCCTCATTGAATGTATTTACCGCAAGGTCGCTCGCAAGGTTGGCATATGCAGGGGCAGAAATGAAGCCGACGCCGTTAATTGTTAAGGCTTTTGATGGTTCAAGAAGAACAGTTATTTGGGAAGTGGAGTTGCCAATCATGGTAGGCCCTCACGAGTTCAGTATCACGTTTCAGGTGATGGATATTAACCCAACCTACAGTTGCTTGTTGGGACGACCTTGGATTCACGAAGCTGGAGCAGTGACTTCCACTTTGCATCAAAGAATGAAATTTGTTGTGAATGACAAGCTGGTAATTGTGCACGGTGAAGAGGACCTGATGGTGAGAAATTTGTCATCATTAGGGTGTATTGAGGCAGATGAGGGCGCATTGGAAACTTCATTTCAGGCACTTGAGATAACTAATGCAGTGATGATAGAAGAAACAGTGGCTAAGAGTGGTCCATCTTTTGCATCCGCTCAGAGCATCAAGTCTAAGTTAGAGGAAGGTACTCCTGCAGGTTGGGGAGAGGTTATTGAAGCAAAGCCAATAATGAATCGCCAAGGGTTGGGTTACCAACCAACTCATGATGAAGCACCAACACATGACAAAGGACGCCCGAAGACTATCCAAGAAGTATTCATCAGTGGAGGATTCCAAGTCAATGCTGTGGGAGAAGAGGTTGAAAATGAAGACCTTGAACATTTGGTGTATCATTGCGAATCTACTTTGAGCAACTGGGAAGCTATTGAGATTCCTGTGGTCTTTCCTGAGTTAAAGTAATTTGTTTGTTTTCTTTTCTTGTTGTTGTTTTTTAAACCTCCATAGCCATGCCCAAGGCTACAAGATTGTTTCGTAAGGGCCCCGTGCTTTCAAGAATATTAATGATGAACGAATTATTTTGTTAAATTCTTTGTGTTATTTCCTTTACTGTCTTTGCTTTCACTTTAAAAGAAAAATGGAAATTTCAAAAAAAAAAAAACCAAAACAATTTCCTCTTTTTGTGTTTGCTGCATTTGTCTTTGTGTGTTTTAATAAATTAAGCCATTCCAACGTGCAGTGATATTCCAAAACCCGTTGAATCCTATGACTTTCCATTTCCTCCTGACTTTGATTCACCAATATACAAAGCTGAAGATGAGGATGAAGATTTTGAGATCCCTGATGAACTGGTAAAATTGGCACATTATGAGAATGCGGAGCTTCAACCCTACAAAGAACAGGTAGAAGTCATTAATCTTGGCACCGAAGAAGACAAGAAAGAAGTCAATATTAGGGCAACTCTAGGGGCAGAAGTCAAGCAGCAATTAGAGAAGCTTCTGAAAGAGTATGTGGATGTATTTGCTTGGTCATACCAAGATATGCCAGGTTTAGACACTGACATAGTGGTTCACAAGTTACCGCTTCGACCAGAATGCCCACTGGTCAAAAAAAAGCTCCGAAGAACAATACCTGACATGGCTCTTAAGATTCGAGATGAGGTGAAGAAACAGATTGATGCAGGTTTCTTAGCAGTATCCAAATACCCCGAATGGGTGGCTAGTATTGTACCTGTACCCAAAAAGGATGGAAAAGTCAGAATGTGTGTGGATTATAGGGATCTGAACAAGGCCAGTTCGAAGGATGATTTCCCCTTGCCACATATTGATACGTTGGTGGATAATACAACTCGTTTTTCAGTTTTCTCATTTATGGATGGTTTCTCCGGCTACAATCAGATTAAGATGGATCCAGATGACATGGAAAAAACTACTTTCATTACTCCTTGGGGGACTTACTGTTACAAAGTTATGCCATTCGGTTTAAAGAATGCAGGTGCTACTTATCAAAGGGCCATGGTGGCTTTATTTCATGACATGATGCACAAGGAGATAGAAGTGTATGTTGATGACATGATTTCCAAATCTCAGAGTGAGGAGGACCATTTGGAACATCTTTTGAAATTGTTTAAAAGACTCAGAAAGTATCAGTTGAGATTGAATCCAGCCAAGTGTACCTTTGGAGTAAGATCTGGGAAGTTACTCAGTTTCATTGTCAGCCGACGTGGGATTGAGGTAGATCCAGATAAAGTCCGAGCGATCCAAGATATGCCAGCTCCACAAACTGAGAATCAAGTCCGAAGTTTCCTTGGATGGATGAACTATATATCCAGGTTTATTTCTAATATGACTCCTAGTTGCGAGCCCATCTTCAAATTGTTACGCAAGGATCAAACAGTTGTTTGGAATTCAGATTGTCAGCAAGCTTTTGACAAGATTAAGGGTTACCTTCAGGAACCTCCGATCTTGATACATCCTGTTCCGGGAAAGCCTCTTTTAATGTATTTGACAATACTCGAGAACTCAATGGGTTGTGTGTTAGGTCAGCAGGATGAGTCCGGACGAAAAGAGCATGCCATCTATTATTTGAGTAAGAAGTTCACTGATTGTGAAAGCCGATATTCACTCCTAGAGAAGACTTGTTGTGCCTTGGCATGGGCTGCCAGGCGTTTGAGGCAGTATATGGTCTGTCATACTACTTTGCTGATTTCAAAAATGGATCCGATAAAGTATATTTTTGAGAAGCCTGCTCAGACAGGAAGGTTAGCCCGTTGGCATATGTTATTATCAGAATATGACATCCAGTATGTAGCCCAGAAGTCCATCAAGGGCAGTGTCTTGTCAGACTATCTTGCAGATCAACCAGTTAAAGATTATGAGTCTCTCAAATTTGATTTCCTAAATGAAGACATTATGTTGGTAAAAGATTGTGAAGAGTCAGGTCCTGATGAAGGTCCGCAGCCAGGTCTGTGGTGGAAAATGATGTTTGATGGTTCCTCAAACTATAGTGGGCATGGCGTAGGCGCCGTTTTGATGAATCCCAAGGGTGGTTATACTCCATTCATAGCCAGGTTAGACTTTGAATGCACAAACAATATTGCCGAATATGAAGCATGCATTCTCGGCCTCGAAGCAGCTATCGACCTCAGAATCAAACTTCTTGAAGTAAGTGGAGATTCAGCCTTGGTTATTTATCAAATTACTGGTGAATGGGATACTAGACATGAGAATTTGATCCCTTACAGAGCCTACATTGTTAAGATGATTGAGTATTTTGATGAAATTACCTTCAAGCATGTTCCGAGATCTGAGAATCACATTGCCGATGCTCTAGCCATGTTAGCCTCAATGTGGAAAGTCAGGTACGTCAATGATGCTACTCTCATTCGAATTGAACGCAAGACTGAGCCTGCTTACTGTCAGATGGTTGAAGAAGAAACTGATGACAAGCCATGGTTCCACGACATAAAGAATTATCTGTTAAAACAAGAATATCCAGCAGACGCTACGTCACATGATAAGAAAACTCTGAGAAGATTAGCATCTAAGTTCTTTCTCAGTAATGATGTGCTTTACAAAAGGAATCATGATATAGTCCTGCTTAGATGTGTCGATAGACGAGAAGCGGATTTGTTAATGCAAGATGTTCATGAAGGAATATTTGACACCCATGCCAATGGATATGCTATGTCCAAAAAGATTTTGAGGGTTGGGTATTACTGGCTGACTTTGGAAACTGACAGTATTCAATATGCCAGGAAATGTCACAAGTGTCAGATTTATGCAGACAAGATGCATGTACCTTTGACATTGCTAAATGTGTTGTCATCACCTTGGCCTTTCTCTATGTGGGGCATTGATATGATTGGAGCAATAGATCGAAAAGCTTCTAACGGACACCAATTTATTCAGGTCGCCATTGATTATTTCATAAAGTGGGTTGAAGTCGCATCCTACACCAATGATACTCGACAAGTGGTGGCCCGTTTTATCAAGAAGGAGATTATCTGTCGTTACGGAATCCCGAGCCGAATCATAACAGACAATGGTACTAACTTGAACAACAAGATCATGAAAGAGTTGTGCGATGACTTCAAAATTGAACATCACAATTCTTCTCCTTATCGTCCCAAGATGAATGAAGCTATAGAAGCTGCGAATAAGAACATCAAAAAGATTTTGCAAAAGATGGTGAAAACCTACAAAGATTGGCATGAGATGCTGCCATTTGCCTTGCATGGGTACAGAACGTCTGTCCGCACTTCAACAGGGGCAACCCCTTTTTCTTTGGTATATGGAATGGATGCGGTACTTCCTATTGAGGTCGAGATACCTTCCTTGAGAGTCATAATGGAAGCCAAGCTTGAAGAAGCAGAATGGGTTAGGGAAAGGTTTGACCAGTTGAACCTTATTGATGAGAAACGCATGTCTGCAATGTGTCATGGTCAGTTATATCAGAAAAGGATCAAGAGAGCTTTTGACAAGAAAGTTCGTGTCCGAAAATTCCGAGAAGGGGAACTTGTACTCAAAAAGATTTTACCAGTTCACAAGGATGCACGGGGAAAATGGATGCCCAACTATGATGGCCTATTTGTTGTGAAAACAGTCTTCTCAGGAGGCTCGTTGATTCTCACAACTATGGATGGCGAACAACTTACTCACCTAGTGAATTCTGATGCAGTACGAAAATATTACGCCTAAAAGAACCCGATAAGTCGAAAACTCAAAAGAGCGGCTTATGCAAAAGTTAAGGAAAAAGAAAAAGAAAAAAGAAAAAGAAAAAGAAAAAAATTAAGAGCTCGCTAAGTTGAAAACCCGAAAGGGCGGCTTAGGCAAAAATGAGCGTCCCGGTGGATTGAAAACCTGAAAAGGCGATCCAGGAAAAAGTTAGGGACAAAGGCATTTCACTGCATCAGATGAGATGTCACTTCGGCCAAGATTCTACAAAGATTCATCTCAACCGCTCTTGTCAGAAGCGAGGATTTTAGGGAGTTTTAGTCTTTAGGGGTAGTTGGTCATGGGATTCAATGTAACCTTGTCCATGTTGCCATTTTTCACTTGTAAAGCTTCTATGAAAGTTTGTCATTTGAAAGATTTCATTCTTGAATAAAATCAGTTTTGGGCCATTCTTTCTTTTGCAATTTACCATTTGCTTTATTTTCTTTGTTATGCAAAATAGCGTTTGTTGATCAATGATAATTTTGAAACCACTAGGGTCGAATTATTGAATAAAACTTGAAAAGGTTAACAAACACAAAATGCTTTGGCTCACGGAAAAGATTCGAGGAAAATCATATTTCCCCGAGGTCTCAGAGTGGCAGAAGCTTTGATACGCAATCCTATTGCATCTCCCACTAAAGTGTTAGCAGAGTTGAGTTGTTGGTTTTCCTTTGGTCATGTGTAGTTATCAAGATTGAAGACCATCTCTCCGATTTTCTTATGATGATGTGAAGACACATCCTCGGCGGAGGATTTCTGGGCATCTGTTTGAAGTTACCTTGTCATCTCTGACTAGCTTGCTTAAGCTTTATTCCCCAGTAGAGTTGGATTTATTTCCTAAATCCGCGTACACCCTTTATCCTGGGTTCAGTGTGATTCATTTCGTCTTTTGGGTTTGGTGAGCTATCTGCCAATCCCCTTTGAAGTCTAGTCGTTACTAGCAATCCCCGTGTAAGCCCAGTGGTAACTGGCATTGTCTTTGGTTTGGTCGTCACCATATTTCCTTTAAGTCTAGTCGTAACTGGCAGTGTTCGAAATCCAATCGTTATTGGTATTGTTGGTTTGGTCGTCACCATATGTCTCTTAAGTCCAGTGGTAACTAGCTTTGTTTTAAATCCAATCGTTATTGGTATTGTTGGTTTGGTCGTCACCATATTTCCTTTAAGTCCAGTGGTAACTGGCATTGTTTTAACTCCAATCATTATTGGTATCTTTTGGTTTGGTCATTACCAACCTTTCCCCTAAAGTCCAGTGGTAACTAGCATTGTTTTAACTCCAATCGTTATTGGTATTTTTTGGTTTGGTCGTTACCAACCTCCCAAGTTAAAGCCTAGTGACTGCCAGCGTTATCATAACCAAATGTTGTTGGTATACCTTGATTTGGTCGTCACCATGTTCTTTTTAAGTCCACTCGTAACTGGCATTGTTTGAAATCCAATCGTCATTGGTACCCTGACTTGGCCGTTACCAATCTCTTTTAAGTCTAGTGGTTACTGGTAGTGCTTGAAACTTGGTCGTTAGTACCGCAATTCGGTCGTTACCGATTTCCCCAGTCGAAGTCCTGTATTTTACCGATTTGGTTTGGGAAATCCCATCTGTTATCACCTCGGGATGGTCGTTACCATTACCTCCAGGAAGTCTAGTGGTTACTAGCACTATTTGAACTGTTTGTTAAAACTGGGAGACATCGGTACCCCTGGTGAAACCTTTGCCTCCCCCAGTCAGGTCTCGGACGTCTAGTCGTTACTAGTATCCCTAGTATGTCTGGTCTTGTTTCTAGCCCATTCTTGAAGATCCCGTTTGAACTCTTCGCTATAGGATGTTCCTCATCTGATCATCCCTAGTAAGGTTCGTGTCTCTAGTCTTTCATTTCACCGGTGGAAATTTGCTCTTTTCCCCAGTGGAGTACGTCCTCTTTCCCTAGTGAGTTTGTCCTCCTTGTTGGACTTTTTGCGTTCCCCATGTGAAAGTTTCCTCCCATATATCATCATTAGTCATGTTTGAACTATTGGTTGTTATGCCTCGTTTGTCCCTAGTGTCGGGTCCCCTGTGAGTAGTTACTCGTTGTTTTGCCTTTCTTTTACTTTTGCTCTTGTGTATGCATATGTCTTGCATCCAAGCATCATAAAGCATCATTTATAATTCATGGCATTATCATGACCTGTCCTTTTGTATATCATCGGATCTAAGGGACAAAATTTCTGGTTTTCTATATTTAAATACCTTTCACTGCGATTCTACGAGGATTGTCATCTCTCAGTTCCATCTAGTGAAGATATTTAAATAGGGGCAACTGTTGCACCCCAAATTTTGACCCCTTAGATCCTCATCATCATTTTAGGATCATACTCATGTGATTATCTAACCTTAACCCAGTTCAAGTTTGTCTTTGTTAAGATGCAGATGAACCAGGGTTCCGCACAGTCAAAGTCGAAGCTTTGAGGGTTTGATCAATCAATGTTTTGGATTGATTCAATTATGGAACAAGGTAAAGGATATTATATGAGATCAATTGAAAATCCAATTTGAGGTTGTTACCCAATGAATCAAGAACGGTGCATTTCAGGGTACCCGATTATGGTTTTCGATCAGGAAAAGTCAACTGTGGTTTGACTTTTGTTTTAAAAGGTGTTCTGATGATGTAATCATGATCCATAATGTTCATATGGCTTAGTAAAGTCCATTCAAGAAGTTTCAAGGTACCAGAAGGTCTCGAGTATCAACAGTCGACCTGGTAGTCACCGATCGATCGTACGGTTGCCCGAAAAGTCAACTCTTTAATTTTTAAGGAATTTGACCTCAAGGTGTGAATCGAAAATGTTCCTTATGTCATATTACACCTGCCCATAAATTTTCATGGCCATTGGATCAAGGATGAAGGAGTAATCGAAAAATCGGGAAATTAGGGTTTTGAAAGGGGCTAGACCCTAACTCCTTAACCACACATCCAAATGAGTTGGTTCCAAGCTTGTTGGAAAGGTCTTGACAAGTCCTACAATAGTCCCGCAGTGGTCCACAATCAAAAAATGCATAGAATTAGAGTTATGGCCAAGATCGTTTTCAAGGGTAAAACACTTAGTGAAATTTTGAAATTCTGGCTGCACAATCCTTATTTTCAGCCAACTTTGAAGAGATTTTTGACCTAGTTCCACTTGGAATCATAAGTCCATGTGAACATGAATGTTTTAGAGCTACATGAGGGATTTCCAAAAAGTACTAGAACATCTCAATAGCCCTTGTGAACTGAGAGTTATGAATTTGGCAAGATGGTGTTTTAACACTTGAGTCCCACATTGGCAATTTTTCATAAAACTCCTCCTTTGACCACTTGAGTTATTCTCAACCCTTGGATCATGTTTGTATCTGATATTTAGAGAGTATGGTGAGGGAAAGTGCAGAATAAGTGAAGGATTAGAAGAAGTTGCAAGTTCAAGCAAGTTGCAATGCAAGTGGGATTATTTTAATCATAAAAGAAGGAAAAGCTACTTTTGCCATTTGCACTTGCAGCTGTAGTTCCCTACTTGCCTAGCCACTCTAATCATCTCATTAATTTTCACTTGACTAATTCATAAGCTGAGGCAAAGCTTTGAACCTTGCAGCTGTACCAAACCTCAAGCCAAAGGTTTCCTTTTTCAAAATCCCTCCAAAAGTATAAAAAACCAAATCTGTCCTCATCCCTCATTTTCCTATAAATAGAGCACTCCTCTAACTCATTCCACACACCATAGCCCTTCTCAAAACCAGAGAAATCACAAGTTGTCCTTCTTTCCCTTCTCACTCCATTTTTCCAAAATCTCAAAATCACCCAAAAACACCAAAAACTGTCTTGGACAGTTCCGCCACCAAACTCATTTTCACACACTTTAAACCTCTAAAATCCATCCAAACAATCCATAAATATGGTATAGAAGTTGTCCAAGCCTTTAAACCACTCAAAATCACCCTCCTCCCAAAAGTCAACTTTCACACCAAACTACTTTGACCACTATGCTCAAAATTTGCCAAAACCTTGTCTAAGCCCTTTTCATCTGTTCTAACCATCCATACACCTCACATATATCATATTATAACTGTCCAAGGAATTAAAAACCAGGGGTGAAGTTCATTTCTCCAACTGTCCTAAAGTTTACATTTTGCTTCAAGAAGAAGAAAGCTCCAAAGTTAGGTGCCATTTGAAGATCTCTAGGTTTCTTTGTGTTCTAACTTGTTCAAAATAGTCTACAAGAGGTATGTAGTCCATGAACTTTGCACTTTACATCATATTTTCATATTTGGCATTTTTTGAGATGTTGTATTGAAAAATATGTACCATGAACATACCAATTTTTATGACAGCTAGCTTTTGATTAGTGTTAAGGCCTATGATCACTAGGTTACATGTTTGAAGTTTGTATGGGATGATAATATAGACATATCTTGCTGTTTTGGCTTTGTGACAGTTGGTACTTGTCGCTACGCGAAAAATGACACAGAGCCGCCACCAGATTTTATTTATCCCAAGGAGGGATAGGGAAATAGCGATAAAACCTTTTTAGGAAAAGAGCGTGGTCGTCGTAACCAAGTCTTAGGGTTCGGGAGTCGGTTATGCGAGGGGAAGGTATTAGCACCCCCTCACATCCATCGTATTCGATGGGAACCTCCTAGGTTGTTTTGCTTGAGTGGGTGTTTTATCTAAGGGTTTGCTTGTTTTAAGAAAATAGGGGTTGTTTGTTTATTATAGTGCTCGCCAAGGACTGTGGCCCTTGTGCCTACGTATCCTCACTTAAAAAAAGTGAAGAATCAGAGCTCTGTAGTTCGGAGGCTTGTCAAATTGTTGTTTGTTGGTTGATTTTATACCTTGAAAAAGGGTTTTTGGATTGATGCCCTAAGGCAAAAATGGATTTGATGAGTTGATGTTATTTTAAGGTTTTTAAGAGAAATTATTCTTAATTAAGATTATACACAAAAGACTTTGGATAGAAATGAATGTCTCGAATAACCAAGTCGAGGGCCTTGTATTCAAAACATTCGGAACGAGTGTAGGAGGGCTCCATTCTCATTCCTTCTCCACCACTTTAAAGTCCATGGTGTATAGTCCCAATTGTATATTTATTGTATTTTGGATTTTTTATGAGAAAAAGGATCACTTGATGTTGGATCAAGGTTTATTTTTTGTGAAAATGAATTTGAAGTGATACGGACAAGGTCGGTGGCGATGCACAAGACAATCGACTTACATGAGTGAAAATGACTCGATAAGATCGAGAGTTTGCTTTTGAAAATGGTTTTTGGGATCAAAGGTCAACAAGGAGCACAACAACATTCACACTAAAAACATACAAACATAGTCGGTTAGTCGACTAAAAAATCGAAACATGCAAAAAAACCGGCAAGAAGTGCCATCAAGGAGTTTGCCGTGCGAACTCCTGAAAAAAATTTTTTTTTGGAGGTAAAAAGGTTGAAAAAAAGTGGAGAACAGTGGTGTAACACGGGTGTCCGTGTTGTGTGACACGGCCCGTGTCCTGCAATAAGACGTTTTGAGGTTTTGAGGTGTGACACGGGTGTCCGTGTTGTGTGACACGGCCCGTGTGTAACACCCCACTTCTCTAAAACAGTTAAAATAATAAAAATAATAAACATTATAAATAAGCATCAGAGTCTCAACTTCACAAGTGCGATATCACATAACCAAAATACCACATATCCTTTTAAATAAAAAGGTTTTCTCCAAAATACAACGGAAATATTTCAAAAGTAAAACATCTCAAAAGTCATGATACGTTCACAGGAAAAAGAAATACAAGTAAGTTCGACAAGAAGTAACAAAACACCCAAGTCCCGTGCTACGTATCAGAGCATCCTAGACTCGACGGACACACCATAATCCAAGCTAGATAAGTACCTGGATTATCTGTACTTCCGAAGGAGCACAGACCACAACAACAACAGAGGGGTGAGAAAACATGATCAAAATATATATTGGTAATTACATACATGAAATAAGGAAGTAACTACAAAACCTATAATTCATCACCCAACATTCAATAATTACGACATATAGTCCACAATCAACATAACACACCATAATGCAATTATGCAACACAACACCATGCATGCGGTACCGACTCATTGGTTCATTCTATGGAACCCGGACATATCACCTACACCATGATCCACCCTCACCATTCCCCACTCAAAGGACTCCGATGAATCATTCACACTCCCCCGAGCAATGACTCATTCCAACACACCACACCATAATATGCATGACACCAGATGCATACAAATGAACACAAACATACATTGTGCATACGATTCACAGATCACACCATCATACATCACATACACATATATATGTCATACACCAACTAATCATAAACACATAAACATTATGGAATTCACTTCTTATCACCACTCGTACACCTTACATTCACCACTCCCTATCCCTATGGTTTAACATGATCAAAAGGGATCACGCGAGACTAAAACTCACGGCCAACCATCACCAAAAGTCAGATTCTACTGCTACGCTCGCTGGGACCTTCGCTGTCGTTCGCCAGGCGAACCTGCTGGCGAAGCCCCTTTTCACTATCGTGCATTCGCCAGGCGAAGGGATTATTCGCCAGGCGAACCTTCGCTAGCCATACTCGCCAGGCGAAGTTCCTACTCTTTTGGTCTGGGATTTAACTTAGAATTACTCACTACTATTCGCTCACACTCGCCAGGCGAACACTCGCCTCCATTCGCCAGGCGAAGCTTCGCCAACACTCGCCAGGCGAAGCCCAGCGAATGTTGCGATACCTCTAAATTTCCCATAGCTCTGCAGTGCTATCTGAGCCAAATTAGTCTAACTTTCTACTTCCAATTCACACCCTATTATCAGTACCAATATTGCACGTAATTCAAACCAATTGCTCCCTAATCCATATTCCAGAATTAACACTTACACATTCTATCGATACATCAAAAGGTCACACAGAACTTCCCTAAAATCGTTAACACAACCTATACGCCCAACTCACCAAAAACAACAATTCATCAACAATCATATATCAATTCATCATTATCAATCGCCCAATATCAACATCAATCAACAATTATAAACATGCCAATATAAAACTTCATATATCGACATATTCCTACGGGGTTAAGGAATCCCCTCTACCCTATTCATGTATAAACCATCCGAATCAAGTTTCTCCCCCCTTACCTGGATAATTATTCTGATCGATGAATAATCCTCCTAGATTGGATTGCTTGGCTTTCTCCCTTCTCTCCTGTTCCTCGTTCTCTTTCTCCCAACTGCTTTATCGTACCTCTTTCTCTTCTCCCAGAAAACCTCTCTAATATCCCAATTGTATCGAACTAACTCTCTGACCCCTCTAATTCCTTATTTCTTATTTATTTTTAATCCCAATAATAATAATAATAATATTAATAATAATAATGATGATAATAATAATAATATTATTTCACCAAAAGTCATAATAATATTAATAATAATAACTATAATAATAATAATAATACCACCAATATTACTATTAGTTCTTATATTATTATATTCCACACCACAACACCACTAATAATTCTCCCATATCAGGGACATCCACCCTTCATAATCAAACACGCCCCCACCAAAGAGTACACCAACACTTAATAAATAAAATAATATTTAAAATGACTAAATAATTAAAATGGGTGTTACAACTCTCCCCCACTTTAATTATTTTCGTCCTCGAAAATTACCTGATAGGAACAATTCTGGATACGCTTCTCGCATCCTGCTTTCCGACTCCCAGGTTACACTACCTCCCGCAGCACCTCCCCAAGCTACCTTCACCAAAGGTATTTCCTTCCCTCGGAGCTGTTTCATTTTACGGTTTTCGATCCTCAACGGCATCGTATCAATAGTAAGATTCTCCCGAACCTGAACATCATCCCTCAGACTCACATGAGATGGATCCGAAACATACTTTCGCAATTGCGACACATGAAACACATTATGCAAGTTCGACAACTCAGGCGGCAACGCCACCCTATAAGCCACAACACCAATTCTCTGCAAAATTTGATACGGTCCAATAAACTTAGGATCCAGTTTCTTCGACTTCAACGCACGACCCACACCAGTCACCGGGTTAACTCTTAGGAATACGTGATCACCTACACTGAATTCCAACTCTTTCCTCCGATTATCATGATAACTTTTCTGTCTACTCTGAGACGCCTTCATTTTCTCACGAATCATTTGAATCGTCTCAGTAGTCTGCTGTATAATTTCTGGTCCAAGCACCACATTCTCACCAGTTTCATACCAACACAGAGGAGTCCTACACCTACTCCCGTACAAAGCTTCAAATGGTGCCATTCCAATACTAGAATGGTAACTGTTATTGTACGTGAACTCAATCAATGGTAGATGAGCATCCCACACACCACCCTTTTCTAACACACAAGCTCTCAGCAAATCCTCAAGCGACTGAATAGTCCTCTCTGACTGACCATCAGTTTGCGGATGATAAGCTGAACTCAACTTTAACTTCATACCCAAAGCTTCCTGTAAGCTCTTTCAAAATTCATAAGTAAACCTCGAATCTCTATCCGACACAATACTGGGCGGCACACCATGTAGCTTCACAATTGCCCGAATATAAATCTCTGCTAGCTTTGTCAACGGAAAACTTATATTAATCGGCACAAAATATGCAGACTTCGTAAGCCGATCCACAATCACCCATATAGCATCAAAACCCCTCGCCGTATTTGGCAAACTTTTAACAAAATCCATAGTAATGCAATCCCATTTCCAAACCGGAATCTCTAATGGTTGCATAAATCCAGTAGGTCTATGGTGTTCCACCTTTGACTTCTGACACGACAAACAGGCATACACAAATTGAGCAATGTCTCGTTTCATGCCAGACCACCAAAATAATTTCTTCAAATCGTGGTACATCTTCGTAGCTCCCGGATGGATACTCAGATTACTACGATGTCCTTCACTCAAAATTGACTTCTTCAATTCCTCATCATCCGACAGACAAATCCTGCTTATAAATCTCAACACACCTGTACTATCCAATTTGAAGTCACTATCGGAGTCACTTCCGACTCTAGGCATCAAATCTACCAATTTCACATCCAATTTCTGATTCTCCCTAATCGTATCCAAGAAGTCATTATTCACCTACAACATTCCCAAAATCACACTATCTTCTGTAGTCTCACAAACCATGCTCAAATCTCTGAATTGTTCAATTAACTCAATTTCTTTCACCATCAGAGCTGACATATGAATCGCTTTTCTGCTCAGAGCATCTGCCACTACATTGGCCTTTCCTGGATGATAACTTAAACTGAAGTCATAATCCTTCAAGAATTCCAACCATCTTCTCTGCCTTATATTTAGCTCCTTCTGATCAAACAGATATCTTAGACTCTTATGATCGCTGAATACTTCAAACCGTGAACCATATAAATAGTGCTTGCAGATCTTTAACACAAAAACAACCGCAGCCAACTCAAGATCATGAGTAGGATAGTTCCGCTCATGCACTCTCAATTGTCGAGAAGCATACGCTACCACTTTACCATTCTGCATAAGAACTTCGCCTAATCCCATCTTAGACGCATCACAGTACACCACAAAAGGTTCACTTGGAGTCGGTAACACTAACACCGGTGCCGTAGTCAATTTCCTTTTTAATTCCTCAAAGCTTTCTTCGCAAACAGCATCCCACACGAAAACTTGGTTCTTTCTCGTCAACTGAGTCAATGGCAATGCCAAATTAGAGAACCCCTCGATAAACCTTCGGTAATAACCTGCCAAACCCAAAAAGCTTCTAATTTCCGTCGCTGTCTTCAGCGGTTCCCACTGCAACACTGCACTTACTTTCGACGGATCAACAGATACTCCATCACCAGAAATCACATGCCCCAAGAAACTCACTGTCTTCAACCGTAATTCACACTTTGACAGTTTAGCAAACAGCTTATTATCCTTCAGCACCTGCAAGGCAGTTCGCAAATGTCCCGCACGTTCTTCATCAGACTTGGAATAAATTAGGATATCGTCAATAAACACAACAATGAACTGATCCAAATAAGAATGGAAGATTCGGTTCATATACTCCATAAACACTCATGGCGCATTAGTCACTCCAAAAGGCATAACAACATATTCGTAATGTCCGTATCGAGTTCTAAAAGCCGTCTTCTGAATATCACCTTCTTTAACTCTGATATGATGGTAACCCGACCTCAAGTCGATCTTACTAAACACACGAGCTCCTACCAACTGGTCCATCAAATCGTCAATCCTTGGAAGAGGATACTTATTCTTAATAGTCACCTTATTCAATTGACGGTAATCGATGCACATACGCATACTACCATCCTTCTTTTTCACCAACAACACTGGAGCTCCCCACGGCGACACACTCGGCCTGATAAACTTCTTATCCAATAACCCTCCAATCTGAGACTTCAATTCGGACAACTCTACTGCCGGCATCCTGTACGACGCCATAGAAATAGGCCTTGTACCAGGAAAAAGATCAATACTAAATTCGACTTCTCTTGTCGGAGGTAATTTCGTCATGTCATCAGGAAACACTTCCGGAAATTCATTCACCACTGCTAACGTTTCCATTGGCGTTTTTTTATCCACCGATAACGATGCAAATAAAGCAAACACTTTAGCTTCGTCTTCCAACAAAGTCCTTAGTTCCTTATTAGATAAAGATTTCGCGAACTCTTCTTCCTCTGGAGTAAGGAACAACAACACCTTCCGAAAACAATCAATGTAGACTCGATTGAACTCTAACCAGTTCATACCCAGAATAACATCCAAAGTGCCAAGCGGTAGGAAAATCAGATCCACTCCGAAATCTCTACCGAAAATAGTCAGCGGACACTTCAAACATACCAAAGAAGTAGTCACTGAACCAATAGAGGGTGTCTCAATAGTCATCCGCCGCTCAAGAGTAGACGGTACCAATCCTATTCTCTTCACACAATCAACAGAAATGAACGAGTGGGTTGCACCCGTATCAATAATAGCAGTCAAAGGAATATTATTGATAATACAAGTACCTTTGATAGCACGCTCTTCACTGGCAGCTTGAGTTCCCGCCATAGCAAACACTTTCCCACCAGTCGGAGACTTCTTCGGCTTCTCACAATGCGTACTGATATGACCCTGCTCACCACAGTTATAACAAGTAGGCATAGTGGCCCTGCACTCATCTATCACATGGCCTGGCTTACCGCACTTGAAGCACTTCTTAGCTCCTTCCTTAGGACAATCCTTAACACGATGACCCACGCCACCACACTGGAAACATTTCACATCTGCAGACCCGTCCCCTTCTCTGGATTTCTTATCAGCAATAGCCTTACGTTTTCCTTTATCAGCCGAAACACTGTAAGGGGTGCCACTGAATCTCTGCTTACCCTTACGATCATTTGCATCCTTATAGTGCACAATCCTTGCCCGATTGTTATTGTCATAGATCCTACTCCTGCTCACCAGTTCAGGATAGTTTCTGATCTTCTGACAAGCAATTCCCAACTTAACTTCCGGACGCAGCCCGTTCTCAAATTTCAGACATTTGGACGTCATCGCATCATCAGTATTGTAGTGAGGACAATACTGCACCAGCTCTTGAAACTTCGCAGCATATTCTGCTACAGTCATACCACCCTGCTTCAGTTCCAAGAACTCGATCTCCTTAGAACTACGAATGTCTTCCGGAAAGTACTTCTCCAGAAAACCTTTGCGAACCACGTCCCAAGTGATAGTAGTTCCTGCAGTCACCCACCTCTGGCGGCAATTATCCCACCAGGCTTCAGCCTCACCCTCCAGCATGTCAGTACCAAACCTCACCTTTTGTTCATCACTGCAATTCATGGTTCTGAAAATCTTTTCAATCGCCTTCAGCCACTTCTGCACAGCTTCAGGATCCAAAACTCCTCCTTCAAAGGTCGGTGGCTTGTTGCTCCGGAACTGCTCCAAGTCTCTAAATTGGTCACCCGCAGCTTGGTTCTGGTTAGCAACTGCTTGCGCCATAGCTTGCATAGCAGCAGCCAAAGCAGCATCATTCCTTCCTGCCATACTGCTCAACAATAACAACACCAAGTTAAACGATACACAATCTCTATCCTAAAGGACAAACTCAACTCGACTCAACAACACTGGTCGGACGGACCGACCTGCTTTGATACCAATTGTAACACCCCACTTCTCTAAAACAGTTAAAATAATAAAAATTATAAATAAACATCAAAGTCTCAACTTCCCAAGTGGGATATCACATAACCAAAATACCACATATCCTTTTAAATAAAAAGGTTTTCTCCAAAATACAGCGGAAATATTTCAAAAGTAAAACATCTCAAAAGTCATGATACGTTCACAGGAAAAAGAAATACAAGTTCGACAAGAATTAACAAAACACCCCAAGTCCCGTGCTACGTATCAGAGCATCCTAGACTCGACGGACACACCATAATCCAAGCTAGCTAAGTACCTGGATTATCTGTACTTCCGAAGGAGCACAGACCACAACAACAACAGAGGGGTGAGAAAACATGATCAAAATATATATTGGTAATTACATACATGAAATAAGGCAGTAACTACAAAACCTATAATTCATCACCCAACTTTCAATAATTACGACATATAGTCCACAATCAACATAACACACCATAATGCAATTATGCAACACAACACCATGCATGCGGTACCGACTCATTGTTTCATTCTATGGAACCCGAACAGATCACCTACACCATGATCCACCCTCACCATTCCCCACTCAAAGGAATCCGATGAATCATTCACACTCCCCCGAGCAATGACTCATTCCACCACACCACTCCATAATATGCATGACACCAGATGCATACAAATGAACACAAACATACATTGTGCATACGATTCACAGATCACACCATCATACATCACATACACATATATACATCATACACCAACTAATCATAAACACATAAACATTAAGGAATTCACTTCTTATCACCACTCGTACACCTTACATTCACCACTCCTTATCCCTATGGTTTAACATGATCAAAAGGGATCACGCGAGACTAAAACTCACGGCCAACCATCACCAAAAGTCACATTCTGCTGCTACGCTCGCTGGGACATTCGCCAGGCGAAGCCCCGTAGCGAACCTTCGCTGCCGTTCGCCAGGCGAACCTGCCGGCGAAGCCCCTTTTCACTATCGTGCATTCGCCAGGCGAAGGGATCATTCGCCAGGCGAACCTTCGCTAGCCACACTCGCCAGGAGAAGTTCCTACTCTTTTGGTCTGGGATTTAACTTAGAATTACTCGCTACTATTCGCTCACACTCGCCAGGCAAACACTCGCCTCCATTCGCCAGGCGAAGCTTCGCCAACACTCGCCAGGCGAAGCCCAGCGAATGCTGCGATACCTCTAAATTTCCCACAGCTCTGCAGTGCTATCAAAAGGTCACACAGAACTTCCCTAAAATCGTTAACACAACCTATACGCCCAACTCACCAAAAACAACAATTCATCAACAATCATATATCAATTCATCATTATCAATCGCCCAATATCAACATCAATCAACAATTATAAACATGCCAATATAAAACTTCATATATCGACATATTCCTACGGGGTTAAGGAATCCCCTCTACCCTATTCATGTATAAACCATCCCAATCAAGTTTCTCCCCCCTTACTTGGATAATTATTCTGATCGATGAATAATCCTCCTAGATTGGATTGTTTGTCTTTCTCCCTTCTCTCCTGTTCCTCGTTCTCTTTCTCCCAACTGCTTTATCGTACCTCTTTCTCTTCTCCCAGAAAACCTCTCTAATATCCCAATTGTATCGAACTAACTCCCTGACCCCTCTAATTCCTTATTTCTTATTTATTTTAAATCCCAATAATAATAATAATAATATTAATAATAATAATGATAATAATAATAATAATATTATTTCACCAAAAGTCATAATAATATTAATAATAATAAATATAATAATAATAATAATAATACCACCAATATTACTATTATTTCTTATATTATTATATTCCACACCACAACACCACCAATAATTCTCCCATATCAGGGACATCCACCCTTAATAATCAAACACGCCCCCACCAAAGGGTACACCAACACTTAATAAATAAAATAATATTTAAAATGACTAAATATTTAAAATGGGTGTTACACCGTGTCCTAGATTCTGGGAGAAAAATGTTTTTTAGGCCAAACAGCGGTGCAACACGGGTGGCCGTGTTGTGTGACACGGCCCGTGTCATAAGTCCTGGGTATTTTTCACTTTGAAAAGTCCAACATAAGTGCAACACGGCCGGCCGTGTCGTGTGATACGGCCCGTGTCAGTCTACCAGGTGAAAATACCTAATTTTTTCTATGTTTTCCTTTCGTTTTTGTGGTTCTTACAAAAAGGTTTCTTGGTCCCCCATTGGGACCTTACATGATATATACAGTACAACAACACACAAGAGAGTAAATGAAATGGATATACAAGCAAAAAATAAAGGGAGAAAGGTTTGAAGAAATGGATACCAAGAGCTTTCTATCCTTCTTGCAAGTACTCCAATGACCTTTGTTGGATGTGCTCTCCACTCTTCACTCTATGTTGTGAAGGTTTTGTTTCTCAATGATCCTCTTGCACTTCTATCTCACTCTCTTTTTCTGGTTTTTCTTCCTTTCAATTTTTCTAGTTTTAGGGTTTTTTGCTCTCTCTCAATTTTTCTGGTTTTTCAATTGTTGTAGAATGGATGACGAAAATCTCTTGTTTACAGCCCCCTCCTCTTATCTCAGCTCCTAGGGTTTTCTCTTCTCCCCACATAACAGATTTTTCATGGAGTAATGTTTCTTACCACCTATTCTCATGTCGCTATCTTTCTTTCCATTTCCATGAAAGAAGCAATGCTGCATTTTTGCTGTTGCACCTTGCCTATGCTGCTTTTTCTGCAGCACTTTGTGCCTTGCCCCCATTTTGTTGGCTTGTGCTTGGACAGCTCCTCTTGGTCAATGCCACTACTTTTTGACATCATTTTGAAATCTGATATTTAGATGCATTGTCACATGTTATTCCCTTGGTCTTGTGACATGTGATTTTGTGACATGAGGAAATTTGTCACCTCTTGCATGGGACTGTTTTTCCCATGATTAAATATGCATAATCTTGGTCTTAAAACATTCCAATGTTGATTTAATTCTTGCATGTTTCTTGGATGTTTGTAAGCATAATATGGACTTGGCGTGGCATTACCATAACATGAATTTGATTAAAGACTTGAATGAAGATTAGAAATAAATTAATTTCTAAACATTACTTAGAGTTGGAGATCTTGTGACAAATGACATTCTTGCAATGTCATAAAAATTTCTCTTGGTAATATTCTTGCCTCCAATCTTGAATTCATGATGGATTTCCCTAGAATCATTAAGCTTGAAATGGATGAAGTCTTGAATTATGGACTTTTGATCTTGACTCATGCTTTGCAAATTTTGAACTCCACTTGATCAAGAATTTAAAATAAATTTGGGTGAAGCAATCTTGAATTTAGGCCTCGCATTTCATGGTCATTAGGAATATTAATCTTGAATATCCTAATATTGTGTCAAGTGACTTCTCCTTGAAGAGATCTACATGAGTAGACTTTCCACGTAGATCAAACCTTGGATGATGAACCTTTTCTTCCATGTAGCCCAAGATAGAAAAGTTACCTCATTTGAAATGGAAAATATCAAACCGACCCAAACCGTACCTTGTGCACCCGCATGCTCGATATGCAATAAAGCGATGTATGATATGACGAATGTAGGGTGTAAAAGGCTAAAGGTGAAAATGAGGTTGTGACAGCTGCCCCTATTTAATCTTCTTGGACCTGAATGTCTGGAGGAGAAAGGTGCTCGAACATTCATGGTAGACGAGAATTAAATACTAGAATACCCGGGATTTTCAACTGGAGAGATGTAGGATGATAATGGACGGTCAACAAGATAGTTTGGAAAAGGTGTTTGTTAGTGCAGGTAGATTTAGGGGGATATGATGATATGCTTGAGATGCAATACGGAATGAACATGAGTGCTTTGCTATCCAGAAAAGAAGACACCTTGTAATAAGGAATCATAATTGGCTAAGAGATATTCCTTCTTCCAAAACATAGAGAGGACTCGAAAATAAAAATTGTGAGATACTCCTTCTATGAAAGATAGAGAGGACTCAAAAATAAACAACTGTGAGATATTCCTTCTACGAAAGATAGAGAGGACTCTAAGAATAAATAGAAATACGAGATATTCCTTCTACGTACGGTAGAGAGGACTTTAGAAATACAGAAATGTGAGACATTCCTTCTACAAAAGATAAAGTGGACTCAAGAGATTAGACTGTGAGATATTCCTTCTACAAAAGATAGAGAGGACTCAAGAGATATAGAAATATGAGATATTCCTTCTATGTACGGTAGAGAGGACTCTAAAATAAATGATGGTTTTCCTCTTACAAAAGGCAAGGAGGACTCCTGAACAAAATATTTGGAGAAAAATGTTTCCTTCTACAAAAGGTAGAGAGGACTCCTGGACAAAAGGTTAGGAGAAATATTCCTTTTACGAAAGGTAGAGAGGACTCCTGAACAAAAGGCTAGGAGAAATATTCCTTCTACGAAAGGTAGAGAGGACTCCTGAACAAAAGGCTAGGAGAAATATTCCTTCTACAAAAGGTAGAGAGGACTCCAAAGCAAAAGGTTTAAAGACATGGTAACTCCTTCTACATCAAAATAGAGGAGACTCCTTATGGAAAATATGATCGTATTTCCTTCGGTAACGGCAGAGAGGACTCCAGAATAAAAGGTTAGGAGAAAAAGTTCCTTTTACAAAAGGTAAAGAGGACTTCAGAACAAAAGGTTTGGAGATAACTCCTTCTACAAATGGTAGATAGGAAACTCCCTTAGGAGAGGACGATCATACTTCTTTCTGCAAAAAATAGAACAGACCCCTGAACAAAAGGTTATGAGAAAAATTCCTTCCACAAAAGGTAGAAAGGATAATTACAAAAGGTAAGCTGACAAGAACCTGTACAAAAAGCACGGTAGGTCTTACTAAAGGTAAGTTGAATCTCTTGCGAAAGGCAAGGTGGATATACTTCGTGAAAGAGACACGGAGAGACTTACAAAAGGTAAGTCGAGGGTAATAACCATCCTCTTGCAAAAGATGGAGGAAACTTGAAAAGGGTATCAGAACATCATTTGACCTCACAGGCACAACGGCGGAGATGACATTCTTTAAGTAGGGTGACCATTCAGTTCTTGGCCACATAGGCATCAAGCATCCGAATTGATCGAAGATACCCAAAACAAAGTTTTGTCGCATGTGAAAGACAACGAGGAACGCTTACAAAAGGAAGCGAAAGGATAAAATTTCATGCGAAAGGCCGTGAAAACCCTTACAAACGGTAAGGTGACTCCTATGCGAAAGGCGGAGAGGAGATATTTCGTGGAAAAGGCACGGAAGAATTTACCAAAGGTAAATGGAGGGTAATAACCACTCTCATGCAAAGGCAGAGGAAATTTGGAAAGGGTATCAGAATATCATTTGACCTCACAGGCACAACGACGGAGATGACATTCTTTAGGTAGGGCGACCATTCAGTTCTTGGCCACATAGGCATCAAGCATTCAAATTGATCGAAGATACCCAAAACAAAGTTTTGTCGCATGTGAAAGACAGCGAGAAACGCTTACGAAAGGGAAGCGAAAGGATAAGATTTCATGCGAAAGGCCATGAAATCCCTTACTTAAGGTAAGGTGAGAAGATATATCGAAATAGACTTACAAAAGGTAAGTGAATGGGATAAACACTCTTAAAGGATCCTACCATGATGCCTACAGGAAATTTGTATCTTTGAGACCGACTGACTAAGCACATATGTAATGATGCAGCATGTATGCAAAAATGTCAGGGATGTAAGGATATGGAGGTTACGAGTGATGGTGGTGCCATGTATGGTTGGGCTTTTGAAGGTGAATTACTGGACGAGCATTGATTTTTACAATGTAAGCTACTAGACGAGAACTGGTGACAAAAGGGTTAAGTTGTCAGGCAAGAAATGGCTTCTTGTTTTATTGTCAGACGGAACTATTTTTTTATGGTTTGCCAGACAAGAATTGGACTTTGAAGAGAAAATTAACTGCCAGACGGGAACTGGAGTCTAAAGGTAGGCTAAAGAAAAGGGTGATTTGGTCGGGTGGGCTAATAACATGATTCCTCGACACTCGCTTTGAGCTTGAAAGAGCTTGCTTTAATAAGCTTTAAAAACACGGAGAGGGATTGCCCCAGTTTCAGTTCAACCTGCCCCAATCTAGAAGGGTCGTTGGAGAATTTTTCTTTTGATACACGGAAAGGAATTGCCCCAGTTTCAGTTCAACTTGCCCCCGACCTGGAAGGGCCTTTGGAGAATTTCCTTTAAAAGAGAGGTTGGAGGTAACTTGTCATGGGATGACCTTGGAATGGCTTGCCCCAGAATTGTAGGTCATGAAGGATTTGTCTTTTAATCAACCAGCTCTTGAACTGGTTGACTTCGACGTACTCTTGAGGTGGTCTGTCCCAGAATGAGCGTTGAAGCGATTTGACTTATGAGGATTTAGCATTGGAAGGACTTCTCCTTTAATCAAAGAACCTTCGAGTGACTTTCCCTTAGTTGGTCGAGTCTTGTGATGATCCAACTTTTGAATGAGTCATCCCATAATCAACTGATGCTTAGGGGTTTACTTTAGATTGACTAACTTCATAATCATTGGATGTCAATGCCCCTGATCCACAGGACTACAAGGTGTTCTTGATTCGGGTCAACTTTGATGAATGGTCAAATCCTCTTTGATTACTCTTTGTTGGAATTTCCTTGACGTCAAGTACCGACTTGCAATTTAAACTGTTCATTCATAAATGGTAATTTTAATGCAATTCTCATGCATATTTGAAAAATCATTTATTGGGATGATGTGATAGTGTGTGATGGATGAACCATTAGTCCAAACATAGTGTTGATTTAGCTAGTGTGAAAGATATAGCAGTAAAATGGCACCAATGTTAAAGATTATCAAATCTATGGGAGTCAGTTTACGCAACCTTGTTGTAGTATGCTTTCAGAATAAACCCTGCCTCAATTTGGTCTTTTGAGGGTTGTAACATGGTCTGGCTCACGGTTATAGAAACAAAGGATATAAGGCTCAAAGTTTGATTTTATCCCACCCCTTCTTCATGATGACTTCCAGTCCTATGTTCAATTAATTTGGTACACACGTCTAGAGTTGGATGGTGTAAGGATGAAGATGAGAATTCAAGGCTCGCTTGAGATGGCAGTCACCTTATTATGTTTTTCATGGATGTCAGTGACCTTCTTGATGTTTGACATAGTAGTCACTGAATCTTATTTTGCCTTGAGGATCTGAAGACCTCTTTTGCTTTTGTTTGTGATCCCTAACTTTTGCATGGGCTGATTTTGCTTTTAAAGTCCATCGGGATAGCCTTGATTTTTGCCTAAGTCTCCTCTTGCAGTGTCCGACTTAGCAGGCCTTTAATTTTTTTGTTTTTGTTTTTTTTCTCTTCCAAATTTGTTAGGGTTGGGACTGCCAAGTCATTGGTCATTGAAGAACAACCGTCATAACTTTTGGATATTTCATGATTCTTTCGACACTTCAGGACGTGTGCGAAGAATATCTTGTGGTTGATCTTCAAACGGGAAGTTCCATCTTGATAATTCAAATTAACTGATCACTACCCATGCCCCAGGTTAAGTGTAAGGGTTTAGAAATCCGAAGGAAACTCCTACTTCTAGGCTCAAATTGGTTGACTAGGGATTAACTCCTTATATCTCCGGTGTTTAGGGAATTTGAAACAATGCATGTACATCATCAGCAGGATTTTATCCGAAAGCATACAATTGCAATTATGGGTATTTTGTTTTCGTCATCCTCCCTCCAATTTTGCTAAAGCAAAGGTTTGATAAGATAAGTGGACGAGAGATAATTAAATTTTGTTTTTTGTTTTTTTGTTTTTTTGTTTATTTTTTGTTTTTGTTTTGTTTTGATATAAGTGGAAAAAAAAGAATGAGCGATTGCGACATGATTAATTCAAAAAGCATGATTACTTCATTAATATTACCATTCAAAACAAACAATGTTGAAAAGCAAGTAGAAAATGACAGGAAATAAACTCCAAATGACAAGATCTAAAAATTGCCAGCATTGGGTACTAGACTTTTTCTTTCATGACTTGAAGTTGGGCTAGCCTTCTTGACCATTGAGACCGTGATGATAACCATTCCCACACCCACTCTTAAAAGCTTCTTCCATGACAGAATCTGATGAGGCTGCCTGACCAGATGAAGGGTTAACATTGATTTGAAGGCCTTGAGGCGTAAATGAAATGGATCTGGACTCAATCAACCCTTGTACTTGGTACTTCAAACTTTTACAATCCTCAATCGTGTGTCCAGGTGCTCTTGAATGGAATACACACCTGGCATTTGCATCATAGCCTAGAGGAGGCGGTGTTGGAGGAGGACCAAGTTCTCTTAGCTGGACCAATGAATTACTGAGCAACAAAGGGAGGAGTCGACTGTATGACATGGAAATTGGGTCAAAGCGTTTCTCTGGCCTCCTTGGTTTGTTCTGGCCTCGTTGGGCAGAGTTTCGCCGCTGATCTAGATATCGATTCTTACTCTGCGGTCGATTCCTTTGACTTGACGGAGGATCAGGTAATGGTCGTTGATAGGTACGCTTTGTAGGTCCAAGTGGTAGGTCATATTCACAAGGCATCTCTTGACTTGAGGGAGTCTTAAGCACTTCCATAGGATCAGGCATTTTTGTGACAACAACTGGTGCAGGGTTACTTTCCTTCCTCATCAGTGTTTGTAGGATCTCCATAATCAAGTTCACCTGAGTTTTCAATTGCTTGACCTCTTCTTTCAACAATTCATGGCCTTTTTGAAGCTCTTCCATAGTGATCTGAGACATGTTTCTAATTCTGAGCAAGTGTCGAAAAACCAGCCAAGTTGGTCAAAAACAGAAAGGTGGTATGAGGTTCTCAGGAAATGGTATGCAGAATGCAGATGCAATGCACATGAAATGGATTGAATGCAATGGGATGCAATGCACTAAATCTGATTTTTTAGCACACAGGACCACAGGTCAAAGGTACAAATCGAGGGTAAAAGCTAATTGATCATAACACAAGGTTCTCACCAATTATGGTCTAAGGTATTAATAGGGAAACCAAAGTCATGGGTTCGCATGATAGTTTATCACATACGACATGAGCATGTCGGTTGATAACCCCATCATATGAACCTCTTTTGAGTGAGGTCCACGTATCGAACCACGCGAGAAGAGCTTCTCGGGGACCCATACTACGAGACCATCGACAACAGGTTTTTGAGAAGGTTCTCACCAGGTGTGGTCTAAAGTTTAAAAGGGGTCCCAAAGTCATGGGTTCATAAGACTGTTCATCATACACGACATGAACATGTCGGAGGATGACTCCATCATATGAACCTCTTTTGGGTGAGGTCCTCGTATCAAACCACGCGAGAAGAGCTTCTCGGGGACCCATACTACGAGACACGTCGACACTGGGTTCTAAACAAGGATTTCGGAGTCATGGACTTTCTTGACCGTTTGTTACGTATGTCAGTTATTGCCAAGCAACAAACCCATCAAGAAAGTCTCTTTTGAACGAGGTCTTCATATCGATCCATACGAGAAGAGCTTCTCGAGGACCCATACTACATGACCATCAATCTTAGTTGGCCAATGGTTTAAGGTTCTAAAAGGTCCTTAGAGTAATGGATTCCTAAGAAAACATTGGTTCAACACGCCAAGAGCTTGACGGTTTCCATCATTCTCAAAGAAATCTACTATAAGCAAGGTTCTCGTATCGACTATCACGAGATGAGCATCTCGGAAGCCCATACTACTCAACCTCTCCTATCTCAATTTTAACACTCTAGACTCGTGTATAGAGTTTTTCCCTCAAGTTTGCCACCAAAGAACCCAATCCAAACCACAATATTGAGAACCATATAAGGTGAGATACGTTTGAATAAATATGGGAAAGCGGTAAGCAAGCTAATCAAAAAGAAAACACCCTTAAAAAAACAAACTAGGTTAGGCTTGACTCGCTTAGAAAAAGTCCCCAGCAGAGTCGCCAGCTGTCGCTATGCAAAAAATGACACAGAGTCGCCATCGGATTTTATTTATCCCAAGGAGGGAAAGGGAAATAGCGATAAAACCTTTTTAGGAAAAGAGCGTGGTCGTCGTAACCATGTCTTATAGTTCGGGAGTCGGTTATGCGAGGGGAGGGGAAGGTATTAGCACCCCCTCGCATCCATCGTATTCGATGGGAACCTCCTTGGTTGTTTTGCTTGAGTGGGTGTTTTATCTAAGGGTTTGCTTGTTTCAAGAAAAGAGGGGTTGTTTGTTTATTATAGTGCTTGCCAAGGATTGTGGCCCTTGTGCCTACGTATCCTCACTTAAAAGAAGTGAAGAATCCGAGCTCCGTAGTTCGGAGGCTTGTGAAATTGTTATTTATTGGTTGATTTTATACCTTGAAAAAAGGTTTTTGGATTGATGCCCTAAGGCGAAAATGGATTTGATGAGTTGATGTTATTTTTAGGTTTTTAAAAGAAATTATTCTTAATTAAGATTATACACAAAAGACTTTGGATAGAAATGAATGTCTCGAATAACCAAGTCGAGCGCCTTGTATTCAAAACATTCAGAACGAGTGTAGGAGGGCTCCATTCTCATTCCTTCTCCACCACTTTAAAGTCCATGGTGTATAGTCCCAATTGTATATTTATTGTATTTTGGATTTTTTATGAGAAAAAGGATCACTTGATGTTGGATCAAGGTTTATTGTTTGTGAAAATTAATTTGAAGTGATACGAATAAGGTCGGTGGCGATGCACAAGGCAATCGACTTACATGAGTGAAAATGACTCGATAAGATCGAGAGTTTGCTTTTAAAAATGGTTTTTGGGATCAAAGGTCAACAAGCACCACAACAACATTCACACTAAAAACATACAAACATAGTCGGTTAGTTGACTAAAAAATCGAAACATGCAAAAAAAACGGCACGAAGTGCCATCAAGGAGTTTGCCGTGCGAACTCCTTAAAAAAAAATTTTTTTTGGAGGTAAAAAGGTTGAAAAAACGTGGAGAACAGTGGTGTAACACGGGTGCCCGTGTTGTGTGACACGACCTGTGTCCTAAAGTACCTGCAATAAGAGGTTTTGAGGCTTGACAGAGGTGGCCGTGTTGTGTGACACGGGTGGCCGTGTTGTGTGACACGGCCCGTGTCCTAGAGTCTGGGAGAAAAATGTTTTTTTAGGCCAAACAGCGGTGCAACACGGGTGGCCGTGTTGTGTGACACGGCCCGTGTCATAAGTCCTGGGTATTTTTCACTTTGAAAAGTCCAACATAAGTGCAACATGGCCGGCCGTGTCGTGTGACACGGCCCGTGTCAGGCTACCAGGTGAAAATACCCTATTTTTTTCTATGTTTTCCTTTCGTTTTTGTAGTTCTTACAAAAAGGTTTCTTGGTCCCCATTGGGACCTTACATGATATATACAGTACAACAACACACAAAAGAGTAAATGAAATGGATATACAAGCAAAAAGTAAAGGGAGAAAGGTTTGAAGAAATGGATACCAAGAGCTTTCTATCCTTCTTGCAAGTACTCCAATGACCTTTGTTGGATGTGCTCTCCACTCTTCACTCTATGTTGTGAAGGTTTTGTTTCTCAATGATCCTCTTGCACTTCTATCTCCCTCTTTTTTTCTGGTTTTTCTTCCTTTCAATTTGTCTGGTTTTAGGGTTTTTTGCTCTCTCTCTATTTTTCTGGTTTTTCAATGTGTGTAGAATGGATGATGAAAATCTCTTTTTTATAACCCCCTCCTCTTATCTCAGCTCCTAGGGTTTTCTCTTCTCCCCACATAGCAGCTATTTTCATGGAGTAATGTTTCTTACCACCTTTTCTCATGTCACTCTCTTTCTTTCCATTTCCATGCAAGAAGCTATGCTGCATTTTTGCTGTTGCACCTTGCCTATGCTGTTTTTTCTGCAGCACTTTGTGCCTTGCACCCATTTTGTTGGCTTGTGCTTGGACAGCTCCTCTTGGTCAATGCAACTACTTTTTGACAGCATTTTGAAATCTGATATTTAGATGCATTGTCACATGTTATTCCCTTGGTCTTGTGACATGTGATTTTGTGACATGAGGAAATTTGTCACCTCTTGCATGGGACTGTTTTGCCCATGATTAAATATGCATAATCTTGGTCTTAAAACATTCCAATGTTGATTTAATTCTTGCATGTTTCTTGGATGTTTGTAAGCATAATGTGGACTTGGTGTGGCATTACCATAACATGAATTTGATTAAAGACTTGAATGAAGATTAGAAATAAATTAATTTCTAAACATTACTTAGAGTTGGAGATCTTGTGACAAATGACATTCTTGCAATGTCATAAAAATTTCTCTTGGTAATATTCTTGCCTCCAATCTTGAATTCATGATGGATTTCCCTAGAACCATTAAGCTTGAAATGGATGAAGTCTTGAATTATGGACTTGTGATCTTGACTCATGCTTTGTAAATTTTGAACTCCACTTGATCAAGAATTTAAAATAAAATTGGGTGAAGCAATCTTGAATTTAGGCCTTGCATTTCATGGTCATTAGGAATATTAATCTTGAATATCCTAATATTATGTCAAGTGACTTATCCTTGAAGAGATCTACATAAGTAGACTTTCCCACTTAGATCAAACCTTGGAGGATGAACCTTTTCTTCCATGTAGCCCAAGATAGACAAGTTATCTCATTTGAAATGGAAAATATCAAACCGACCCAAACCATACCTTGTGCACCCGCATGCTCGATATGCAATAAAGCGATGTATGATATGACGAATGTAGGGTATAAAAGGCTAAAGGTGAAAATAAGGGTGTGACAGTACTTTCCTTGATATTTTGCAATATGCTTCCACCATCATACTACTTTTTTGAATCAAAGTACATATGCCTAGGTTTTGAGTTCTACCCTAACTGTTACTGCATTTATGGTGTGTGTATGCTCTCATTTTGGTTTAAAGCAATTCCCATTTGAATCTCACCTACTGTCATCAAAAGAATGCTATACTTTTCCATGAAAATCTCAAACTTGTTTTAGATGCCATGTGCCCCAAATCTTAGGCTCATCCTACTTGCTATGATGTATGAGATGTGTGTGTATAGTCTGTTTTAAAACCTCACTGTCTGAAATCACCCTTGCTACCAAAATTGTTTTGCACTTTACTCTCACAATGCCAATTTTTGAGTCAGTTGAACCATGCTCAAGTTTTGGATTCAGTCTCATCCATCTCCATACTTGTGATATGTGCATCTTGTTTTCATAATCATATTTCACATGGACTGATTATACCATGTTTAGCATTGTCTTCTTGCATCTTAACTACCATTCAATGTGCAAATTTCTGTTTTGAGGAAAATGTGTTTGAGTTATGAACATGAAACCAACTGATATTGCATATGAAATATGTTTGCATCATTGTTTTAGGAAGAAACTTCGTCATCTTGAAAAACACCTTGTTGCATAACTTTGTCAACAAAACTGTTTTGCATTTCATGCCATCAACATACCAAGTTCTGCTATGCTTGAAAAGAATCTATTTTGTGAATTTAGTCACACTTAGAATCATGTTTTTGATGTATGTGTTTGACTTGTGTGGACTGTTTTCATATGGTTTAGCATGTCATATTCAAAATGCATCCTCTGCATCAAGATGCCATTTGTGTACCAGTTATGTTTTTGAAAAGTGGTGGTGTTTGAATTTTGGCATGAAATTATCATCTAGCATAACTGTGATATGTGTGCATTATAGACATAACATGAGGTGACTCATTTTTCAACTTGTATCATCAAAACACCTTGCACATCATAACCTTCATCATACCAGATTTTGTTTCAAGCAAGAATTGATTAAACTTTGGACATTAACACATTTGATATCATGTTTTTGGTTTGTGAGTATGAACTGGTCCTGCTGATTTCCTTCTTTCACTTCCATGATGCATCTTCAAATTGAATCTTGCATTTCATTTTTAAAAATACAGCTGCACACACCATGTCACTGATTGAAGCATTCTTGTTGGTCTATGATTATAAGAACTTTAGTTGGCCTATTTGAAACTTGTGAGAGGTGTATATATGAACTGGATTTCCATCTGCATAATTGACAACATCACACATACTCATGCCATTTTTGTAATTGTTGAATCATTCTAACTTCTGTTTGATTAAAAGTTAATCTCTGAGCATAGAATCATTTATTGACATATTTGAAGTTTGTGTGTAACACTTGTTTGATCTGATTATGTCCAGTTCATGCCATGAAACTCATATTGCATTTCAAAAATTCAATTTGCAACTACCATTGTGTTTTGATTTGAGGGTACCATTTCATGAATTCAACACCACCATTGCATTCCTTGTTTAAAAATACTCAAGTTTGACTAAAATTTCACCTGAATCCATTAAGTTTTGGTCAAGATATGAATCAAAATGCAAATCAGTTTTATGTTTGGCCTTGGTTCTTCATGTTTGCCCAGGTTTTATTGAAGTTATGCCATATATGCTTATGGGGGTGGCTAAATACACGGATGTATCGCCACCCCAGTGGTTATGCCTTATACTCAAAACACACCTTTCACCTTGCTAGCCTGGGTTCGATCCACAGTGGAGATCAACCCTTTTGTTTATTTTTCTCATTTTTCTTGTTTCAAATATTTTCTCTTTCCCCCCTCTCTCTCTCTTTGTCACGCCCGTGTGTAGTGGCTCAGTGGCTAGTGTTGTTGCTTGAGAAGCCAAAGGCGTGGGTTCAAGTCTCACCATGACCCTTTATTTTTAGTCCTTTGTTTTATTTTGTTCATATTTTTCACTAATTTCATATTTTATAACTGGTTTACCTTTTAACATTTTTCACTAATTTTTTTTGTGTTGTGTTCCTTTTAATGTCTATTTTCATGTGATAAATTAAAATTTCATGTTGTTTATAATTTCAATGCCTTTTAACCACTTGGAATTTGTGTACGTTTTGAAGTTGTTACCCCACGTCTTGTTGACTTTCTTTCTCACCATGCCTGTTTATCTTGCGAACTTGCTTACATTCATTTTCCTTTATGTTAGTCAACATGATAGGATTATTTTCTTTGGGTTGTTACCATGAGTTATTTTGTTTCCTCTGAGAAATTATTTTAAAGCTTGAACTATCGTCACATTTCTTGCTTACTTGTTGTTTGATTGTCATCAATGCATAAAACTGTTGGTATGATGTTGTCACATTTACCTTTGTCCTATAACATGCTTTTATCTTCATCATGTTTATTACTTTTTTAAGTACTTTCTTTCCCAAGTGATAGAACTCGTTAGTTCATGTCCAAGTTGCCTCCCTTCTCCTCCCTTCCAAAGGAAAAGTCTCTCCATTGACTCTTGTGTCATGGATAGCTCATTACCCCCTTTCTTGACTTTGTTAAGTCATCTTTAACCTTAGTTTAGAAGCCATTAGACTTTGCTTTAAGTCTAAAATATCCACCTTTACTAGGAGTGCTCTTCAAATAGAACCCTAGGATAGAGTTCGTCAACTCTATGTAAGAATCATCGTCATGAATTCTTACTTCCCCTCTTGAATGTTCAACTTAGATTAGGGAGTTTTGTCAAACTCCACACAAACATTGTCATGTTTGTTCCCCCTTGAACCTTGATCAGAATCAAGCGTCCTTCATCCCTCGTGAGGTGAACTACGATTTCTCTGATTCTATCCTAGTTAGGATACGTAGGCAGAAGATGCGATGTCTTTGCGAGCAAACTTAGAAAACTATCTTTAGGTCTTTACTTATCATATCCTATCTGTTTACCCAATTCCAAACCTTAGCAAATACCTAACAAATTTAGCAAACAAACAAACAAAAGGTTCCTGTAGAGTACTACAGATGCTTAGGGTGCTAACACCTTCCCTAGGTATAACTAACCCCCGATCCCCGAATCTATTAGCGTTGTTGTTACATTGCGAAAATGGTTTTTCTTTCTTTAGACCTTTCCTTTGGATAAATTAAAGTCCAGTTGTAAAAGAATTAAGATTCAAGTTAATTTAATAGCTTGATATCCAATTTTCACCGTAACACTCCTCCCTTACTCGGCTTCTTGCCGTAAACAGGTTTCTGTTTCCCCTTATCAGAAGGAGTCACATACGGCTTTCCTCTGAATTGGCATTTTCCTTTCTTATCATTTAAACTCTTGTAGTGGCTAGACCGAGCCTTACTATCTTCATCATAAATCCTAATCTTGTTCACCAACTCAGAAAATCGCCTAATTTCCTGATAACTAATAGCTTGCTTGATTTCCGGCCTCAAACCATTCACAAACTTAAGACACTTGGATCTCTCAGCATTAGTAGTGTTTTAGTGAGGACAAAACTTAATTAATTCTTCGAATCTTACAGCATACTCGGCTACAGTTGAGTTACCCTGCTTCAGCTCAAGGAATTCAATTTCCTTCTTGCCACGCACATCTTCTGGGAAATACTTCTCCAGAAATGTCTCTCTAAAAAGATCCCAAGTAACCACAATTTCATCCTCTTCAAACCTTTGGCGAGTATTACCCCACCAGTCCTCAGCTTCCTCTTCGAGCATATGAGTACCAAACTGCACCTTCTGCGCATCTGAATAGTTCATAACTCGAAAAATCTTCTCAATTGCTTTCAGCCAAATTTGTGCTTTGTCAGGCTCATGGGTTCCCTTGAAAATTGGTGGATTGTTCCTTTGAAACCTCCCCAAAGCACGAAACTCATCATCAGCATTGTTTCCAGCATTCACATTGGCTTGAGGATTCTGCCCCATTGCTCCAGCCAACCTTGTCAAAGCCTCAGCAATCGCTTCATCATTCCTACCGGCAACCATCGTTCTGAATTCCAACAACAAAACTTCATAAGAACCAACAATATCGATAGTGCAACACACGCATATCAAATATATATAGGGAATAAACACGTTAATAACTTGGCCAACTGACCGACCTGCTCTGATACCACTAATGTAACACCCCATTTTATACCCCCAATAATTCAATTAAAACATTTAAGCACATAATAAAATTTCATCAGAGTAGACTTAAAATATGGTATAAAAGAAGTATGTCACATCATAAACCAAAATCTAAACATACCACACCTGCTCTAATAAAAGACAAGCAACAGTGGGGTAGCTTCCAACAGAGGATCTTAGTCCTTACACCCACATTTCAATATTTAGAATTAAAAACGGAAAGCTAAACATTGAATCACTTAAAACATGTAATCATATTGATATATATCATCCAGTTTAATTCACCACAATATTCATGTTTACAAAACATTAGCCAACAAATACATATACAAATGTATCTCAAAATAATCCTATCCAATCCTAACTACCCGGTGCTACATATCAGAGCTTAACCGACCAAAATAATGAAGCTATACTTCACAAAAAGACCTCCAACAAGCTAATCTGCAATGCCTCATAGAGCATTATAAAACAGCAGAAGGGTGAGAAATATTATCATAATAATCAATGTATATAATCATACATATATATATATATATATATATATATATATATATATATATATATATATATATATATATATATATATATATATATATATATATATATATATATATATATATATATATATATATATATATATATATATATATATATATATATATATATATATATATATATATATATATATATATATATATATATATATATATATACACACACACACACACAAGTATAGAACACATATATTCCACATTTTCTCACCACAAATCATTTCAATCATCATATACATCACAACATATATATAAACAATTATAGATAATCATCAAGCATATTTCATCATACACACATCCATAATTCTCAATTCAACAATTCATACACAAGCATATTTCATATAACAATGATATTTATGCCATGTGACTCAATGCAACTCATGTCATGTGGTACCAACACTTGTTATCATTTTTCGGTTTTTAAATTTAAACCGGGTTCACTCTTCTAGACCGATAACAACAAAAGCCCGTCCTCTAAGCTTTCAAACCCACTCTTCTAGGCTTGGGACAAGTCACCAGTCTCCACGAAACCAGCAATCATTGCCTCTTGACTAAATGATGCGTATGCAATCAACAACCAAATGCACTTAAGACCGTTCTCGCATCTTAATCTCATGCATTCAAATAATTCATCACATAAGAATTATATAATGATTGCACACGCAACACATTGCATATTCATCAAAGTATTCATACATAAATACTATTACCATATTTATCAAGCAATGCACACATATTCACAATATGTTCTCATGCATTCTTCACATACAATCAATATGCATATATTTGTCAAAAGACTATATTTCATAATCGATTCCACCATCTAGGATTCACACCATACGGCTATCCACAACATATCATATCACAACATGCACAAGTTACACGTTATATAACAAAAGCGCACTGCACAATAACACATCAATCACACACATTCGCGACGGTAAAAATCAACACAATAATATGTTCTCAATTTTCTGTTATAATTGAACCAGGTACAGGCCTTAAAACCATTTTTTCTAGAAATAGCATCTCGTTAAGTTACCAACGCTTTGAATGGGGGTCAAAACCGACTTACAGTTCAAGAGTTATGAATTTTCGAAGTTTTTTGAAAAACTAGAATTTTGCCTAAAAACGGCTACGGGATTTTGCATTTTTGTCCGAAAATCCGACCGATTCAATTATTTTCTCCTGATTAAATACCTACTCATCATTGACAATCATATAGGAACAATTTAGGATTATAAAACGCAAATTCTACGACTTCCGATTTTCATCCAAAATCTTAACCTCAATTTATCCAAAAATGTCAAAACTCCCAAACTCAACCAAATTCCATCAAACGAAATCCTATAATCACGGCTAAACATTACCCGACTAAACTATACAATTTATTTCGAATATCAACCGTTAAAACTCGATTTCTACCGATTAAACTCATTTCTGCCCTAAAATGGAATATAAGTAGAAACTCTTCAACAACTAAAACCAATCCAACAAACATATACATAATCATAACATTGAGAATAATAATGATATTTCACACCCTTACCTCGATTAAATCGGAGCTAGAAGTTGTTCTAGAGCTTTTCTAAGTTTTCCCCTCTTTTCCTTCTCTTTTCTCCTCTTCCTCTTTCTTTCTCTTCTATTTCCCTTATGTTTCTCTTTTTTCTTTTTCCTTCCACTTATCCTTATATTCTTCTATTTAATTCTTTCCATCATATTTATCTTCTCAAATATCTACCAATAATTCCAATAATTAAAAATAATCTAAATAAATCAATTATTTAATATGAATAATTAATTATTAAAAAATTGGGATGTTGCACATCAAATTGAGATTGCACTTGTATCTTGAGGTAAATTGGCTTTGAAGTTAGGCACTAATGAATGGGATTTTACACTGAGACCCTTTGAAACCCTAATTTAGTAACTTCTCACACTCTTGATTCTTCTTAATTTGAACTTTATATGACATTCTAGATGTCTCAACATGACTTCCCATGTCTCCAATGACTTAAAACTAAGTCTCATACTCCTTCAAACCCACAGTTGACCTTGAGTTAACCAGATGAAATCCTAGGTGTACAACCTTTGACTATGACCTCTTGCAAGTGAAATGAAAGCTTAGACAAGCTCCACAATGGCTTCCAAAGCACTCAATGAGCTTCTCAAACACCTCTTATCCATAACCATGAACTTGTGAACCCCTGGTGATCCTCAATTGACTTCCAAGATAGGAGATAAGCAACACATGTCAATCTTATTTCTCAAAGAAATCTGACAACTTCTTGATAATTGTAAGCCTTGATAACTTGAATAAGCACTCTTGCTTGAGCTTGAAACCCTTGAGACTCTCCTCTTGAATGACACACCTCTCTTGATCCCCTGAAAAGGACAATGTTATGCAAATGCAAATGCTAAAGAATGAAATGAAACATAAGCCAAGTAAAGAAAAAGGTTGGTCAAAGTTTGGGGTACAACAGCTACCCCTATTCAAACGACTTGGACCTGAATGGGTGAAAAGCGAACGAATTTCAAGCAATCAAGGTAAAATATACTTGAATACCAAAGAACCCGGAAATTTTCCAACCGCAGAAATAGAACTAAAAACCAATATTGGGAACAAAAATCCCCGAAAATAACTGTAATAAAAGTTGCAACGGCACCAAGCTAATTGATTACTAATCACAAAGCCTCGACACGCAGTCGGAAGAAACATCTGCTAATGGGGAGGCAATAACACTAAGTCGGAAAGATCATATGATTTCACCATCAGGCATCTGTTGAACACAATAGACATCGAACCCGAAGGCCGGATCAACAGCAGTTGATAAACTTCTGCTAACCAGCAGGCATCTGTTAAATAAAATAGGCATCGAACCCGAGGGCCGAATCAACACGCAGTTGAGAAACCTCTGCTAACCAGCAGGCATCCTCTAAATAAAAGCGAGCATTGAACCCGAAGGCCGGATCAACACGCAGTTGATGAACTTCTGCTAACCAGCAGGCATTCGCTAAATAAAAGCGAGCATCGAACCCGAGGGCCGGATCAACACGCAGTTGATAACATCTAATGATAAAATCACAAGAAACTCCGCTGGGGAAGGGAGAAACTTAATTGAGCAACCCTGGTGAGGAGCACATGATAAGATGAACACATCTATCAAAAATTGCGTCATGGTCTGAATACCATATGGGCTTAAGAATGACATCTCAAATTGCTGGAGTCAGGATACTACACGGGTAAAGTGAATCAACGAAACTTGTCGGGTCTGGATACCGCACGGGCTAAATAATCACACCGCAAATTTCCATGGTCTGGATACCACACGACAACAGAATAACAACACTTACCGGGGTCTGGATACCGCACGGGCAAAATAAATCAACAAAGTTTGTCGGGTCTGGATACCACGTGAGCAAAGTAAATCAAACATGTTGGAAATACACCTGAAAACAAAGAGGTAACCAACTGGCCTATGTTTCACATGCATATGTTTGAAAATGGCGTAATGCTCCATACGAAATGGAAATGATACACGTTTCTAAGAATTCTATGCACGAATGCAAAGTGCAACGGAACCGAATCAACAAAGTAAATGCTGAAAAAGACAGAGCCAACTCCACCGGGGAGAGACGGAACATGGCAATAACGATTGGACTTAAGCTGGGAAAATAAACCCTGGACGGCCTTCCTGGAAAATAAAATTCCTAGGTGACAATGTTTTAACAAGAACGAGAATCCATTTAGATGGGGATCCAAATTGCAACCTACTGAGGAACATGCCCTGAACAGCCTTCCAGAATACAACTCTTTTGGGGAATAGAGATTCGACTGAGGAAAGACAACCAAACATTAGAAGTAAAATCAAATTACTGGGGAAATCAACGACTCTGCAGAGGAAACGCAACCGTCCACTGAGATTAGACCTCATTCTACTGGGGAAATCAGCCATGAATGGCCTCCTAGAACACCGAAGTCCTTCTAGGGCATAATACACACACCTGGGAGTAACTCCGCTCTACTAAAGATCAAACTCCAACCTGCCGGGGATTATTCAGTGGGGAAACACCGCTTCTGTTGTCTTCGCTAGGGATAGAGAATAACAATCTCTGAATCAACCCTATTCTGCTAGGAAGTAGAACTACTCTGCTGAGGAAGGGTAAACTTTACCGACTTCGTTGGAAAGCAACATCAACCCCTGCTTGGGGATTGAGTCAGCAATTAAACACTAAGGGGATACAAAATCACATACTCGGACTCTATGGGGAAACAAAATCCTGAATTTGCTCCACTGCTGGGAAACAGTTCCACACCTGCCTGGTGGAGAGAAATCCAGTCTCGACTTGCTGGGGAATAAGGGCATACTTGCCGTCTGTTGGGAATATCAATCTCGAACCTCTGAGGATGACCTTACTTTTCCGAATAAGTCAATCTCGAACTACGGGGGAATAAGTGCATACAGATAATCTGCTAGGGATATTAATCTCGACCCTCTGGGGATGACCTCTGACAAATTGCCCCAAGGGTAACAACCCTGTAAAAATGAACAAACAAACAAGATATCCTGCACAAAGGAAACTATCTCGTTTATCATCCGTGACATTGTTCAAATAAATCAAAGTTTTAATAATCATTGGCAAAGCTGCAAGTTTATGTAAGCAAATATTTATCAAAACATCGGGCATTTGTTTTCGCAAACAAAACAATAAAAGCTAAAGCAAGACAAACAATTTACTAAATAGTATATGCTTTACTGACAAATGGCCTGTAAATAGGCAAATTTTACAATAGATGCAACCCCTGAAAAGAGGAAGTTGCACAAAAATTTACAGAAATGCACAAAAATATACAAGATGTCGGTAATGTGGCACAGACAAACACCATAAGTTGATCCATCTATGACTCACATGACTTTGATGTTTCTCCGACACTTCGTCCTCTAAAGACATTGGTTATGATAAATGGCCCTCAGGTCCTCCCACAATCCACTAAGCACTGAAATTCAATACACAGACCGCAGTCATTTGCTTCTCCATCCCTATCTTTTTCCTGAATCACCTTTTCGGGTTTTCAATTCACTAGGATACCCATTTTTTCCAAAATCGCCTTTTCAGGTTTTCAACTTTGCACGTTACATCTTTTTTCTTTTTATCCCTAACTTTTGTCCGAACCCATTCTTTTTATGGTTCGCCGGGATGCCCCATTTTTGCATGGATATTCTTTTTCCTTTCCAGCGGGTCTCTTTAAGCAAAATATTTTTTAACTGCGTCTGCATTCACTGGGGATGTGAAATCTTCATCATCCATGGTTGATAAAAACAAGGCTCCTCCGGAGAAAACCTTTCACACGACATATGAACCTTCATAGTTAGGAGTCCATTTGCCCCTGTGATTTGTTTGTGGAGGGATAATCTTCTTCAACACTGGATCACCATTCTGAAAGCTTCAAGGGTGCACCTTCTTATCAAAAGCTTTCTTTATCCTGCTCTGATATAAACGACCATATGCAATGGACGCCGGTCTTTTCTCGTCCATCAGGCTGAGTTGATCCAATCTATTTCTCACCCATTCTGCCTCATCAAGCTTGACGTCCACCAGAACTCTCAAAGAAGGAATCTCGACTTCTAATGGTAGGATAGCTTCTATACCATACACCACCGAGAAAGGAGTTTCCCCAGTCGAGGTACGTACTATGGTATGATATCCATGCAAAGCAAAGGGAAACATCTCATGCCAATCTTTATAGGTTACAACCATCTTCTGCACTATCTTCTTGATATTCTTATTTGTCGCTTCAACAATGCCATTCATCTTCGGATGATAGGGAGATGAGTTGTGATGCTCAATCTTGAAACTCTGGCATAGTTCCTTCATCATCTTGTTGTTCAAGTTCGTACCATTGTCAGTAATGATTCTCTCAGGCACTACGTATCTACAGATGATGTCCTTCTTGATAAACCGGGCTATAAATTATTTGGTGACATTTGCATAGGAAGCTGCTTCAACCCACTTAGTGAAATAATCGATTGCCACTAAGATGAAGAGATGTCTATTAGATGCGTTTGGCTCGATCTTGCAAATCATGTCAATGCCCCACATAGAAAAGGGCCAAGGAGATGCCATGACATTTAAAGGACTCGGCGACACATGAATCTTATCAGCATAAATCTGGCATTTATGGCATTTCTTCGCACATTTGAAGCAATCAGACTCCATAGTCAACCAGTAATACCCTGCTCGTAACAGCTTTCGAGAAATGGCATGCCCGCCGACATCTGTACCAAAGGCACCTTCGTGGACCTCTTCCATAAGCAAACCCGCTTCTTTTTCGTCCACGCGTTTTAACAGTACCAAGTCATAATTCCTCCGATAGAGTACATCATCTTGGTTCAGATAGAAATTCCCAGACAACCTCCTCAATATCTTCTTATCCCGGGTCGACACCCCTGGCAGATACTTCTTGTTCTTGAGAATGTTCTGGATATCGTAATACCATGGCTTTCCATCAGAAGCTTCCTCAATGGCAAATACAAATGCTGGCCTATCAAGGCGCGAGATGACGATTCTTGGAGCATCATTCCAATAGTTCACCTTGTACATTGAAGATAACGTAGCCAAAGTGTCCTCCATCTGATTCTCCGCTCTCGGCACATGGTGAAACTCTACACGGTCAAAGAAATGCAACAACCTCCAGGCGTAATTCATGTAAGGAATTAGATTAGGCTGCTGAGTCTCCCACTCTCATTTAATTTGATTTACAACTAAAGCCGAATCACCATAGATATCAATGTTTTTAATTCTCAAATAAATTGCTTCTTCAATACCCATGATACATGCTTCATATTCCGCTTCGTAGTTGGTGCAGGGAAATGTCAACCTGGAAGTGAATGGTATATGAGACCAGTGAGGAGTCGTGATTATTGCCCCAATTCCACTATTGTAGGAGTTAACAGCACCATCAAATATCATTTACCACTGGGAGCCAAGCTCAGGACCTTCATCAGGCAATGGTTCATCACAATCCTTCATCTTCAGAAACATGATGTCTTCATCAGGAAATTCAAATTTCATCGGTTGATAGTTGTCGCTGTGAAATTTGGATGTCAAGCTATTGATTAACTTGAATCTTTAATTCATTTGCAACCGTCTTTGATTTATCCAAAGGAAAGGTTAAAGGAAGGAAAACCTATTTTGCATTGTAAACACAACGCGGGGAGAGATCTAAGGTTCGGGGATTGGTTAAACTTAGGGAAGGTACTAGCATCCTAAATTTCTGTAGTACTCTATAGGAACCTCTTGTTTTATGTTTGTTTATTGCTAAAGTTATCTTCTTAAGGGTAATGTTATGGGGTAAAGGTAAAAAGAAAGACCTAAGGGTTTATTTCTAAGTATACTTGCCAAGACGCCGCATCTTGTGCCTACATATCCTGAGGGGAATGGAATCAGAGTATCTGTAGTTCCCCTCACAAGGGAGGTTAGAAACGTCTTGACTGTGGTCAAGGTTTCAATGTGGGAATAAACTTTCATATGGAAATGCTTACTTGGAGTGTGGAGACTCCTACTCTACGTTAAGAATTAAATTGAAAAGGGAGAAGGTATGCCCATGAAGGGACGCCTAAAAGGTGAGTACGGGGACTCAAATCCTAAGGCTAGGGTGAGGGTAAAGGCATTGACACGGGGGTCAAATGGTGAACAATGATTGATTATTTATCTATTTTGAGAAATTTTATGTAATTGGAAAATGCTAAAATTTTGGATAAAGGTTTAAGTGTAAAGGTGAAGTTGGAACTAAAGAAGTTAATTTTTTTTTTTTTTTTGAGTTCTTGGGAAAATAAAAAAAGATTAGTTAACGAAAATAAATTAACAAACATTTTAAGCTTATTAATTTTCTTAGAGACTAATTTAGTGGGAAGAAAGATTAAGTGAAGAATTAATTTTAAAATTTCTAAAAAAACTAAGATATTAGATCTAAATACAATGTTTTTACTTATTATATATTTTTTGTGTTTTTTTATTTTAAAGAGGGGATTAGACTATTAAAACTTATTTTAATTGTTTATTTGCATTTTTTGTTATTAAATTTAAATTTAATTACTTATTTTTTCCAAAAAAAACTAAAATCTAAATTCTTAAATTTAGTTATTATTAAAAAAGGAGAAATAAGATTTAAGTTAAATTATTAAATTGAACTTTTTGTATTTTATTTATATTGAAATAAAACTAAGTTAAATTTTAACTAAAACACTAATTATATTATATTTTTATTTTTATGACGAACCTAAATTAACACTTAAAATATTATGTTTACTATCTTAAAAGAGAAAATTGTTTTCATCATTATTTTCAGTTATTTCTAAAGTTTAAAATTGAAAACAAAAGTGTTAGTAATGGTTAGTGGTGTTAGTGATGTTTAATATTAATAATAAACAATTGCATATACAAAATAAACCCAACCCAAATAAAATAAAATAAACGAAAACTAAATAAATATATAAAAAAAACAACTGGGTCGATGGTGGTCAACCCACCGAACCCGGGTTGACCCGTTCCAACAGTAGAAGGCAAAATTAGGGTTTAGAAAACCCTAAATCGGATCGAAACGGCGCCGGCTGACTGCAAATTGAATTCCCCTCGTCCGAACTTCTTCGTCTTCTCCCTCTTCAATACTCATCCTTCCTGCTCTTTGTTCGTTCTTCAATTCCTCATCATCTCTTCTCCCTGACTTCTTCAGCTCTCAATTCTTCCATTTATCTCTTATCCGCCTTCCTCTCTCACGATTTCTCTCCTTCGATTTCCCTATAAACAAACATAGATCAACAGATTAATAATGTTAGTAAACAAAACAACTCATGATTTAAGGATGGATTTCTCGCAGGTTTTCGGTCGTGGATGATTTCGACGGCGGACGGTTTATGTCGGAGTTCTGCTGAAGGGGACCGACGATGGTGGCGTGGTGTCAACGAAGGTGACCGTGTGGACGGCGGCGCCAATTGTAACACCCATTTTAATTATTTAGTCTTTTTGGTATTATTTTGTTTTGAGTGCCCTTGTGTGGGAGTGTGTCTGAGTGCGTTAGAGAGTGCTTTAGACTGTAGGGATGGTTTAGTAGATTAAGTGCATAATAATACTAAAACATTATTAATAATGATAATAATTTAATAATTGGTTAATATTGTTATTTTACTATTATTATTATTATTAATATTATTATTATTATGGGAATTATGGTTATTAGTATTTAGTTAAAAATAAAATAATGGGGATTAAAAGAATATTAGGAAGTTATTAGTAAAAGGAGAGAAATAACACGATAGAACGGTTGGGAGCAGAGAAAAGAGAAAAGACCTAGGAAGATCAAGAACAAGGGTTTAGGCTGTCAAATTCGCAGGAACTCTGCAGCAGTTCATCGAGTGATCAAGGTAAGGGGGGAGAAACGGGTTTTAATCGATATATGCATGAATTGGGTAGTGGGGAGTCCTTAACCCCGTAGAAATCATATAATCGTGATCTGTTATGATGTTGTTTGTTGTTGTTGTGATCGATAATGAGATCGCATTCATACTGATTTAGATTCTGATGAATTTCTGTGTGTTGGATGATGTTGTTATTGATGAATCTGAGGATAGGTTTTAGGGAGATATTGATAGGATCACGAGTAGAATAGGATTGATCTGTAATAACAATGTTAGAATATGAAATAGATGAAGATTACAGGTCTAGAACCCATAATAGAACCATATTTGATCGATTAGAAGTGTAGAAAGTATGAGATTCGTAGCAGAAGTTGAAGATGAGAGGATTCTGGTGAAATGCGTAACAGATCTGGTGATACGCGTATGGGACTAGTTCATACGCGTATGGATGAGGGGAATTTGAGGGCAATACGCGTATGGCACTAGGCAATACGCGTATGGCAAGACAGTACGCGTATGATACGCGTATGGGTGGGCAATACGCGTATGGCCCTGGACGTGGGCAAAGGTGATACGCGTATGGCACATGGTGATACGCGTATGGGCAGACAGGAGGGCCAAAAATGAGGATTTTACTATTTTGGTGGTGTGCTCTTGTGCTGCGAGACCTGAGTGGTTCTGATAGGTATTGGGATGTTGTCTGATGATGAATAGAGTGTATTTGAGGTTAAGAAAGATGATTATCTCATATCGAACTTAGTTAATGTGAATGATTGGTGAGGGAGAAGTGTGTGACGTATGTGAATGCGTGTAGTGTATGAATATTGTCTGATGATGCGATCAGTAGGATTGTGTGCACTAAATGTGCTTGTGTTTAATGGTTGTGTAATGTATACATGAATATTTATGTTGCATAGTATGCATTTGGTGTCATGCATATCATGAGGTGTTGGTGGAATGAATCATTGCTCGATGGAGCGTATGTGATTGCATTCGTATTCCTTGCGTGGGAAATTGGTGGGAAGGATCATTGCCAATGGTGGGCGTATGTGATCTATCCGGGTTCCGTTGAACCAATGAGTCGGTACCGCATGCAAAGTGTTGCGTTGCATAATTGCATTGTGTCACATTATATTGTTGGTGGACTATATGTCGTGATTGGTGTTGAGTGGGTGATGATTGTTGTAGTGTATGCTATCCTTATTTCATGTATGTTATCATTGATGATTATGATCATGTTTTCTCACCCCTCTATTGTTGTTGTGGTCTGTGCTTCATTGGAAGTACAGATAATCCAGGTACTTAGCTAGCTGGATAGTAGTGTGGCAGTCGAGTCTAGGATGCTCTGATACGTAGCACGGGACTTGGGCGTTTCATTTACTTTTATTTGAAAACTTATTTCTTTTTCCTGTGACGTATCATTGTTGCACCCCAAAATTTGCCCTCACAATACAAGACTTTGTGTTCTAAGAAGGTTCACAAGGTTCACAAGTTCTCCAACAACTTGCATAACCTTTCATGAAGTTCATAAAGTCCACAAGCTACTTTATGAAGGTTCACAAGGTTCATAAGTCCCACAGTGCTTTCAATACCTTTCATGAGGTTCATGAAGTCCATAGGTTGCTTCTTGAAGGTTCACAAGGTTCACAAATTTCTCAACATCTACAAGACCTTTCATGAGGATCATGAAGTCCATAGGTTGCTTCTTGAAGGTTCACAAGGTTCACAAGATTCACAATGTTTACAAAGCTTTCCTAAGGGTCATGAGGTCTACAAAGCCACTTCATGATGTTCACAAGGTTCACAAGCTTCACAATACCTCCCATGAGTATCGCAAGATATCTTATGAAGATTCACAAGGTTCACAAAGTTCACAATTGGTCAGAAGAGTTGACAATTCCCTCAGACAATGCACCTCCTAAGCAGTGCATCCAAAACTAGGGTTTTGATTTTAATCAGGCTAAATGGACTTCCAAGACTTCAAGTGAGCTTCATAACATCTTATATGTGTATAAGAACCCCCATGTCAAGTTTCAAGACTTTTCTCAAAAGTTTGCTCAGTCAGATGATCAGATAAGTCAAAAGCAGTCAACGCAGTTAAAAGGTCAAACCAAAGTCAAACTTCATGATTTTTTGCCAACATCAAAGAGAGATTTGGTCCCAGGGGTATTTTGGTCATTTTACACAAATTCTACCAATTCCTTGAAGACGGGCTGTTATTAAAATTCTGAGGCATTTGATGCGTTATGGTTTTGAGGCATTTATCAATCACCAGTTCTGATCATATTGAGATTTGGCATTTGGTCAGTGGAGTTTAATTACGATTAGTTTTGCTGTTGACGCTGAAAATGTTGTGACCATGGTGCCCATATGAGTTTGGTTATGAAACAATTGGTTAACATTTTAATCGGAGGATGAGATTAGGATCACAAATACCACTTGGAAATGTTTATGTTTTATGCCTATGTTAATGAATTAAATACTTGTGGATTTATTCACATTTGTTTATATTTTTTTAACTAAGAATAGAATATAAATAAATTCAAAACTTTGAGAATTTCATTTCATAAATAATGCTATCATACAAGAATGGGGATGTTGCTTCATATTTTACAAAGTATTGTTACAAGGAAGTACATTAAAATTCTCAAATCCTAAGGGATTACATTAAAGCATCTATCCTAAATCCTAAAAGTATCTAAAGGTCTTCATGTTCGTATGTGAACTTCTCCATGAATCCTCAGCTAACCTGCATATCAAAAGAGAACAGACAGTACAGAAGATGTTAGAAGTTGTTCGACACTCTCAGAACAATTGTCATCATCGAGTGCCGGGAGTGGCACAACCGAAGCCGCATCCTACTCCCGTTACCGATCCGTGTCGTTGGCGTCAGATAAGGTGGTTATTATTGTTCTTATCATACGGGACAGCCGAGAAAGATGAAGAGATAAAAGAAGTTCGGGCCGATAAATGATTAACTGAAAAAAGGGTCATATACCGAAATTGGGGTCGTAAAGCATAATCGATTACAAATTTGGATTTTCTATCAAGTAAATACCGGATGTACGAGCCAGATGCCGTTAGCTCTAAACCCACTCCGAATAATCCAACTTTGCTCATCAGTTCACCAGAAACTGAAACTGAGTTCAAGTTCTGCGACCAGATAACCAAACAGACCACAACTGAATATCAGCAGCAGAACCATCAAAAACGAAGAGGATCCGAACTGCATCGAAAGTCAGACATCAAAGATCAAAACTGCATCATCATCAATAACCCAGTTCGTGTCAGAAATGACAAGGGGCTCCAAATCAGAAAATCAGTTCATCAGTATCCAAATGGAATAGAGTTCCAATGACAGAAAACCGGTATCCAAATCCATGACAGATTCAAGCTACATCACAAAAAAAAAAAAACAGTCCATATCAGTACCAGAAATCAGATACCTATATCTAAAAAAAAAAAAAAAAAAAAAAAAAAAAAAAAAAAAAAAATCCAAATGAATCCATATCCAATGAAAATCCGTATCAAGCATAACCAAGAAACCAAATCGAGTGAAAAACCCGGTGAATCCAAACAAGTGAACAAATCAGACGAAATCGGTTTCAAGCAAGTCCAGAAAAGGAAAGAAATTCCAAATCAGAGTGAATCAAATCATATCCAACAAGTCAATCAGAATCAATCAATATCGTCCGCAAAAATCAAATCTCAGAGAAAGATAACGTCAAAATTCAGTATCCAAGCCCACCAAAATTATGTATAAAACGGACAAACCCTAACACCAAAAAAAGGGGGGATAAACAGATAACAATGAAAAATCGTAAAAACCCTAACCATCACAACAGCGCCGTAAAACATAGAACAAACTCACCACGAGCACAAAGCTGGGCAAGACCATCATCAAGACGCCGAAGCCGTCAGACTCAGACACAAGGACAATCTCTGTGTCGTCATCGTCCCCACAGTCATCCAACAAATCTCGTCGCGAATCAAATCAACCGAGACCGCCTTCATCGTTCGTCACAAACGCGGGCAATCAGTGGTGCTAGCCTCAGAATCATCTCATCATAGGCCTCTTGGCGCGATCTTCATCGGCGAAAACTTTCAAAACGTAAGACGGATATCCTCGTTTCCATATTTAACCATGTGTGTGTTTTTCAGGGAAAGACGCAAGAATATGGTGGGGATTTGAAGACGGTAGCCATTAGAGATGAGAAAGCGAGAGAAAAGTGGCCAAACGAAGATGAAGCACGAACGGCGCCGCAGAAGATAGGGTTTTTGAAATCCTGAAGCACATCGTTAGATTGTTATCCCGTTTTGCTAATCCGGGTTGGGTCCGGAGGTAATGACCGACCCAACCCTTTTATTTTTTTTACTTTCTTTATCAAATTTTTAAAAATATTTAAGTTGGTTCATTTTTTATAATATAAAAATTAAAAACATTTTCTTATAATATTAAAATAAAAAAAAAACATTTTTTAAAATATTAAAATTAAAAAACATTTTAAAATATTAAAATTAAAACATTTTTTTTATAATTAGAATCAATTATTCTTTTAAAACAAAGAGAAAACATTTTTTTAGAAATCATAATCTTCCCTTTTTTTTCTTGTTTATTTATTATCAAGTTAAAACACTTAAGCTTAGGGTCATAAAGTAAAAAAAAAATATATAAAATGTCCCTTAACATCCAAAGTAAGGACTACCTACTCCATTATAGTAGGGATAGTCTTACTAAGGAAAGGATAAGGAATAAGAAAGACCTTAAAACATCAGGGTAGGCTACTCCTAGATACTTGCTCACTTCAAAACTTTTTTTTTTCACACTTAAACAAATTTCCAACAAAATTTTCAAATAAGTTTTTTTTCACACGGATTATTATTAAACTATTCTGAAATTTTTTGCTATTCACACACTACACTTTCAAAACAATTCAAAAGTGAGCTTAAGTACCTAAGAGCCCATGGATAACCATGGATGAAAAGGGTGCTAACACCTTCCCTTTTCATAACCTACCCCCCGGACCCAAAATATTCTCTAAGGTCTTTCCTGTTCTTTTATAACCTTTCCTTATGGATAAAATAAAAGTCGGTGGCGACTCTTGCTATCCGCAACATTGTTTAAAGTCAGTTCTCCCACCGTGTTACAATCATGAACTTGGTGTATTTCAAATTATGAACAATTTCCGCTGTATTTTGGTGAAAAACCTTTTTAATGAAAAGGATGCTGAATTTCCAATGTGATATCCCACTCGAGGTGGTGACTCTGATATTTTTATTGAACTATTTTTATATTTATTTGAATATTGGGAAGTGGGGTGTTACAATTGGTATCAGAGCAGGTTGGTCCGTCCGGCCAGTGTAGTTGAGTTGAGTCTGTCCATAGGATAAAAGTTGTGTGTATTTTAACCTGGTGTTGTTGTTGTTGAGCAGTATGGCAGGGAGGAATGATGCTGCGTTAGCTGCTGCTATGCAAGCGATGACGCAGGCAGTTGCTAATAGGAACCAAGCTGCGGATGCCCAATTCAGAGACTTGGCACAGTTTCGGAATAACAAACCGCCGACGTTTGAAGGGGGAGTTTTGAATCCTGAGGCTGCACAGAAGTGGCTAAAGGCGATTGAGAAGATTTTCAGAACTATGAACTGTAGTGATGAGCAGAAGGTGAGATTTGGTACTCACATGCTGGAAGGCGAAGCGGAAGCTTGGTGGGATAATTGTCGTTAGAGATGGACGAATTCTGGAACTACGATTACCTGGGATGTAGTTCGCAAAGGTTTTCTGGAGAAGTACTTTCCGGAAGACATCTGGAGTGCTAAAGAGATAGAGTTCTTGGAATTGAAACAGGGTAATTTGACCGTAGCGGAGTATGCTGCGAAATTTGAAGAGCTGGTGCAGTATTGTCCTCATTACAATACTGACGATGCGATGACATCGAAGTGTCTGAAGTTTGAGAATGGACTGCGTCCGGAGATCAAATTAGGGATTGCTTGTCAGAAGATCAGAAACTACGCTGAGCTGGTGAGCAGGAGTGGGATCTATGACAATGATAACCGGGCTAAAATTGCGCATTATAAGGCTGTGAATAACCGTAAGGGTAAGCAGAGGTTCAGTGGTACTCCGTACAGTACTTCTGCTGATAAAGGAAAGCGTAAGGTCGCTGTCGATAGAAAGTCCAGAGAAGGGGATGCGTTTGCTGACGGGAAATGTTTTCGATGCGGTGACACGGGTCATCGTGCTAGAGATTGTCCCAAGGAGGTAAGGAAGTGTTTCAAGTGTGGCAAGCCAGGCCATATGATAGCCGATTGCAGGGCCACTATGCCTATTTGTTATAACTGTGGTGAGAAGGGCCATATTAGTACGCATTGTAAGGAAACTGTACGACGTATATCGATACGGTTGATCTGGTGGCCATAGTTAGTGCGACTTCTTGGTTGGTGCTTATATTCCTTAAGTCAAGTTGAGGATAATATTGAGGCTGCCATATGTTGTCAATGCACTAACTGACTTTTAGAACCCTAGTTAACTCATCTTGGCCTTTAGAAAGTAGTGAGGTAACCGGCTTTGGTGCAGACTGAAGTTGGTTGACACTCGATACTACGCTCATTGAGATCTTAAACTTGGAGGGTTTTGGTTGGCAAGTAAGTTGCCTTCTGAACAACCACCCTTGTGAAGGATCAATGATATTGAGATCCCTTAGAACCTGGTTACTTTTGTAGGACAGGATGAACCATCTAACTTCAGGGGAGGGTACTTGCCTTTGAACCTCATGCAAGCCTTTAAACCTAGGGCTATGGTGTGACTTGTTTGTGTGTGCCACATGTTTGTGATTGAGCATGACATCATGACATCATCATGCATCATAAGCATATCATTTTCCCTAACCATTTCAAGGACCAAAGGATTTATCTTTGTTCTTTGTTGCAGGTCATGGCTTCTGCTCGTAGAAACACCATCAGGATCAACTTTGTAGGGATACCTGCTAAGCTCAAGGAGTTGGTTTCCCTAGTGCCTGATCATTCCCAGTTCAACAAGAGACATGGTCACTTATTGGATCTAGTTACTTCAGGGTTCAGTGAAGACATGATGAGTGTGCTGTTTCAGTTCTTTGACCCTAAGCACCATTGCTTTACATTTCCTGATTATCAGCTGGTTCCAACCATGGAGGAGTTCTCTAAACTTCTGGGTATACCTGTTCTTGATCAGAAGCCATTCACAGGCTTAGAGAAGGAGCTTAAACCAGAAGTTATTGCTGCAGCTCTACATCTGAAGAAGTCTGACATTGTTCTAGAGACGAGAAGTGGAGTTAAAGGTATTCTTGCCAAGGTATTAGTGGATAAAGCTCAAATGTTCTTGAAGGCTATGAGCTACGATGCTTTTGAGGAGATCTTAGCCTTATTGATTTATGGCTTAGTGTTGTTCCCCAATCCTGATCAGTTCATAGACGTTCATGCCATCAACATATTCCTGAGTCACAATCCAGTGCCTACCTTACTTGGAGACATCCTACATTCTCTTCACACCCGTACTACAAGGGTAAGAGGAACTTTGATGTGCTGCATACCTTTACTTTCTAGGTGGTTTATTTCTCACCTTCCTCGCTCAGTAATGAAGAATGAGCAAGGGTTCAGATGGTCCAAGAGGATCATGTCACTTTCTCACTCAGACATCCATTGGTGCTCCAGATCTATGGAGAATGTCACCATCATTGACCGTTGTGGGGAGTTTCCTAATGTGCCACTTCTAGGCATAAGAGGAGGCATCACCTACAACCCATCTCTAGCTTTACGACAGTTTGGTTACGCCCGGAGCGATGGTCCACATGACATGTTGATTCAGGGCATTGTGTTTGACTACGACAACGATCTTCAGGGTTACCGTCAGAGATTCATACGAGCTTGGGGAAAGGTAAACAGGATTGACAGCAAGACACTGGAGCCTAAGTACACCATTCCTATGGAGGCTTATCTCAGATGGGTACGATTTCGTGCTCAGACACTCATGATGCCATATCCTGCCATCCTACCAGTTACCATGGAACCTGTTGCTGAAGGAGACACAGCTTATACCATCCTTCACCCAGACATGCCTACTGATATGGAAGACTTGCAGAGATCATGGATCCAACTGAAAGAGCAAAGGGATACTTTCGAGGCTCATTACAAAGCAAGCCAAGCAAGGATCCTAGAGCTAACAAAGCTACTTCATGAGGAACGAAACCTCAACTCATACCTCAACACAAAGAGGAAACGTCCATGGGAGACTTAAAACCCCATCTTTTGTACTTATTTCGTTTTCATTTTTTGTAAGCCTAAAGGGCAAAACAAGTTTTTACTAATAAAAAGTTACTTTCTCGTTTGTTTAAGCAAATTTAAATCCTGCGGTCCTTGAAAACATTGCATATGCATTCCCATATCATTGCATCACAGGTTTATAATTGTGCACAGGTTTCTCATCTTCTCGCTGTTTATTTCAGCAATGGCTCTTGAACAATCAGTTAAGGATCTCCAGGCACAGAATGCACAGTTCCAAGAGCTGATCCTGAACCTATCCAAGGGGCAGGATGAATTGAAGACACTGCTGGCCAAGAAGACTAAGAAGGCTAGAAGGTCTGCTGGGTTGCTCAACATGGGAAGAAGGTTCAAAGGTCCTGACAAGACCAAGGAACAGGTTGAAGACTATGAATCTGAAGAATCTGAGCAGGAGAGAGGCAGTCTCCACAACACTATGGGGGACTCTGATTCTGAGGCTAACTACTACCATGAGCCTAACGAAGACAAATTCAAGATGCTGGTGGATAGAATGGATGCTATGGAATTACAGAAATCATCTGGGCTGGATTTTGAGGATTTGAGCTTGATATCTGGGGTGGTCATACCCATTGGGTTCAAAGTTCCTACATTTGTTGTCTATGATGGGGTCTCTTGTCCCAAATTGCATCTGAGGTCTTATGTCAGAAGAATTCAACCCCACACTGCTGATAAAAAGTTGTGGATCCATTTCTTTCAAGAGAGTTTATCTGGAGCTCAGCTAGAGTGGTATTATCAGTTGGAGAGTGTCAACATCAGAGATTGGAATGACCTTGCTGAAGCTTTCTACAAGCAGTATCAATACAATGCTGACTTAGCCCCCACTCGCATGCAGCTTCAAAGCATGTCTAGGGGTGCCAAAGAAAGCTTTAAGGAGTATGCTCAGAAGTGGAGAGACTTAGCTGGAAGAGTTCAACCCCCTTTGACTGATAGGGAGTTGGTTGATATGTTCATGTGTACGCTGAATGGTCCGTTTTACAGTCATCTCATTGGAAGCTCATCATCTGGCTTCACTGAGTTGATCATGACAGGAGAGCGAGTAGAGAATGGTATCAAGAGTGGTAAGATCCAAGTGGGCACTTCTTCATCAGGTGCTGCAAAGAAGCCTCCCACTGGGAAGAAAGAATCTAATGCTGTGTATGGTCAGCCTGATCGTAACAGAAGGCATCAGTCTGTTAGTGCAGTTCATATTTCAAATCCAACTCCTGCAACAACAGAGCAGCCTCAAGGCAACCAACAGAGGGCTAGAAGACAGTTCACGAAGATCAACATGTCAATGGCTCAGGCATTGCAACACTTGTTGAAGGCTGAACTTATTACCCTGAGGGAGGCTCCTTAGAATCCCAATGTTACCTCTCCCAAGTACAATCCCAATGCACGATGTGCATATCATTCAAACTGTCCAGGACATGATACTAATAACTGCTGGGTCTTGAAGAACAAAATTCAGGATATGATTGATGCTGGAGAAATTGAGTTTGATCCACCAGGTACTCCAAATGTGATTACAGCTCCAATGCCAAATCACGAGAAGACTGTCAACGCCATTGATGAAGATATTGATGAAGATCTGCATGTCTATTCAGTTATGGAGTTGAGCACACCATTGTCTGTTATCAAAAAGAGGTTAGTACAAGCTGGGATCTTTCCAGGTTGTCATGAAGATTGTCTATATTGTACCTATAAGCCGGATAGTTGCTTCATTTTGAGAGATGGGATTCAACGTCTCATGGATAAATATACTATAGTGTTTAAAAGAAGACCAGCATCTGTAGAAAGTATGGTGGGTCATCTGACTCAGGGTAAGAAGATTGAAGAGGTTGACATGGTTGACAAAGTACCACTAAGAATCACTTCAAAGGGTCCCATTAAAATCACTCATCTGGGCCCAATCAAGATTACTGCTGAAGGTCCTGTGAAAGTTGTTGCTGAAGCCAGAGTGGCTCCTCTGATCATTACCATTCCTGGTCCTATTCCTTATACATCTGACAAAGCTGTGCCTTGGCACTATGGGTCTGATGTTTACATCCATGGTGTCAAGCAGGAGCCTTTACTTGATATGCCTGTTGACATTGATAATATTGCTGGATCTAGCAAGATCACTCGTAGTGGAAGAGTCTTCTCTCCTCCAGTTGCTTCTAAGAGTGCAGTTACTCCTGCTGTTACTTCCACCACTGATGCTCGGGGCAAGGGTCCTGTTATTGAGCCTGTATCTACTGATGTGCCAGCTGCTGATGACCTCTCTAAGCAGATGGAAGAAGTATTGAAAATCATTCGCAAGAGTGATTATGATATTGTTGATCAGCTGGGGCATACTCCCTCAATGATTTCTATGCTCTCCCTGTTATTATGTTCTGAGGCTCATGCCAAGTCATTGATCAAGTTTCTAAAGATGGCTCATGTACCCAGTGCAATTTCTGTGGACCAGTTTGAGAATTGTGTTGCTCACCTGACCTATGACAACGGGTTAGGATTTTCTGATGCTGACTTGACCCCTGCCAAGAGGGATCATAACAGGGCCTTGCATATTTCAATTGAATGCAGGGGCACTACCCTGTCTCATGTGCTGATAGACAATGGTTCATCTCTGAATGTGTTGCCTAAGGAAGTCCTGAACAAGCTGAGTCCTGAAGATACGGTAGTGAAGCCCAGTAATATTGTGGTAAAGGCTTTTGATGGTTCTAGAAGAGTAGTGCATGGGGAAATTGATCTTCCAATCAAGGTTGGTTCTCAGGTGTTCACTGCTACATTCTATGTGATGGATATTCGTCCTTCGTACTCATGTCTGCTTGGTCGTCCCTGGATCCATGGGGCAGGTGCTGTGACCTCCACATTACATCAAAAGTTGAGATATCCGGTGAATGGAAAAGTTGTTACTGTCTTTGGAGAGGAAGAATACTTTGTCAGCCATGTAAACACTTTCAAGTATCTGGAAGTAGAAGGTGAATACATTGAAACTCCATGTCAGTCATTTGAAGTGGTTCCCTGGGCTGTTAAGGATTGTGTGACTCCTCCTGCTGTGAAGAAGGTTCCTGTGGTCATCAGAAACCCTCCAACAATGGCAATGGCCTCCCTCAATGATGCAAAAGCTGTGGTGGAAGAAGGTGGTTGTACTATTTGGGGTCAGCTTCCTGATATTCCATACAAGTCTGACAAGTTTGGTTTGGGTTTCACTGCAGAGTCCCAGAAGGCTGTCCATCGTGCCCGTGCTGTTCGTATCACCAATCAAGGGGTTATCAATGCTGTGGGAGATCAAGATGAAGACTACAACTTGGAGGCATGGATTTTTCCTACTGTGGGTGCTGGACTCAATAATTGGAAAGCTGAAGATGTTATCCCTATCTCCTTTAGTCAGGAGTAAATACTATTACTGTGTTATGTTTTTAAATTTGTAATTTCTGGAACAATTAAAACTTTCAAGCCATGTGCCTTACCTGGGGCACAATGGTGTTCTTGTTGCGGGTTGTCATTTCATTTGCATACTTCATTCAATAAAATCAGTGGACGTTTCGTTTTCGTAAATATTGTGTTCCTTGTCTTTCTTTTTCTTTTATTTTTGCTTTATCAGCTATGTGTTCTTACACACACCCACGTCACTAAAATGCAGATCCTCATCCACTCTGGATCCAGTTGATAACAGTTCTACTATTGCCAATTACAATTTCGAGAATCCGATCTATCAAACTGAAGACGGAAACGAGGACGATTGTGAAATACCTGTAGAGCTTGCTAGGTTGTTACAACAAGAAGAGAAAGCTATACAGCCACATGAAGAGCCAGTCGAAGTTGTGAATCTGGGAGCTGAAGAAAACAGAAAAGAGGTCAAGATAGGGGCTGATTTAGAGGACAGTGTCAAGAGCAGGTTGATTCAGATGCTACGTGACTATGTGGAGATCTTTGCTTGGTCTTATGAAGATATGCCAGGGTTGGATACAGACATTGTGGTTCACCGTTTGCCAGTGAAAGAAGATTGTCGTCCAAAGAAGCAGAAGGTTCGTCGTATGCGTCCTGAAATGTCAGAAAAGATCAAAGCAGAGGTAATGAAACAGTTCAATGCAGGGTTCTTGGCCGTAACTTCTTATCCTCAGTGGGTTGCAAATGTGGTACCAGTTCCTAAGAAAGATGGTAAGGTACGTATGTGTGTAGACTACAGAGATCTGAACAAGGCTAGCCCTAAAGATGACTTTCCACTTCCTCATATTGATATCCTGGTAGACAACACTGCTCAGCATAAGATATTCTCTTTTATGGATGGTTTCTCTGGTTACAATCAAATCAAGATGGCACCTGAAGATATGGAGAAGACTACATTTGTGACACAGTGGGGCACCTTTTGCTATAAGGTAATGCCATTTGGTTTGAAGAATGCAGGGGCAACATATCAGCGTGCCATGGTGGCTTTGTTTCATGATATGATTCATCATGAGATAGAGGTATATGTGGATGATATGATAGCCAGGTCTCAGAATGAAGAACAACATCTTGATCATCTGCACAAGTTGTTTGAGAGGTTGAAGAAATACAGGTTGAGATTAAATCCAAACAAGTGTACTTTTGGAGTTAGATCTGGAAAGCTCCTGGGTTTCATTGTCAGTGGAAAAGGTATTGAAGTGGATCCTGCAAAAGTGAAAGCTATACGAGAGATGCCAGCTCCCCGTACTGAGAAGGAGGTTAGAGGTTTCTTGGGACGATTGAACTACATTGCAAGATTTATTTCCCAATTAACTACCATCTGTGAGCCAATCTTCAAGTTGTTGAAGAAAGATCAGGTGATGGAATGGAATGATGAGTGCCAGACTGCCTTTGATGAAATCAAGAGATATTTGCTAGAACCTCCAATTTTAATGCCACCAGTTGATGGAAGACCCTTGATTATGTATTTAACAGTATTAGACAACTCAATGGGGTGTGTATTGGGGCAACATGACGAGTCTGGTCGAAAAGAGCAGGCAATATACTACCTTAGCAAAAAGTTTACCGACTGTGAAACAAGATACTCACTGCTCGAGAAAACTTGCTGCGCTTTGGCATGGGCTGCTCGCCGACTAAGACAGTATATGTTGACCCATACTACCTTGTTGATTTCAAAAATGGATCCAATCAAGTACATATTTGAGAAACCTGCTCTCTCCGGAAGAATTGCAAGATGGCAAATGATCTTGACGGAATATGATATACAGTATACTACTCAGAAGGCCATTAAGGGGAGTGTTGTTGCTGATCATTTGGCTCATCAAGCAGTAGATGATCACCAGTCAATGAATTTTGAGTTCCCTGATGAAGACATTATGTCTGTTACCAAAGAACCTGGACAATATGACGGACCTGAACAAGGATCCCGATGGACTATGGTTTTTGATGGTGCCTCCAATGCACATGGTAATGGTGTTGGTGTTGTGATTAGTTCCCCTAAAGGTTGTCATACCCCGATTACTTCCAGACTTTGTTTCTATTGTACCAATAACATGGCTGAGTATGAGGCATGTATCATGGGTATGCAAGTTGCTATTGATATGAAGATTCAGTTCCTTGAGGTGTATGGAGATTCAGCTCTGGTAGTAAGTCAGATTAAAGGAGATTGGGATACAAAGCATGATAATCTCATTCCTTACAGAGAACATGTGTTGTCTTTGATCCCACATTTCAAAGAGATTACTTTTGGACATATTCCACGAAGAGAGAATCAGTTGGCAGACGCATTGGCCACCATGGCATCTATGTTTAAGATCAGCTGGGATGATGAAGCTCCCAAGATTACCATTGATAGATTTGAGAAGCCTGCATACTGCAATGAGATTGACACTGAAGGGGCAGAGGAGAAGCCTTGGTTCTATGAAGTGAAAAACTATCTTGAAGCTCAGGAGTTCCCTGAAGGGGCATCTGTCAAAGATAGGAAGTTCCTGAGAAGGTTTTCTGCTAAGTTCTTTCTGAGTAATGGCATTCTGTATAAGCGTAATCATGATTCAACTATGCTTCGTTGTGTGGATAAGAAGGAAGCTACAGAAATTATGGAAGAGATGCATGATGGGACCTTTGGCACTCATTCTAGTGGTCATACCATGGCAAAGAAGATTTTGAGAGCAGGTTACTATTGGTCTACCATGCAAGCTGATTGCTATCAACACTCCAGAACATGTCACAAATGTCAAATCTATGCTGATAAAGTACATGTACCTCCATCTCCATTGAATGTGTTGACTGCTCCTTGGCCCTTTGCCATGTGGGGCATTGATATGATTGGTGAGATCAAGCCTACTGCTTCTAATGGGCATCGTTTCATCCTGGTTGCTATTGATTACTTCACGAAGTGGGTAGAGGCAGCTTCATTTGCATCTGTGACTAAGAATGTTGTGGCTCGGTTCATTAAGAATAATCTCATATGTAGGTATGGTATCCCTGAAAGGATTATCACTGACAATGGCTCTAATCTGAACAACACTATGATTACTGATCTCTGTACGCAGTTCAAGATTAAGCATCACAACTCTTCTCCGTATCGTCCAAAGATGAATGGGGCAGTTGAAGCTGCTAATAAGAACATTAAGAAGATTGTGCAGAAGATGACTGTTACTTACAAGGATTGGCACGAGATGTTACCATTTGCTCTGCATGGTTATCGTACTACAATACGTACTTCAACAGGGGCAACCCCATTCTCCTTAGTCTATGGTATGGAAGCAGTTCTGCCTATTGAAGTTCAGATCCCCTCCTTGAGAATTATGAAGGATGCAGGCTTGGATGAAGATGAGTGGATTCAGACTCGACTTGACCAGATAAATTTGATTGATGAGAAAAGGTGTCGCTACTACGAAAATCGGCGCCGGCTGAACAGAAGAGTCGCCACCGTGCGTTATTTATCCCACGGGAGGGAAAGGAAACGCTCAGAGTAAACCTCGCACAACACGGGAAAGGTATGGTCATCGCAACCAAAACCTGGATTCGGGAGTCGGTTACGCAAGGGGAAGGTATTAGCACCCCTCACGTCCGTCGTACTCGACGGGATCCACGCTTGTTTTCGGGTATGGATTGTTATTCTATCTAAACTATAGGTCAAGGGTTAAAAAGAAAATAAAATGAAAAATAAAAATGACTCGGCAAAGTATCGCACTTTATGCCTACGTATTCTCGCCTGGAACGAGAAATCAGAGTCAACGTAGTTCGCCTACCTACGGGAAAGGAGGGGAAGGTTGCTCGCTAGGATATCGCATCCTATGCCTACGTACTTTCATACAGCATGAAAGATCAGAGCAAACGTAGTTCGGGCCACGTACGACACAAGTCTGTCTTGATTGTTTTTATACCTTCTGAAAAAGGGTTTTTCTGATTAATAGTCCAAGCGGACAAAAATGACGTTTTGATGAGTTCACATTCTTTTACGGAAGAAGTGTCTTTTATTGTGTTTGAAATCTTTATGTGTTTTTCTGTTTGTTTTGAGAGAGAAGAGACAGAACTCTAACCTACGGTTGCGAAGGGAAACAAACTAACCTAATGTTATCATGCATGGGTTAAGACCTAGTGTCTATCATGCTCCTCTCTTGCGCAGAGAGAAACAGAGATCCTAAGGGATAGGCAGAAACAGAAACAATATCAGATATATACAGCAAAACAGTAAAATGCATGGATGCAACAGTACAAGCGAGGCAAGGGAGTCCCACTCAACCTCGAACCTAGAAAACAATAGGCGAAAGTGAACAGACTTCACTCTCAACCCAGCAGGGTAAACAGCAAACAATACAGTTCAGAAAACCAATCAATACATCAGAAATGAAATACAGCAGCAGAAGAAACAGCATCAGCAGCTCTGAATCAACAACTGGCTTCAAGCAATCTCCAATCATTCACAAGCTTCAACAAGCATCAATCTCCATCTTCATGACCTTCAGGCATGGGTTTTGATCATCAGTCTTCCATCTGCAATGGCTTTTCTTCATGCTCAAACCTCCAGGATGAGGGATCAGTCACAAGAGTGAATTGGGTGTTAAGCAATCAGCTGACTACCAAAGGTGGTGAACAGACTGCTTCTAACACAAGAGACATTTTCTCTCAAGAGTTCTATCTCATAGACACCATCACCAAGCCTTCCAAAGGAAGGGGGTGAGTGTCTTAGAGAGACTCTGAATCACAGAGAAGAATGGATGCAGACAAGGCAATCCATGTTTGAGAAACAATCATTCTAATCTAGAGCTCTGCCTAGCTCCTAAACCCTAGTCTCCTCAGCAACTGCTAGCAAGAAACTCCTCCTCAACTCTGACAGTTGATCTTCAATCTTTGAATCTCCAATAGCTTCATCTTCACAAATCTTCAGCTTCCCCAGGGCCCCAGGCAATCCCAATACCCAATCAAACAAGCAACAATCCCCAGAGGGCACACCACACCAAACAACAGATATACAGACAGTAATAATATCAGTAGGGGAATCCTAACTCTTTCTAAGGGATCTAATAGCTACCCCTAGCCCCTATAGTCCCATAACTAATCTATTCAAACCCTAAGTCCTAAGGGAAATGAAATTAAACTCCTAAGTTGTCACCTAAAAACCCTAGTTTTATTCATGATATTCAAGCATTTATTAATCACCTAAAATTAACTCCTAAAAATGGGAACTAAAATATTTCTACAAGCTTAACCTCTCATCTAAACAATATGAAAAGAGTGATCAAAAAATATCAAAGCATGTGAGAGAACAAAAATCATAAAAATAATGCATGAAATGTAACTATTTATTATGACATTTATTTAGAAAATATGTAAAAAATATGAAATAAAACTAAAAATGAAATTTTATTTTCCTATAATATTCTAGACATTTTAATGAAAACATGGTAAAAAGAATGAATTAAAAAGCATTTTTTATGAATTATTTATGAATTTATGAAAATTGGTGAAAATTAGAATGAATTAAGACAAATAAAATTGAATTAAAATGAGGGAGGGGGGTATGAAGAGTAACTCGCCCCAGTTGATATCTGGATGGGCCCTCAGACAGGGGGGTGTTGGTAGCGTTTTGGACAAGGCCCAGCTTCGTTCAGCATTAAAAAAACAAATAAAAGACGCTGGGGGTAAGAATAGCAACAGAATCACATGAGAAAAATGGTTTTGGGCTCACACGGGGGTGGGAATAACAATCCAACTCAGGCCCGCCCGTTTCAATTAATGAAACGGTGCGTTTAGGGCCAGGGTAATCTCCCTCCAATTTTCAGATTGAATGTAGGCCATTGGATCACTCTAAAAGTCAAGAGTCTTACACTCATTGGACGGCTAGGATTATCTCTTCTTCCTCATTCAACCTGAACCTAGGGTTTCTGCCACCATGGAAGCCATGCACGAGCAACTTTCTTCCTCTCTGTTCTCCATCTACACGCAGCCAATCCACACGATGTGAACATGAAATCTGCTCCAAATCTCTCCCTCTACAAGCTTAGGGCATCAATTCGCTTTGAAATTCACCACATCAACAAATTCGATTGAATCACATACTGACCACCATTGAAATGCACTGGTATGGACCCTCACCAATCTTCCCCAGACTTAGCCTAAATTGAACTACAACTAATGGAGGTTAACACATGCTATCAAGCCACGATTATAACACACTAATCTAAGAGATATTGATCTTAACAGTTCATTGCACCTGCTCACAACCATCACCAAACCTCTCCAAATTCATCTAAACTAATCTCCTAACCACCTAGATTGCATCTAAACTAACAAAATCAGGTCTAACTAACTGGATCGAGCAGTTTGAATGAAAACTTACCTTGTGAGAAATCTTGAAAAACAGCTATGGAAGATGTGGATCTGAAGCTTCTAGGTGTTGGATCTTGATCTATCCTTGGTGTATGTGATTCTGTATGCAATATTCTGGTGATTCCTTGCTTGAATTTTGCTGTCCAACAGAATTTGCAGTTTTGAGGTTCTTGAAGATAATGCACGAAAATGAATCCTAACCACCAAGTCTTTGCTTCAATTATGATCTATGATGATGATTGAATAAGATTGAATTGAAGTGGATGAAAATTGGTGAGGAATTTGTGAGATTTGGAATGAAACTTCAATGAAAAGTATGAGAGAAATTTGTGAAAATCTTGGTGCAAATGAGGCCAACCCTTGCCAAATTCTCATTTCATGCTTATATAGACCCCAAATGAACATTCTAGATCCATCTTGCACATTCCCTTGTTTTCAAACTTTGGCTCATTTTTGATTATGTTTCTTAAATGATAAGCAACCATGGATAACTTCATTTTTTCCTTCTAAACTCAAAAAAGTGTGTGAACCATTGTTCTTAGAATTGTTTTTCCATTCAAAATCATATATTGGAAGTCTCCATTTGGACTTGTAAATCTCCCAAACCATTTTCCAACTTGAAATTATTCATTTTATAAGCCTTTTTAGTTCATATTTTGACCTATCATGCAACTCCATGCTATGAGCTTCTCCAATAACTTGTGACCTTCTTTCTAGACTTAAAATCCCATTTGGAGCAAGTTTGATGTTGTAAGTTTTTCCATTTGAGGCCTCCTTGTATGAGTTTTGGGTATAGGTTAAAATGACCTGTAATTCACAAATGCCCAAAATACCCTTTGCTTGTCAAGACCATAAGTTGAGTTCTCCACATCATATGAAGACATGCCATACCATTCTAGAAAGCTAAGACAATGAGGAACAACTCTTATGTTGACCAAGAATTCATTTGAAATCTCCTTGAGGGGTAAAACTAGCTTGGAAGTCAAGTCACTTTCACAGACAAAAATTCAGACACCCCAGATGACCTGTAACTTGTAAGGACCATAACTTGAGTTCTATAAATCTCCTTGAGGTCTTCCACCACTCAAATTAAAGGTCTTGAGATCCTCTACAAGTTTCATGTTGGCCAAGAAGCCATTTGAAGTTAGCATTTTGACTTATCTTGCTTGGAAATTTGACCTAAACTAGGGGATTTTACAGAGAAACCCTAATTTAGAAACTCCTCTTCTCCTTGATTTCTCTTGAATTCTCCTTGTCACATCTCCATATCCTTCTTCATATGTCCAATGTTGATCCCCACATCTCTCCAATAGCCTTGAATGCTCTTTTAAACCAGTCAATTGACCTAGGGTTGACCTAGGGTTGACCCAGATGAAACCCTAGTTGACTGTCTTCAGTTATAACTATTGTGCTTTCATCAATGACTTGTCTCCTTCTCCAAATGACTTTCTAAGTCTCTCAAGATGTCTAGATGCTCTCCATACCTTCAATCCACAGCTCATAACCCTCTTGTTGACCCTCAGATACCCTCAGCTAGGAGATGATCTCAAGGATTGATCTGCTGAACTCTTTGCTTTCAAATTCTTTCCTGATGACTTGAATGAGGTTGAATTATGATGATAACCTCTTGCTAGGCCTCTAGAGATGAAAATAATGATTGGTCCCCTGTTGAATGACTTGCTATGCTTATGCTATGCAGATGGTTAGTCTATGTACATGACTCTATATGCAAATGCTAATGATAATGAAACATAAACCAAGGAATAAGGTTGGGCAAATTTTAGGGTGCAACAGCTGCCCCTATTCAAGCGACTTGGACCCGATTGGGTGAAGAGCCCGGAGCCTTCAGACATTCGAGGTACGAGACGGTTGAATACTAGTGAAACCAGAAATTTGCCAACCGCAGAAATAAACTGCGCTCCTGCTTGAGGAATGACATTCGTCAGCTGAATCTGACTGTTACAGTAACCCACTGATCTCGCGCGACCGTGCTGGGGATTATCTTCATCGTTCTGAAGAGGATTCTGTCATAACAGATTGCTTGCTTGCTTGTCCATGTTAGGACTCTGCCTGTCATCAATATGAAGAAATCTCAACTAAAACCTGTCCACGTTAGGACTCCACTTACTGTCAACCCAGGAAAATCTCGGCAACTCCGCTGGGGATAATTCATCTGCATTTCCGTAAACTGAATCGCCCACGTTAGGCATAACACCCTCCCACGTTAGGATTAACACCTGTCCATGATAGGAATCACATCGTCCACGTTAGGAATGACATTCTTCCACGTTAGGAGTAACACTTATCTTTCCACGTTAGGAAGCAATCTTCTTTCCACATAAGGAGAACTGCATCAATCTGTCCTCATAAGGACTCCAATGCCACTTGACATGTCCGCGTCAGGACTCCGACCTTTCCACGTAAGGAACTCCACTTTTCTTGAATCTGTCCACGTAAGGACTAACTTCCTTCTTCCACGTTAGGAATATCTTCTTCGATCTGTCCGCGTCAGGACTAAACTCTCTTTCCACGCCAGGAATCAATCTTGATATGTCCGCGTGAGGACTTAATCTTTCCACGTAAGGAATAAACTCGTCTTTCCACGTAAGGAAACCATTTTTCTTCCACGTAAGGAATGCTCTTGATATGTCCACGTAAGGACTCTGATCTTTCCACGTTAGGAATCAAACCTTGATCTGTCCACGTCAGGACTAAACTTTTCCACGTAAGGAAACACCTTCTCTTTCCACGTCAGGAATCAACTTCTTTTCCATCTGTCCGCGTCAGGACTAAACTTTCCACGTAAGGAATCAATCTCTTTTCCACGTAAGGAATCACCATTTTTCCACGTAAGGAATAAGACTTCGTCTGGATCTGTCCGCGTCAGGACTAAACTCTTCCACGTTAGGAATGCACTTGTCTCCCCGTAAGGAATCCATCTCGATATGTCCGCGTAAGGACTCAATCTTTCCACGTAAGGAATACCAACTTCTTTCCACGTAAGGAATGCTCTTGATATGCCCATGTAAGGACTCTCTTCTTTCCACGTTAGGAATACTATCATTTCCACGTAAGGAAACTATCTTCTGACACGTCCGCGTATGGACTCCATCTTTTCCGCGTTAGGAATCTCCGTCTTTCCACGGTAGGAATCCTCTTCTGATACGTCCGCGTAAGGACTACATCGTCCACGTTAGGAATAATAATTTCTTTGATTTGTCCACGTCAGGACACTGATCTCGTCTTGATTTGTCCACGTTAGGACTCAGGCGTCTTCGACTCACTGAGGAAATAAGACTTGTCCACGTAAGGACTCACGCGTCTTCGACTTGCTGGGGAAATATCCGCGTCAGGACTTACACTTTGCCAACAACACGAAGAAGGATAAATTTGTCCGCGTCAGGACTCTTGTATCTTGTCATCACAAAGAACTACAAACTTGTCCACGTCAGGACGCACATTTCGCCATTACAAATAAAGATATCTGCCGAAAACAAAATGATCCACGTCAGGATACCAACACGAAGAGTAACCAATCTTTTGTCAACGTCATGACCTCCCTTTCTCCAAATTTCAAAAGACCGAATCTATCCACGTCAGGATTAACACACCTTACCAATCCGGTAAAACAAACCTGTCCACGTTAGGACGCCCACTTCTGAAGAAACCCCGTCATTCTAGGAGTAAATGGTCCACGTCAGGACTTAATTCTTCAATGATCCTTTCCCACAAACTGCTCAGCACTGACGTGACAGCGACTTCGAGATGAACTCTACTGGGGATGTCTGAAAACCAACTATCGGACACCTGCTCTGATAACCGGCGGTGGCCTCTGAAATTCTGATTCATGCGACCCGTTGATGACAAACAAACTCTGCTTGGGGATTAAGGAGATTCTTATCCTGGCCACTCTGGCTGGGGAAGATAAGATGCATTTGCATAAATGACTTTGCTGGAGACAAAGAGAGTTTTATCATGATAACTCTGTGGGGAATACCGCCGAAACTGACATTGTCATTGAATATCTCCTGCCGAGATCTTGACTGTTTAGTAATTTATTTGAGCAAGAGCTCTCTCCACCTGAACTACTAGAGTACAGAACTGCTTCAGCAAAATAAATGCTGGAAGGGTAACGCCGACTTGCCGGGGATAGCCTGATGCTACAAAATTATTCCAGCAAAATAAATGCTGATAGGATGAAGTCGACCCTGCTGGGAAGTTGGGAACTCAAGCCACACGTCTTGTTGAAGTAACCCCTGCTGGGGAATATAACTCTGCTGGAGAATAACAGATGCGCCTGGTACGATTGAGCTTCCGCTGGAACGTGAACCGATATCACCAGTATCTCTGACAAAATAAATGACAGGACCCACCATCAACTCTGCTTTGGAGAGTCTTGACCTTCGAATTCCACTGGAAGGAAAGAACACTCGCTGAAAAGAGAACTCCGCTGGGGATGGCTGGATTCTCTCGGGGAAAATTTACTGACTCCGCCGGGGGAGAATGCAGGACCCTGCGGGGGGAGATGAACCTGTCTGAATACAGCCTTACGATCCCGGAATCACCAAACTCTGCTGAGGACGAGTAACTTCTCTGGAGCACGTCCTTTGGATAAGCTACGGCTAGCTGGAGAATTCTATCCTTCTTCAGGAAGAACATGCATGACCTGCGTGGGGATCAAGCCCTTCACTATTGCAATCTTTTGATCACCTTCCTCGTACGGTTATGAAACCTGCAACAACACAAACAAGACACGCCAAGCCTATGCAATCCAAATCGATTCAGGTTAGTGACTTTACACTCAGTTAATTCAAAGCTTTAACAATTGTTGGCAAGGGCCAGTAATGTTATACTCATGCTAGCTTCAATAAACTTAGGCGTTTTATCATGCGCAAAACAGTAAAGAACAGGCATCAAGTACTGAATAACACATTTTCATTGATTGGGCCCCTGAATGGGCGGAGTTTTTGTACACGGGATGTAACTCCTGAAAAGAGGAAGCTACACAAAGCAAATATACAAGTATGCAAGTATTCACAAGAAGCATAAATATTGACAACTTAAATTTTGTACACATGTCGGCAACTGGATGCAGATGAACATCACGAACTGATCCTCCCATGACTCGTCCGACTCTAATGCTTTCCCGGTATCCGTCTTCTGAAGAGGTTGTATCCGATAACTGACTCCTCAACCATATTCTCCCGCACTGATGCTCATTGAATACCAAATTCGGACCGCAGTCATTTGCTTTTCTCATCCCTAACTTTTGCGTGAACCGCCCTTTACGGGTTTTCAGTTCACCGGGATACCCCTTTTTGCCGAAGCCGCCCAGTGTAGGTTTTCAACTTCGCGGGTGTACATTTTTTTCAATTTTATCCCTAACTTTTGCCCGAACCTTTCATTCTGTTTTTGGTTCGTCAGGATGCCCCATTTTTGCCTGGACTCTCTTTTTTCTGTCCAGCGGGTCTATTTTAAGCAAAGTATTTTTTAACTGCGTCCGAATTCACAGGTGATGCAAAGTCTTCCCCGTCCATGGTGGACAACAATAAAGCTCCTCCTGAAAAGACCTTCTTGACAACGTATGGCCCTTCGTAGTTGGGGGTCCACTTGCCCCTGTGATCTGCTTGCGGCGGGAGAATCCTTTTCAGCACAAGGTCGCCCGTCTGAAAGCTTCGCGGAAGTATCTTCTTGTCGTACGCTTTCTTCATTCGTCTTTGATACAAACGACCGTACGCCAGAGAAGCTAGCCTCTTCTCATCCATCAAACTCAGTTGGTTCAATCTGTTCGTTACCCATTCTGCCTCGTCCAGCTGAACGTCTCGCAATACCCTCAGAGAAGGGATCTCCACCTCCAATGGTAACACCGCTTCCATTCCGTATACCAACGAGAACGGAGTTGCCCCGGTTGATGTGCGTACCGTCGTACGATAACCGTGCAAAGCGAAAGGTAGCATTTCATGCCAATCTTTATACGTCACCACCATTTTCTGGACGATCTTCTTGATATTCTTATTGGCCGCTTCGACAGCGCCATTCATCTTGGGTCGGTAAGGGGAGGAGTTGTGATGTTCGATCTTGAAATTCTGACAGAGCTCCTTCATCATTTTGTTGTTCAGATTTGAACCATTATCCGTGATTATCCGCTCGGGGATCCCATATCGGCAAATGATATCTCTCTTGATGAATCTAGCCACCACTTGCTTCGTTACGTTTGCGTAAGACGCCGCTTCCACCCACTTGGTGAAATAATCGATTGCTACTAGGATGAACCGATGCCCGTTAGAAGCCGTCGGCTCAATCTTTCCGATCATATCGATTCCCCACATCGAGAATGGCCATGGAGATGACATCACATTTAGAGGACTCGGAGGCACATGTATTTTGTCAGCATAAATTTGGCACTTGTGGCACTTCCTTGCGAACTTGAAACAATCAGTTTCCATCGTCAGCCAAAAGTATCCTGCCCGCAGCAGTTTTCTCGTCATAGCATGCCCGCCAGCATGCGTACCAAAGGCACCTTCGTGAATTTCCTCCATGAGAAGCTTTGCCTCCTTCTCGTCCACACAACGCAACAACACCAAGTCGTGGTTTCTTCTGTACAAGACGCCATCCGGGTTCAAATAGAAATTACCCGCTAATCTCCTGAGAGTCTTCTGATCTTGACTGGATGCCCCAGCCGGATACTCTTTATTCTTCAGGAAATTAAGGATATCAAAATACCACGGTTTGCCATCAGACGCTTCATCAATGGCAAATACATAAGCTGGCCTGTCCAACCGAGAGATAGTGATCTGGGGAGCTTCGTTCCAGAAATTGACCTTGTACATGGAAGACAAAGTGGCAAGGGCGTCAGCCATTTGATTTTCTGCCCGCGGCACATGATGCAATTCAACTTTGTCAAAGAAAGGCAACAATCTCCTTGCATAATTCATATAATGTATCAAATTGGGCTGCCGTGTCTCCCATTCCCCTTTGATCTGATTCACCACCAGAGCTGAGTCTCCGTATACGTCTAAATGTTTGATTCGCAAATCAATGGCTTCTTCAAGCCCCATTATACAAGCTTCGTATTCGGCCTCATTGTTGGTAACGGCGAAGGTCAATCGGGCAGTAAACGGGATGTGCGACCCGTGCGGCGTAGTGATAATTGCCCCTATTCCGCTACCGTAAGCATTCACAGCTCCGTCAAATATCATCTTCCATTGGGACCCCGGCTCTGGTCCTTCGTCTGGTAACGGCTCTTCGCAATCCTTCATCTTGAGATACATGATATCCTCGTCAGGAAAATCAAATCTCATCGATTGGTACTCTTCAATAGGCTGCTCCGCCAGATATTCAGACAGCACACTCCCCTTTATTGCCTTTTGCGAGACGTATTGAATATCGTATTCAGTCAAGACCATCTGCCATCGGGCAATTCTACCTGACAACGCCTGCTTTTCGAATATATATTTGATTGGATCCATCTTCGAGATGAGCATGGTTGTATGATTCAGCATGTACTGCCTCAAACGCTTAGCGGCCCAGGCTAGCGCGCAACACGTTTTCTCCAGCATTGAGTATCGAGATTCACAGTCCGTAAATTTCTTACTCAGATAGTAGATCGCATGCTCTTTTCTCCCCGTCTCGTCGTGTTGACCGAGAACACAACCCATGCTTCCCTCAAGAACCGTCAAATACATTATCAAGGGTCTCCCTGCCACCGGGGGTATCAAAATAGGAGGTTCCTGCAGATACTTCTTTATTTTGTCGAACGCCTTTTGACAATTTTCGTTCCACGTTACAGCTTGATCTTTCTTCAACAACTTGAATAATGGTTCACACGTGGCCGTTAGGTGAGATATGAACCGAGCAATGTAGTTCAATCTCCCTAAAAACCCGCGCACCTCTTTCTCTGTTTTAGGTGTCGGCATTTCTTGGATCGCTTTTATTTTAGCAGGATCGACCTCTATTCCTCTTTCGCTTACTATGAACCCCAGGAGCTTACCCGATCTCACCCCGAAGGTGCATTTGTTAGGGTTCAGCCTCAGCCTGAACTTCCTAAGCCTTTTAAACAACTTCAACAGATTCACCAGATGCTCTTCCTCCGTCTGGGATTTAGCAATCATATCGTCAACATAAACTTCAATCTCTTTATGCATCATGTCATGAAAGAGAGTTGTCATCGCACGCTGATACGTTGCCCCAGCATTTTTCAAACCAAAGGGCATCACTTTATAGCAAAATGTTCCCCAAGGCGTTATGAAAGTAGTCTTCTCCATATCCTCTGGCGCCATTTTAATTTGATTATAGCCTGAAAAGCCATCCATGAAGGAGAATACAGAGTATTGAGCGGTATTATCAACTAACACGTCAATATGAGGAAGTGGAAAATCGTCTTTTGGGCTTGCTTTATTCAAATCTCTATAATCCACGCACATTCGAACCTTGCCATCTTTCTTTGGCACTGGTACGATGTTAGCAACCCATGAAGGATACTTCGTCACAGCCAGGAAACCAGCGTCCCACTGTTTCTGCACCTCCTCTTTGATCTTCATTGCCATATCTGGTCGCGTTCTGCGAAGCTTTTGTTTGACCGGCGGGCAATCTTCTTTCAGTGGCAGACGATGCACAACCATATCTGTATCGAGCCCTGGCATATCTTGATACGACCAAGCGAATACATCATTATACTCTCGGAGCATTTCAACCAGTTTTCGCTTGATATCACTTTGCAGTGCGGCTCCGATACGAATATTTTTCTCAACCCCTTCCGACCCCAAATTGATAATTTCGATAACCTCGTCGTGAGGCAGAATGGCTCTTTCCTCTTGCTTCACCAACCAAGACAGTTCTTCAGGAACGTCGCTATCTTCGACAACCTCTTCTTCGGTCTGGAACACCGGGTGCTCGAAGTCGGGACGAGTCATAGGTGGTTCAAGGATGTCATCTGAAAATGTTATCCTGCAAAAGAAAGGGTTAAGTGCTTCAAAATGCGTATAAAGCGGATAACCACGTTGCCATTTTATTGAAAAATACAAAACAAGAAAGACAGGGATTACAGTATTCGCACATGAAAAAAAACGCCATTTATTTAATGATTAACGAAGCAATGTTTATAACAACACAGCCCTAAGCAAATCCTGATGCCCCGGGCACGACATCAGATTATTCAACAATTAATAAAGCAAAGCATTACTGTTTAAAAGTCACAGGAACAAGCTCCTGAATGGACCAGTTGCATAGTCCTTGTCCTGGCGTGCTTGGCTGAATCCAGGCATCCATATCACAGTCGCTGTCCCCTTCATCTGACTCTGAAGCAGCGTTGACAGATTCATGGCATACTCCACTGGCAGAGATGGTGATTGACTTTCTGAAATGAGGGGCCCCCACGGAAGGAGTTGATGACGACGGTCGGTACCCCAGTCCGAACCGATCCATTTTCACCGGAATGTCCAATACTTTGCCCCAGCCCGTGGCTTCTCCTGCCTTCACTAGCGCTTGAGCCTCTTTATACGAAGAAACAGCTATCTCTGGCGCTTTGCTTGGCCCGGGACTCTTGTCCTTTATGCGCAAACCTTCGAATGCCTGGCATGGCGTCTCGTGGATCTCCCCGTCGACTTCCACATATTTAAACGAAGAAAGATGGCTGACCAGGATGTCTTCTTCTCCGCACACGGTGACTACACTGTCTCCGACCATATACTTTAACTTCTGATGCAGGGTTGACGTAACTGCCCCCGCCCCATGAATCCAAGGTCTTCCCAGCAAGCAGCTGTACGCAGGCTGTATATCCATGATATAAAACTCCGTTGCAAACACTTCCGGCCCCACTTGCAGAGGCAATGTGATCGATCCGAAGACTGTTCTCCGCGTGCCGTCAAACGCTCTGACCACCAAATCACTTGGTGTGCACAAAATTCCTCGAACATCCAGCTTCATCATAGCCTTCTTAGGCAGCACATTCAAAGACGACCCGGTGTCAACCAATACGTGCGACATTGTTGACCCTCTGCACTCAACAGATACATGCAATGCCATATTATGGTCCCTTCCTTTCGGAGTCAAGTCGAAATCAGTAAAGCCCAGACTGTGGCCTGCATTTACGTGTGCTAATACTCCTTCTAGCTGGTTTACGGAGACATCCTGTGGTACAAAAGAAGTGTCCAAGACTTTCAGCAAAGCGTTTCGGTGAGCTTCTGAACACAACAGCAATGACAGAATAGATATTTTGGATGGTGTTTGCTGCAGATGCTCCACAATTTTATAATCACTTTTCCGAATTAAGCGCATGAATTCTTCGACATCCTTAGATGCTGCTTCTTTTTCATTTGCTTGAACCGGAACATTCTCAACCGCTTTCCCCTTTCCTTTCGCTAGCCTTTCGGCCTCTACTTCAGGAGATATAAAGATCCTGCCGCTTCTCGTCATGCCTCCCGGGCCCACAACATTATCCACAACCTCCGCTGACTGCTTGTTAACATCGATTTTAATCCCGTCACAATACACCTCTAGCCCATATGACCATGGGACCGCTTTCGTGCTCTCATACGGGATTGGCCCGGCTTTAGTTATAGTAATCGGTGGTCGCTGAGCTGGTGCTGAAATAGTGATCGTCTTCCTAGGAATTGTCACTGTAGCAACATCACTCCGATTATCCGCTACTGCCCCTGCCGGCTCATCAGTTGCTGTTCTATCAAACTGCAATACACCTTCATCAATCAAGGCCTGGATGCCTTTCCTCAAATCCTCACACCCCCCAGACAGGGCCCAACAATCTAAGCAGTACTCATTACAACCCGGGTAAACACCTCCTTGCAACAGTCGGCTTTTTATTTCGCTCAGCGGCGTCTTTAAATCCTCAACATTCATAATCAGATTCAGCCCTTCCTCAGTCAGCACGGCGTTGGCCCCATGATTAGGCATGGGTTTCTGGACTATATTCGCACCGGTCGTTCCGAAGTTGATAGACTTGTTGTCCAAGAGATCCTGCACAACGTGCTTAAAAGCATGACAACCTTCTATATCATGGCCCGGGGCCCCAGAATGAAACTCGCAGTGCCTATTTGCATCATAGCCGAACGGGGGAGTCCCCGTGATCGGTGCCAAGGTTCTTTTCTCCACCAGATTCAATCCCAACAAAGTCTGCAATAAATCAGCATAGGTAGAGGGAGGTTTCTCGAACACCCTTCTCGGCTTACCACCCTGGAATTTTCTCTGAGCCTGCTGTGCCCCCTGCTGAGGCTGCTGCTGCTGTGGCATTGGTTGCTGCTGAACCTGTTGTTGTTGCTGGATTGGTTGTTGTTGATACGGGATGGTGACACTCGACACTTGCTGCGGCTGACGATATTGATTTCTTCCCCTGCCTCGGCCTCGGCCTCGGCCTCCAAATACAGCACTAGCTTCGCCCTGACGGCGCCCACCATAAGCTTTCCTATTACTGCCAGATGCAGCTGACTCGTCAACTTGGAACTTTCCTTGCTTAATGTTCCGCTCAATCTTTTCACCCATCAAAATCAGATCTGAAAAACTAGCCAGAGACGTATGAAACAGCATATCATGAAACAACCCGGTGAATGTGCCAACAAACATGTCGTTCATTTCTTTATCTTCCACAGGAGGACGGACCCTGGCAGCCATATCGCGCCACCTTTGCGCGTATTCTTTAAAACTCTCCCCCTTCTTCTGCGAAAGCCCGGCCAACTGGACCCGATTGGGTGCCAGGTCACTGTTATATTTGTAATGGGCTACGAACGCCTCCGCTAATTGCTTCCAAGTCTTGATATCAGTGGGCTCCAACCCCATGTACCACTCTAAGGAAGGACCCGATAGACTATCCTGAAAGAAATGCATGAGCATTCTTTCGTCAGTGGAGTATGCAGACATCTTTCTGTAATAAGCTCGTACATGAACTTTCGGACATGTATCTCCTTTGTACTTATCGAACGCAGGCGCTTTGAACTTGATTGGCACCCTCAGCCCAGGTACCAAGCCCATAGTTGCCATGTCCAGACCCACAGCACTCTGGTTTAGGACTCCCTTCATTTGCTCTTCCAGCATTCTAATCTTTTGAGAATCATCCATCGGCCCTTCAAAGCCTCCTCCAGAGAAGGCGTCTTCCTGTTGATCCTCTTGCCACATACCGTTTCCAGCCCCGTATCCATCATACGCATTATTACGTCCAGCTCTGACCTGATTCATCCCCGGAACTCGGCCTCTGTTGCCATACCCTTGAACACCTCCAGCAGGACCACCAGCCATAAAACCAGCACCGTTTCCGTTTCCAAAACCTCCGTAGCCCTGATTGACCATACCATAACCATCTTGCCCAAAGCCTTGAGCATTAAAGCCATACTTGCCAGTATTGTCGAATCCCTGATCGTTGAATCCGAACCCAGCGTTGACAAAGCCATTGCCTCCGAGATTATCTCCCACATTGACATCACCCAGCCCAGCGTTGTGGACAGCAGTTTCATTTCCAACCCCGACGTTACCATTCACAGCAGCGGTAGCGTTGTTGACGTTAGCAGCATTCACATTGACGACAGGCGGAGCCACTGGCGTTGGAGTGCCGTCTCCATGAGCAGTATCAACCCGGACAGACTGATGATCTTCGTTACCATGACCAGCGTTGCGAGCCAATAGAGGCTGGACCATGGCCTGCAAGTTCTCTTGCCCTTTTGCTATAGCCTCCATGGTCTGCATGAAGAGGGCGAGCTTCTCGCGTACATCCTGCATCTCATTCTGAATCTGGTCCATGACTTTCCGACAGTTGGATCGTGTAGAATAGCGGTGCGGATGTTGATCTGGAATCCTGTTAAGTACCTGAATCAAAGCAGGAGATAAGACACCATTCAAAGATTACCTGTTATGCAAGATGAATATGAATGCAATGCAATGTGTCTGTGCATTAGGGAAGTTCATTCCCCCAGTTCTAGTGCGAAGGTGCCGGTGCAGTGACAGTGTTGACAATAAGAATACCGGAGCTGAATCATAGAAAGCCTCGTATATTGCAGAGAGAATCAATAAGCCCAGGGCACAATATCACTGAGAGTACAAAGATGGCATGACCTCAACCAACAATCCTGGTGATGGTCAGCACTATGCAAATAAAGCCTACAAATAATGGAATAATCAGATCCTCCCAAAAGTCTGGTACTCCTCTATCAACTTCTTGGTCTCCGGATGGCTTGGTCGATCAAGCAGCCCTTCAACAAGCTGGTTTCTCTTTTTAAGGACACGGCGTACGTCTTCAACGGTTTCTTCCCATGTTGCTTCTCCGAAACAATCTTCTAACTTTCGCTTCTGGGACACTGCTTCGTCTCTGGATTTGATTGCCTTATTCAGTGCATGCTGGACACTATACCGGTTCATCACTTCCTCCTCACACTTCTTGATGCTAGACTTCAACTTCTCTTCGAGGTCGGAAATTTGCTGCTTTAGCTTATCTTCCCTCTGCTTGTTGTTGGTGAGTGTAGCATTCCAAGTCTTATTGCAAGAAGATATCTCTCGGTGTGCTGCGTCGAGCGCTTTCTTTTTGGCTTCCAGCATGTCATGGGAGCTTCTGAACTCTTGCCCCAGACGTTCGCGCCTTTTCTTTTCCTCGGTCAACTCAGATCCTAACCTGTTTACCAGCTCAATCCGTTGTTGGAAAGCATATACGGCCTTGTTCTTCTCACTGCGTGCCTGGGCTAGCTCTTGCTCTAACCCTTCATTAATCTTCATTAAGGCTTCTTTCTCCCTCACAACTTGTTCATAGACTTCCCTAGAAACAGTGGTCGGCTCTTCTACCGGAATAGGAACAAGAATTGGTGCATCTGGAAATGGCATCTTCAACTGACTAGCCCTCTCCTGAATCCAAGCTCTATAAGGTGCATAGGCCTGACAGTCATTCTTTCCTAACAACGGCTTCCCTTTGCGGTTAATACGCGTCCAAGCATGTCGCAACTTGGCTAATAACTCCCCCTTCACGTCACCGGTGAAGTACAGAGATTCCTGTACTTCTTCCTCCTGAGGTGGATTCTTCAGCGCATATCCGAACTGGCGAATGAATAGAGAAGGGTTGTAATTGATACACCCTTTTCTTCCTATCAATGGCACATTAGGGTAACCAGCACAGCTAAAGATGAGCTCAGATCCCAACAGGTCTCTATCAAACCACTCCATATCTTCCGACGATAGCCTCATCAAGCGTTCAGGCCAACCAACTGGAATTGTAGTCTCTGCAGCAGATCCTCTCTTAGGAAGGTGACTCTCAAACCACATACTCAATAAGGGCACACACAGATGAACATTCTTCCCTCTTCCCTTCTCATTCTTGTAATGCAGCGAGTGGTAGAGATCTCCGAGTAAAGTAGGTACAGGATTACCAGCGGCAAACAAGTAGAAAGCATCGAAGTCCACAAAATCCGGTATATTGGGGAATAGTACTATGCCATAGATGCACAAGGCCAACACAGCATTGAAAGCAACCCATCACCCATTCTTGGCGTACTCTTGGGCTTTACCAACTAAGAACTGAAATGAGAAGCCTGGAACTCCACGGGAAACAGTAGTCACAAGTTCAGAAGCATCAACATGCAAGGCTTTTGCCAATTCCTCCGGCTTGGGTTTGGCATCATAATGAATGAATGGAACCTGGTTCTGCACGGGCAGCTCAACATACTCAGCGTATTCCTCCAGGGTTGGTCCCATAATAAAGTCAGAGAACGTAAAACACCTCAAAGCAGGGTCATAGAATTGCATCAGAGCATACAACCCATCCAACTCTACCTCTGTAGGTTTGCACACCAATCTCAGTAATCTACCATAACTCATCCGGAAACTCCTACGAACACCCTCATCAGCAAGAGAGATCAATCCCAGTAAAGGAACAATATCAGGCGTAGGCAATTTGTAAGCAACTGTTCTCCGTAGGCTAGTCATGATCAAATACTCAGAAGTCTGGGCACTAGAACTAGGGAAATGCAAATGCACCTGCAGCACAGACACACGTTAGCGAAATGCAAATGATAATGTATATGCAGGGATGCAATGCAAGTAACATTCAACAGGGACCAAAGCTGCAGCTGAATAGCCTAAACCCAATCAAGAAAGGTCTCAGATAGACCATCCAGAAGTCACCAAACCCTGGTCTCAGATAGACCTAAAATAGGACTCCAACACTGGTCTCTGACGGACCTCAAACCATAACTCCACCTGGTCTCTGATATACCTCAAATCCCATCTATAACTGGTCTCTGACAGACCTCAAAACACCTCTCAAATGGTCTCTGACAGACCTCAGAATAAATCTCCAAATGGTCTCTGACAGACCTCAGAATAAATCTCCAAATGGTCTCTGACAGACCTCAGAACTCTCCATAAATAACCAGGATCTCTGATCAAGAAATAACCGGTAATCTGGAGGTCTAGTTACCTGCATAACCCCAAATCCCCTCACAGGTGGGTGGCCCTATAACTGGCACAAGGTACGGCATCCTATGCGGTCGTCGGCGTCACAGACTTTCAGGGTTGATGATACGATTCCCAGAAGGAGTGGCATCATCAATTCCTGAAGAGGCCTCACTCAGCCAACTTCCAAATGATCGGTCCCCAGAGTCGACAATCCAACTAACCAGCAACCCACGCCAACCAAAGGAAGGGGCAGGAGACCAACCAGAGGAACCTCGTCTGAGTGTAGATTTCATGGGACACCAAAGCAAGCAAAGCAAGCGGGCGCCCACTAATTTCTACTCTAATTCTAGGTGCACTCAAGCCCAGGTCCGGCTTATCTCTCAATATCAGAACACCCGTCACACCCCAAATACAGCAATAATAAACAATATATATAAAGCTGGAAAATACAGGGTTAGAAATATAAAATAACTCCATACAAAATCCTCGACGGGAAAACAAGCGTTAGGATTGACTCTCTCAAGGGACGTTGGATCCCAGATGCATAAGGACCGTCGCAGTCCTTAGCAGCCAGGGGACGCCGGCTCCCCAGCAGAGTCGCCAGCTGTCGCTACTGCGAAAATCGGCGCCGGCTGAACAGAAGAGTCGCCACCGTGCGTTATTTATCCCACGGGAGGGAAAGGAAACGCTCAGAGTAAACCTCGCACAACACGGGAAAGGTATGGTCATTGTCGCTACTGCGAAAATCGGCGCCGGCTCCCCAGCAGAGTCGCCAGCTGTCGCTACTGCGAAAATCGGCGCCGGCTCCCCAGCAGAGTCGCCAGCTGTCGCTACTGCGAAAATCGGCGCCGGCTCCCCAGCAGAGTCGCCAGCTGTCGCTACTACGAAAATCGGCGCCGGCTGAACAGAAGAGTCGCCACCGTGCGTTATTTATCCCACGGGAGGGAAAGGAAACGCTCAGAGTAAACCTCGCACAACACGGGAAAGGTATGGTCATCGCAACCAAAACCTGGATTCGGGAGTCGGTTACGCAAGGGGAAGGTATTAGCACCCCTCACGTCCGTCGTACTCGACGGGATCCACGCTTGTTTTCGGGTATGGATTGTTATTCTATCTAAACTATAGGTCAAGGGTTAAAAAGAAAATAAAATGAAAAATAAAAATGACTCGGCAAAGTATCGCACTTTATGCCTACGTATTCTCGCCTGGAACGAGAAATCAGAGTCAACGTAGTTCGCCTACCTACGGGAAAGGAGGGGAAGGTTGCTCGCTAGGATATCGCATCCTATGCCTACGTACTTTCATACAGCATGAAAGATCAGAGCAAACGTAGTTCGGGCCACGTACGACACAAGTCTGTCTTGATTGTTTTTATACCTTCTGAAAAAGGGTTTTTCTGATTAATAGTCCAAGCGGACAAAAATGACGTTTTGATGAGTTCACATTCTTTTACGGAAGAAGTGTCTTTTATTGTGTTTGAAATCTTTATGTGTTTTTCTGTTTGTTTTGAGAGAGAAGAGACAGAACTCTAACCTACGGTTGCGAAGGGAAACAAACTAACCTAATGTTATCATGCATGGGTTAAGACCTAGTGTCTATCATGCTCCTCTCTTGCGCAGAGAGAAACAGAGATCCTAAGGGATAGGCAGAAACAGAAACAATATCAGATATATACAGCAAAACAGTAAAATGCATGGATGCAACAGTACAAGCGAGGCAAGGGAGTCCCACTCAACCTCGAACCTAGAAAACAATAGGCGAAAGTGAACAGACTTCACTCTCAACCCAGCAGGGTAAACAGCAAACAATACAGTTCAGAAAACCAATCAATACATCAGAAATGAAATACAGCAGCAGAAGAAACAGCATCAGCAGCTCTGAATCAACAACTGGCTTCAAGCAATCTCCAATCATTCACAAGCTTCAACAAGCATCAATCTCCATCTTCATGACCTTCAGGCATGGGTTTTGATCATCAGTCTTCCATCTGCAATGGCTTTTCTTCATGCTCAAACCTCCAGGATGAGGGATCAGTCACAAGAGTGAATTGGGTGTTAAGCAATCAGCTGACTACCAAAGGTGGTGAACAGACTGCTTCTAACACAAGAGACATTTTCTCTCAAGAGTTCTATCTCATAGACACCATCACCAAGCCTTCCAAAGGAAGGGGGTGAGTGTCTTAGAGAGACTCTGAATCACAGAGAAGAATGGATGCAGACAAGGCAATCCATGTTTGAGAAACAATCATTCTAATCTAGAGCTCTGCCTAGCTCCTAAACCCTAGTCTCCTCAGCAACTGCTAGCAAGAAACTCCTCCTCAACTCTGACAGTTGATCTTCAATCTTTGAATCTCCAATAGCTTCATCTTCACAAATCTTCAGCTTCCCCAGGGCCCCAGGCAATCCCAATACCCAATCAAACAAGCAACAATCCCCAGAGGGCACACCACACCAAACAACAGATATACAGACAGTAATAATATCAGTAGGGGAATCCTAACTCTTTCTAAGGGATCTAATAGCTACCCCTAGCCCCTATAGTCCCATAACTAATCTATTCAAACCCTAAGTCCTAAGGGAAATGAAATTAAACTCCTAAGTTGTCACCTAAAAACCCTAGTTTTATTCATGATATTCAAGCATTTATTAATCACCTAAAATTAACTCCTAAAAATGGGAACTAAAATATTTCTACAAGCTTAACCTCTCATCTAAACAATATGAAAAGAGTGATCAAAAAATATCAAAGCATGTGAGAGAACAAAAATCATAAAAATAATGCATGAAATGTAACTATTTATTATGACATTTATTTAGAAAATATGTAAAAAATATGAAATAAAACTAAAAATGAAATTTTATTTTCCTATAATATTCTAGACATTTTAATGAAAACATGGTAAAAAGAATGAATTAAAAAGCATTTTTTATGAATTATTTATGAATTTATGAAAATTGGTGAAAATTAGAATGAATTAAGACAAATAAAATTGAATTAAAATGAGGGAGGGGGGTATGAAGAGTAACTCGCCCCAGTTGATATCTGGATGGGCCCTCAGACAGGGGGGTGTTGGTAGCGTTTTGGACAAGGCCCAGCTTCGTTCAGCATTAAAAAAACAAATAAAAGACGCTGGGGGTAAGAATAGCAACAGAATCACATGAGAAAAATGGTTTTGGGCTCACACGGGGGTGGGAATAACAATCCAACTCAGGCCCGCCCGTTTCAATTAATGAAACGGTGCGTTTAGGGCCAGGGTAATCTCCCTCCAATTTTCAGATTGAATGTAGGCCATTGGATCACTCTAAAAGTCAAGAGTCTTACACTCATTGGACGGCTAGGATTATCTCTTCTTCCTCATTCAACCTGAACCTAGGGTTTCTGCCACCATGGAAGCCATGCACGAGCAACTTTCTTCCTCTCTGTTCTCCATCTACACGCAGCCAATCCACACGATGTGAACATGAAATCTGCTCCAAATCTCTCCCTCTACAAGCTTAGGGCATCAATTCGCTTTGAAATTCACCACATCAACAAATTCGATTGAATCACATACTGACCACCATTGAAATGCACTGGTATGGACCCTCACCAATCTTCCCCAGACTTAGCCTAAATTGAACTACAACTAATGGAGGTTAACACATGCTATCAAGCCACGATTATAACACACTAATCTAAGAGATATTGATCTTAACAGTTCATTGCACCTGCTCACAACCATCACCAAACCTCTCCAAATTCATCTAAACTAATCTCCTAACCACCTAGATTGCATCTAAACTAACAAAATCAGGTCTAACTAACTGGATCGAGCAGTTTGAATGAAAACTTACCTTGTGAGAAATCTTGAAAAACAGCTATGGAAGATGTGGATCTGAAGCTTCTAGGTGTTGGATCTTGATCTATCCTTGGTGTATGTGATTCTGTATGCAATATTCTGGTGATTCCTTGCTTGAATTTTGCTGTCCAACAGAATTTGCAGTTTTGAGGTTCTTGAAGATAATGCACGAAAATGAATCCTAACCACCAAGTCTTTGCTTCAATTATGATCTATGATGATGATTGAATAAGATTGAATTGAAGTGGATGAAAATTGGTGAGGAATTTGTGAGATTTGGAATGAAACTTCAATGAAAAGTATGAGAGAAATTTGTGAAAATCTTGGTGCAAATGAGGCCAACCCTTGCCAAATTCTCATTTCATGCTTATATAGACCCCAAATGAACATTCTAGATCCATCTTGCACATTCCCTTGTTTTCAAACTTTGGCTCATTTTTGATTATGTTTCTTAAATGATAAGCAACCATGGATAACTTCATTTTTTCCTTCTAAACTCAAAAAAGTGTGTGAACCATTGTTCTTAGAATTGTTTTTCCATTCAAAATCATATATTGGAAGTCTCCATTTGGACTTGTAAATCTCCCAAACCATTTTCCAACTTGAAATTATTCATTTTATAAGCCTTTTTAGTTCATATTTTGACCTATCATGCAACTCCATGCTATGAGCTTCTCCAATAACTTGTGACCTTCTTTCTAGACTTAAAATCCCATTTGGAGCAAGTTTGATGTTGTAAGTTTTTCCATTTGAGGCCTCCTTGTATGAGTTTTGGGTATAGGTTAAAATGACCTGTAATTCACAAATGCCCAAAATACCCTTTGCTTGTCAAGACCATAAGTTGAGTTCTCCACATCATATGAAGGCATGCCATACCATTCTAGAAAGCTAAGACAATGAGGAACAACTCTTATGTTGACCAAGAATTCATTTGAAATCTCCTTGAGGGGTAAAACTAGCTTGGAAGTCAAGTCACTTTCACAGACAAAAATTCAGACACCCCAGATGACCTGTAACTTGTAAGGACCATAACTTGAGTTCTATAAATCTCCTTGAGGTCTTCCACCACTCAAATTAAAGGTCTTGAGATCCTCTACAAGTTTCATGTTGGCCAAGAAGCCATTTGAAGTTAGCATTTTGACTTATCTTGCTTGGAAATTTGACCTAAACTAGGGGATTTTACAGAGAAACCCTAATTTAGAAACTCCTCTTCTCCTTGATTTCTCTTGAATTCTCCTTGTCACATCTCCATATCCTTCTTCATATGTCCAATGTTGATCCCCACATCTCTCCAATAGCCTTGAATGCTCTTTTAAACCAGTCAATTGACCTAGGGTTGACCTAGGGTTGACCCAGATGAAACCCTAGTTGACTGTCTTCAGTTATAACTATTGTGCTTTCATCAATGACTTGTCTCCTTCTCCAAATGACTTTCTAAGTCTCTCAAGATGTCTAGATGCTCTCCATACCTTCAATCCACAGCTCATAACCCTCTTGTTGACCCTCAGATACCCTCAGCTAGGAGATGATCTCAAGGATTGATCTGCTGAACTCTTTGCTTTCAAATTCTTTCCTGATGACTTGAATGAGGTTGAATTATGATGATAACCTCTTGCTAGGCCTCTAGAGATGAAAATAATGATTGGTCCCCTGTTGAATGACTTGCTATGCTTATGCTATGCAGATGGTTAGTCTATGTACATGACTCTATATGCAAATGCTAATGATAATGAAACATAAACCAAGGAATAAGGTTGGGCAAATTTTAGGGTGCAACAAAAGGTTAGCAGCAGTTTGTCATGGCCAGATGTACCAGAAACGGATGATCAAAGCTTTTAACAAGAAGGTTAAGCCAAAGGTATATCAGGCTGGTGACTTGGTAATCAAGCGTATCATATTACCACAGGGTGATCCTAGGGGCAAGTGGACTCCAACATATGAGGGACCATTTGTAGTCAAGACAGTGTTCTCAGGAGGTGCCATGATACTGACTACAATGGATGGTGAAGACTTCCCACAACCTATAAACGCAGACATAGTTAAAAAATACTACGCATAAAAAGAGACCCGCTAGGTTGACAGGCCTAGGCAAAAATAAGGGCATCCCGGCAAACCAAAAGGGTTTGGGCAAAAATTAGGGATATATATATAAAAAGATGTACACCCGGCAAGTCGAAAACCTGAAAAGGCGGCTTGGGCAAAAAAGGGTATCCCGGTGGATTGAAAACCTGAAAGGGCAATCCAGGCAAAAGTTAGGGATTAAAGCGTATGACTATGTCTCGTTTGGATCACTCATGAAATTGCAACCAGTTGTACTACCTACTCAAGCTCAAACAGATGAAGCTCAATCCAATCGTTTCCGTCTCAACAGCAAGAAGATGAGATACTTGAGTGGCAATAGTAGAATTGAAACTCAATAGGATTATTTCCCACATAGCTGATTCTTTTTGTAAAACTTCATGACCAAATTCTCTTACTAGGGTTTATGTCTCCTTGTACAAACTTACCCGTGTATGGGTCACTTTTGATATAAATAAACTCCATCTTTTGAATCCAGATTTACTTTTACCCTATTTACATAAGCGAAACGTCCATTGGTTGTGTTTGAATGTATGTATGCCTTTGAATATGATTGATGTTTACCAAAAATGCATGTATGCTTTTAATATGATTGATGTTTACCAGAAATGCATGAAAATGCAGTAATAGTATTTACTAAGGACGAACGAGGGAAGGATTTCAACGAAGCTTCGCCGGTTCATCTTTACAAGACAGTTACAAACCATCAGTAGGACTAATCCATTTTCACAAAGTCTAATCTCCCCTGGAATTTATATCCATCTCTTTTATCCTCATACAGATATACGGGAAATTACTTTCCAATAAGGGCACGATGAACGAAGACGGGATGTTATACTTATCCTACTATCAAACGAAAACGAAGGTTATCTATACCCTACTATCCCCAACAACGGGAGGTTATCTATACCTTGTTATCCCCAACAACGGGAGGTTATCTATACCTTGTTATTCCCAGCAGACGGAGGGTTATATATTCTTCAACAACGAATCGGGATTTATTTTCCTTGGCCAGCAGTTGTTATACAAGGATATCCAGACACTTCCAGCAGTGTCATATCATACATACATCATTTACATCATACCATAACATATATGTCTATAGTACATTACCTAAGTGCATCATGTCATATATGCATACATAAAGCATAAACTAATGTTGTTATACAGAATGCTACCTTGTTTTCAGGTTAATTATCCAACAAACAAGCTTATGATCTTTGGGACTGCTTTATTGTAACCTCAGGGTTACTTTATCCTCCTGATGAGCTTCTTATTACTTTGGGACTGCTTTATTGTAACCTCAGGGTTATTTTATCCTCCTGATAGCCTCTCATGACTTCAAGACTGCTTTAGAGCTACTGATTGCTCTATCCTCCTGAAATCATCCTATTACTTCAAGACTGCTTTAGAGCTATTCATTGCTCTATCCTCATGAGGTCATATTACTACTTCAAGACTGCTTTAGAGCTATTCATTGCTCTATCCTCCTGAAGCCATCTAATTATTTCAAGACTGCTTTAGAGCTATCCATTGCTCTATCCTCCTGAAATCATTACTTCAAGACTGCTTTAGAGCTATTGATTGCTCTATCCTCCTGAAGACATATCACATTATTATTTCAAGACTGCTTTAGAGCCATTCATTGTTCTATCCTCCTGAAATCATATCATTGCTTCAAGACTGCTTTAGGGTTGTCACTATTGATTGCTCTATCCTCATGAAGACATGCTGCTACATCATTATTATTCCAGACTCCTGACAGCTTTCATCATACACCCATATTTTGAACTGCTCCCCCCCTAGTGGCATCTTTAAGCCCACTCAATCATATTCAACTAGCCATCTGTACCACTCTAGTGCACTGGTGAGTGCAAATTTTTGGGCTTTTGTGTTCAATCCCCTTCAACCTTCTAGGTTACGACTGGCAAATATACCAATCTAACCCCTCAGGTTTCAGAAAATTGAACAGGGGCAGCTGTTGCACCCCAAAATTTGCCCTCACAATACAAGACTTTGTGTTCTAAGAAGGTTCACAAGGTTCACAAGTTCTCCAACAACTTGCATAACCTTTCATGAAGTTCATAAAGTCCACAAGCTACTTTATGAAGGTTCACAAGGTTCACAAGTCCCACAGTGCTTTCAATACCTTTTATGAGGTTCATGAAGTCCATAGGTTGCTTCTTGAAGGTTCACAAGGTTCACAAATTTCTCAACATCTACAAGACCTTTCATGAGGATCATGAAGTCCATAGGTTGCTTCTTGAAGGTTCACAAGGTTCACAAGATTCACAATGTTTACAAAGCTTTCCTAAGGGTCATGAGGTCTACAAAGCCACTTCATGATGTTCACAAGGTTCACAAGCTTCACAATACCTCCCATGAGTATCGCAAGATATCTTATGAAGATTCACAAGGTTCACAAAGTTCACAATTGGTCAGAAGAGTTGACAATTCCCTCAGACAATGCACCTCCTAAGCAGTGCATCCAAAACTAGGGTTTTGATTTTAATCAGGCTAAATGGACTTCCAAGACTTCAAGTGAGCTTCATAACATCTTATATGTGTATAAGAACCCCCATGTCAAGTTTCAAGACTTTTCTCAAAAGTTTGCTCAGTAAGATGATCAGATAAGTCAAAAGCAGTCAACGCAGTTAAAAGGTCAAACCAAAGTCAAACTTCATGATTTTTTGCCAACATCAAAGAGAGATTTGGTCCCAGGGGTATTTTGGTCATTTTACACAAATTCTACCAATTCCTTGAAGACGGGCTGTTATTAAAATTCTGAGGCATTTGATGCGTTATGGTTTTGAGGCATTTATCAATCACCAGTTCTGATCATATTGAGATTTGGCATTTGGTCAGTGGAGTTTAATTACGATTAGTTTTGCTGTTGACGCTGAAAATGTTGTGACCATGGTGCCCATATGAGTTTGGTTATGAAACAATTGGTTAACATTTTAATCGGAGGATGAGATTAGGATCACAAATACCACTTGGAAATGTTTATGTTTTATGCCTATGTTAATGAATTAAATACTTGTGGATTTATTCACATTTGTTTATATTTTTTTAACTAAGAATAGAATATAAATAAATTCAAAACTTTGAGAATTTCATTTCATAAATAATGCTATCATACAAGAATGGGGATGTTGCTTCATATTTTACAAAGTATTGTTACAAGGAAGTACATTAAAATTCTCAAATCCTAAGGGATTACATTAAAGCATCTATCCTAAATCCTAAAAGTATCTAAAGGTCTTCATGTTCGTATGTGAACTTCTCCATGAATCCTCAGCTAACCTGCATATCAAAAGAGAACAGACAGTACAGAAGATGTTAGAAGTTGTTCGACACTCTCAGAACAATTGTCATCATCGAGTGCCGGGAGTGGCACAACCGAAGCCGCATCCTACTCCCGTTACCGATCCGTGTCGTTGGCGTCAGATCAGGTGGTTATTATTGTTCTTATCATACGGGACAGCCGAGAAAGATGAAGAGATAAAAGAAGTTCGGGCCGATAAATGATTAACTGAAAAAAGGGTCATATACCGAAATTGGGGTCGTAAAGCATAACCGATTACAAATTTGGATTTTCTATCAAGTAAATACCGGATGTACGAGCCAGATGCCGTTAGCTCTAAACCCACTCCGAATAATCCAACTTTGCTCATCAGTTCACCAGAAACTGAAACTGAGTTCAAGTTCTGCGACCAGATAACCAAACAGACCACAACTGAATATCAGCAGCAGAACCATCAAAAACGAAGAGGATCCGAACTGCATCGAAAGTCAGACATCAAAGATCAAAACTGCATCATCATCAATAACCCAGTTCGTGTCAGAAATGACAAGGGGCTCCAAATCAGAAAATCAGTTCATCAGTATCCAAATGGAATAGAGTTCCAATGACAGAAAACCGGTATCCAAATCCATGACAGATTCAAGCTACATCACAAAAAAAAAAAAAACAGTCCATATCAGTACCAGAAATCAGATACCTATATCTAAAAAAAAAAAAAAAATAAAAAAAAAAAAATCCAAATGAATCCATATCCAATGAAAATCCGTATCAAGCATAACCAAGAAACCAAATCGAGTGAAAAACCCGGTGAATCCAAACAAGTGAACAAATCAGACGAAATCGGTTTCAAGCAAGTCCAGAAAAGGAAAGAAATTCCAAATCAGAGTGAATCAAATCATATCCAACAAGTCAATCAGAATCAATCAATATCGTCAGCAAAAATCAAATCTCAGAGAAAGATAACGTCAAAATTCAGTATCCAAGCCCACCAAAATTATGTATAAAACGGACAAACCCTAACACCAAAAAAAGGGGGGATAAACAGATAACAGTGAAAAATCGTAAAAACCCTAACCATCACAACAGCGTCGTAAAACATAGAACAAACTCACCACGAGCACAAAGCTGGGCAAGACCATCATCAAGACGCCGAAGCCGTCAGACTCAGACACAAGGACAATCTCTGTGTCGTCATCATCCCCACAGTCATCCAACAAATCTCGTCGCGAATCAAATCAACCGAGACCGCCTTCATCGTTCGTCACAAACGCGGGCAATCAGTGGTGCTAGCCTCAGAATCATCTCATCATAGGCCTCTTGGCGCGATCTTCATCGGCGAAAACTTTCAAAACATAAGACGGATATCCTCGTTTCCATATTTAACCATGTGTGTGTTTTTCAGGGAAAGACGCAAGAATATGGTGGGGATTTGAAGACGGTAGCCATTAGAGATGAGAAAGCGAGAGAAAAGTGGCCAAACGAAGATGAAGCACGAACGGCGCCGCAGAAGATAGGGTTTTTGAAATCCTGAAGCACATCGTTAGATTGTTATCCCGTTTTGCTAATCCGGGTTGGGTCCGGAGGTAATGACCGGCCCAACCCTTTTATTTTTTTTACTTTCTTTATCAAATTTTTAAAAATATTTAAGTTGGTTCATTTTTTATAATATAAAAATTAAAAACATTTTCTTATAATATTAAAATAAAAAAAAACATTTTTTAAAATATTAAAATTAAAAAACATTTTAAAATATTAAAATTAAAACATTTTTTTTATAATTAGAATCAATTATTCTTTTAAAACAAAGAGAAAACATTTTTTTAGAAATCATAATCTTCCCTTTTTTTTCTTGTTTATTTATTATCAAGTTAAAACACTTAAGCTTAGGGTCATAAAGTAAAAAAAAAAAATATAAAATGTCCCTTAACATCCAAAGTAAGGACTACCTACTCCATTATAGTAGGGATAGTCTTACTAAGGAAAGGATAAGGAATAAGAAAGACCTTAAAACATCAGGGTAGGCTACTCCTAGATACTTGCTCACTTCAAAACTTTTTTTTTCACACTTAAACAAATTTCCAACAAAATTTTCGAATAAGTTTTTTTTCACACGGATTATTATTAAACTATTCTGAAATTTTTTGCTATTCACACACTACACTTTCAAAACAATTCAAAAGTGAGCTTAAGTACCTAAGAGCCCATGGATAACCATGGATGAAAAGGGTGCTAACACCTTCCCTTTTCATAACCTACCCCCCGGACCCAAAATATTCTCTAAGGTCTTTCCTGTTCTTTTATAACCTTTCCTTATGGATAAAATAAAAGTCGGTGGCGACTCTTGCTATCCGCAACATTGTTTAAAGTCAGTTCTCCCACCGTGTTACAATCATGAACTTGGTGTATTTCAAATTATGAACAATTTCCGCTGTATTTTGGTGAAAAACCTTTTTAATGAAAAGGATGCTGAATTTCCAATGTGATATCCCACTCGAGGTGGTGACTCTGATATTTTTATTGAACTATTTTTATATTTATTTGAATATTAGGAAGTGGGGTGTTACAATTGGTATCAGAGCAGGTTGGTCCGTCCGGCCAGTGTAGTTGAGTTGAGTCTGTCCATAGGATAAAAGTTGTGTGTATTTTAACCTGGTGTTGTTGTTGTTGAGCAGTATGGCAGGGAGGAATGATGCTGCGTTAGCTGCTGCTATGCAAGAGATGACGCAGGCAGTTGCTAATAGGAACCAAGCTGCGGATGCCCAATTCAGAGACTTGGCACAGTTTCGGAATAACAAACCGCCGACGTTTGAAGGGGGAGTTTTGAATCCTGAGGCTGCACAGAAGTGGCTAAAGGCGATTGAGAAGATTTTCAGAACTATGAACTGTAGTGATGAGCAGAAGGTGAGATTTGGTACTCACATGCTGGAAGGCGAAGCGGAAGCTTGGTGGGATAATTGTCGTTAGAGATGGACGAATTCTGGAACTACGATTACCTGGGATGTAGTTCGCAAAGGTTTTCTGGAGAAGTACTTTCCGGAAGACATCCGGAGTGCTAAAGAGATAGAGTTCTTGGAATTGAAACAGGGTAATTTGACCGTAGCGGAGTATGCTGCGAAATTTGAAGAGCTGGTGCAGTATTGTCCTCATTACAATACTGACGATGCGATGACATCGAAGTGTCTGAAGTTTGAGAATGGACTGCGTCCGGAGATCAAGTTAGGGATTGCTTGTCAGAAGATCAGAAACTACGCTGAGCTGGTGAGCAGGAGTGGGATCTATGACAATGATAACCGGGCTAAAATTGCGCATTATAAGGCTGTGAATAACCGTAAGGGTAAGCAGAGGTTCAGTGGTACTCCGTACAGTACTTCTGCTGATAAAGGAAAGCGTAAGGTCGCTGTCGATAGAAAGTCCAGAGAAGGGGATGCGTTTGCTGACGGGAAATGTTTTCGATGCGGTGACACGGGTCATCGTGCTAGAGATTGTCCCAAGGAGGTAAGGAAGTGTTTCAAGTGTGGCAAGCCAGGCCATATGATAGCCGATTGCAGGGCCACTATGCCTATTTGTTATAACTGTGGTGAGAAGGGCCATATTAGTACGCATTGTGAGAAGCCGAAGAAGTCTCCGGCCGGTGGTAAAGTGTTTGCTTTGGCAGGAAGTCAAGCTGTCAATGAGGAGCGTGTCATCAAAGGTACTTGTTTTATCAATAATGTTCCTTTGACTGCTGTTATTGATACGGGTGCAACGCACTCGTTCATTTCTGTTGATTGTGTGAAGAGTTTAGGGTTGGTGCCTTCTACTCTTGAGGGTCGAATGACTATTGAGACACCCTCTATTGGTTCAGTGACTACTTCTTTGGTATGTTTGAAGTGTCCGCTAACTATTTTCGGTAGAGATTTCAGGGTGGACCTGATTTGCCTACCGCTTGGTAAATTGGATGTTATTCTAGGTATGAACTGGTTAGAGTTCAACTGAGTCTACATCGACTGTTTTCGAAAAGTGTTGTTGTTCCTTACTCCAGAGGAAGAAGAGTTGGCGAATTCTTTATCTAATAAAGAACTAAGGACCTTTTTGGAAGACGATGCTAAGGTGTTTGCTTTATTTGCATCACTGTCTGTGAACGACGAGGTATTGTTGGATGAGTTAGCTGTTGTTAGTGAATTTCCGGAAGTGTTTCCTGATGACATTACGGAATTACCTCCGATGAGGGAAGTTGAGTTTGGTATTGATCTAGTTCCTGGTACTAGACCTATTTCTATGGCGCCGTACAGGATGTCGGCAGTAGAGTTGGCTGAATTGAAATCTCAGGTGGGAGATTTGTTGGATAAAAAGTTTATCAGACCTAGTGTGTCGCCGTGGGGAGCTCCAGTGTTATTGGTAAAGAAGAAGGATGGTAGTATGCGTCTGTGCATCGATTACCGTCAGTTGAATAAAGTGACCATTAAGAATAAATATCCTCTTCCAAGGATTGATGATTTGATGGATCAGTTGGTGGGAGCTCGTGTGTTTAGTAAGATTGACTTGAGGTTGGGTTATCATCAGATAAGGGTTAAAGAAGGTGATATCCAGAAGACGGCTTTTAGAACTCGATATGGGCATTATGAATATGCTGTGATGCCTTTCGGAGTGTCTAATGCGCCGAGGGTGTTCATGGAGTACATGAACAAAATTTTCCATTCTTATCTAGATCAGTTCATTGTCGTGTTTATCGATGACATACTGATTTATTCTAAGTCCGATGAAGAACATGCAGGACATTTGAGAATCGCCCTGCGGGTGTTGAAGGATAATAAGTTGTTTGCGAAGCTATCCAAGTGTGAGTTTTGGTTGAATACTGTTAGTTTCTTGGGGCATGTGATATCTGGTAATGGTATAGCAGTAGACCCATCGAAGGTAAGTGTTGTGTTGCAATGGGAACCACCGAAGACGGTAACCGAGATTAAAAGCTTTTTGGGTTTGGCAGGTTACTACCGAAGGTTCATAGAGGGATTTTCTAATTTGGCGTTACCATTGACTCAGTTAACGCGAAAGGATCAAGCTTTTGTGTGGGATGCTGCTTGTGAAGAGAGTTTTGAAGAACTGAAGAAGAGATTGACTACGGCACCGGTGTTAGTGTTACCGAATCCGAGTGAACCGTTTGTGGTGTATTGTGATGCGTCTAAGATGGGATTAGGCGGAGTTCTTATGCAAGATGGTAAGGTAGTAGCATATGCGTCGCGACAACTGAGAGTGCATGAAAGGAATTATCCTACTCATGATCTTGAGTTGGCCGCGGTAGTGTTTGTGTTGAAAATCTAGAGGCACTATTTGTATGGTTCGAGATTTGAAGTCTTCAGTGATCATAAGAGTTTGAAGTATCTGTTTGATCAGAAAGAGCTTAATATGAGGCAGAGAAGGTGGTTAGAATTCCTGAAAGATTACGACTTCAGTTTGAGTTATCACCCAGGAAAAGCGAATGTGGTAGCAGATGCTTTGAGTAGGAAGACGATTCATATGTCAGCTTTGATGGTGAAGGAAATGGAACTAATTGAACAGTTCAGAGATTTGAGCATGGTCTGTGAGACTACGGCAGATAGTGTGAGGTTGGGCATGTTACAAGTGAATAATGACTTCTTGGATAAGGTCATAGAGGGCCAAAGGTCAGATGTGAAATTAGTTGATTTGATGCCTGGAGTGGAGAGTGACTCCGATAGTGATTTCAAGATGGATAATTCAGGTGTGTTGAGATTTCGAGGTAGAATTTGTGTACCAGATAATGATGAGTTGAAGAAATTGATTCTGAGCGAAGGACATCATAGTAGCCTGAGTATTCACCCGGGAGCTACGAAGATGTATCATGATTTGAGAAAGTTGTTTTGGTGGTCAGGTATGAAAAGAGACATAGCTCAGTTTGTGTATGCCTGTTTGACGTGTCAGAAGTCGAAGGTGGAACATCAGAGACCTTCTGGACTTATGCAACCGTTGGAAGTTCCAGTTTGGAAATGGGATTGCATTACTATGGATTTTGTTACTGGGTTGCCAAATACGGCATGAGGATTTGACGCCATTTGGGTAATTGTGGAACGACTTACAAAGTCTGCACATTTTGTACCGATTAATGTTAGTTTTCCATTGGCGAAGTTGGCGGAAGTTTACATTCGGGTAATTGTGAAGCTACATGGTGTTCCGTCGAGTATAGTGTCGGATAGAGATCCGAGGTTTACCTCAGAATTTTGGAAGAGTTTGCAGGAAGCTTTGGGTACGAAACTGAAGTTGAGTTCGGCGTATCATCCTCAAACTGATGGTCAGTCGGAGAGGACTATTCAGTCGCTGGAGGATTTGCTGAGAGATTGTGTGTTGGAAAAAGGTGGTGCGTGGGACACTCATTTGCCATTGATTGAGTTCACGTACAATAATAGTTACCATTCTAGTATTGGAATGGCGCCGTTTGAAGCTTTGTATGGTAGGAGATGTAGAACTCCTCTGTGTTGGTATGAAACAGGTGAGAATGTGGTCTTAGGACCAGAGATTGTGCAACAAACTACTGAGACAATTCAGATGATTCGTGAGAAGATGAAAGCATCTCAGAGTAGGCAGAAGAGTTATTATGATAAAAGGAGGAAAGAGTTGGAATTCAGTGAAGGTGATCACGTATACCTGAGAGTTAACCCAATTACTGGTGTGGGTCGTGCGTTGAAGTCCAAAAAGCTGGATCCTAAGTTTATTGGACCGTATCAGATTTTGCAGAAAATTGGTGTTGCAGCTTATAGGGTGGCGTTGCCGCCCGAGCTTTCGAATCCACATGATGTGTTTCATGTGTCGCAACTTCGGAAGTACGTCTTAGATCCATCTCATGTGATTCCGAGAGATGAGGTGCAAGTCAGGGAGAATCTTACTGTTGAGACGATGCCGTTAAGGATCGAAGATCGTAAGATGAAACAACTCCGAGGGAAAGAAATACCGTTGGTGAAGGTATCTTGGGGAGGTGCTGCAGGAGGCAGTGTGACCTGGGAATTGGAAAGCAGGATGCGAGAGATGCATCCAGAATTGTTTCCATCAGGTAAATTTTCGAGGACGAAAATATTTAAAGTGGGGGAGAGTTGTAACACCCATTTTAATTATTTAGTCTTTTTGGTATTATTTTGTTTTGGGTGCCCTTGTGTGGGAGTGTGTCTGAGTGCGTTAGAGAGTGCCTTTAGACTGTAGGGATGGTTTAGTAGATTAAGTGCATAATAATACTAAAACATTATTAATAATGATAATAATTTAATAATTGGTTAATATTGTTATTTTACTATTATTATTATTAATATTATTATTATTATTATGGGAATTATGGTTATTAGTATTTAGTTAAAAATAAAATAATGGGGATTAAAAGAATATTAGGAAGTTATTAGTAAAAGGAGAGAAATAACACGATAGAACGGTTGGGAGCAGAGAAAAGAGAAAAGACCTAGGAAGATCAAGAACAAGGGTTTAGGCTGTCAAATTCGCAGGAACTCTGCAGCAGTTCATCGAGTGATCAAGCTAAGGGGGGAGAAACGGGTTTTAATCGATATATGCATGAATTGGGTAGTGGGGAGTCCTTAACCCCGTAGGAATCGTATAATCGTGATCTCTTATGATGTTGTTTGTTGTTGCTGTGATCGATAATGAGATCGCATTCATACTGATTTAGATTCTGATGAATTTCTGTGTGTTGGATGATGTTGTTATTGATGAATCTGAGGATAGGTTTTAGGGAGAAATTGATAGGAGCACGAGTAGAATAGGATTGATTTGTAATAACAATGTTAGAATATGAAATAGATGAAGATTACAGGTCTAGAACCCATAATAGAACCATATTTGATCGATTAGAAGTGTAGAAAGTATGAGATTCGTAGCAGAAGTTGAAGATGAGAGGATTCTGGTGAAATGCGTAACAGATCTGGTGATACGCGTATGGGACTAGTTCATACGCGTATGGATGAGGGGAATTTGAGGGCAATACGCGTATGGCACTAGGCAATACGCGTATGTCAAGACAGTACGCGTATGATACGCGTATGGGTGGGCAATACGCGTATGGCCCTGGACGTGGGCAAAGGTGATACGCGTATGGCACATGGTGATACGCGTATGGGCAGACAGGAGGGCCAAAAATGAGGATTTTGCTGTTTTGGTGCTGTGCTCTTGTGCTGCGAGACCTGAGTGGTTCTGATAGGTATTGGGATGCTGTCTGATGATGAATAGAGTGTATTTGAGGTTAAGAAAGATGATTATCTCATATCGAACTTAGTTAATGTGAATGATTGGTGAGGGAGAAGTGTGTGACGTATGTGAATGCGTGTAGTGTATGAATATTGTCTGATGATGCGATCAGTAGGATTGTGTGCACTAAATGTGCTTGTGTTTAATGGTTGTGTAATGTATACATGAATATTTATGTTGCATAGTATGCATTTGGTGTCATGCATATCATGAGGTGTTGGTGGAATGAATCATTGCTCGATGGAGCGTATGTGATTGCATTCGTATTCCTTGCGTGGGAAATTGGTGGGAAGGATCATTGCCAATGGTGGGCGTATGTGATCTATCCGGGTTCCATTGAACCAATGAGTCGGTACCGCATGCAAAGTGTTGCGTTGCATAATTGCATTGTGTCACATTATATTGTTGGTGGACTATATGTCGTGATTGGTGTTGAGTGGGTGATGATTGTTGTAGTGTATGCTATCCTTATTTCATGTATGTTATCATTGATGATTATGATCATGTTTTCTCACCCCTCTATTGTTGTTGTGGTCTGTGCTTCATTGGAAGTACAGATAATCCAGGTACTTAGCTAGTTGGATAGTGGTGTGGCAGTCGAGTCTAGGATGCTCTGATATGTAGCACGGGACTTGGGCGTTTCATTTACTTTTATTTGCAAACTTATTTCTTTTTCCTGTGACGTATCATGAACTTGGTGTATTTCAAATTATGAACAATTTCCGTTGTATTTTGGTGAAAAACCTTTTTAATGAAAAGGATGTTGAATTTCCAATGTGATATCCCACTCGAGGTGGTGACTCTGATATTTTTATTGAACTATTTTTATATTTATTTTTATATTTTTATTGAACTATTTTTATATTTATTTGAATATTGAAAAAAAAAGTGTTAGTAATGGTTAGTGGTGTTAGTGATGTTTAATATTAATAATAAACAATTACATATACAAAATAAACCCAACCCAAATAAAATAAAATAAACGAAAACTAAATAAATATAAAAAAAAAAAACAACTGGGTCGATGGTGGTCAACCCACCGAACCCGGGTTGACCCGTTCCAACAGTAGAAGGCAAAATTAGGGTTTAGAAAACCCTATATCGGATCGAAACGGCGCCGGCTGACTGCAAATTGAATTCCCCTCGTCCGAACTTCTTCGTCTTCTCCCTCTTCAATACTCATCCTTCCTGCTCTTTGTTCGTTCTTCAATTCCTCGTCATCTCTTCTCCCTGACTTCTTCAGCTCTCTTTTCTTCCATTTTTTCTCTTATCCGCCTTCCTCTCTCACGACTTCTCTCCTTCAATTTCCCTATAAACAAACATAGATCAACAGATTAATAATGTTAGTAAACAAAACAACTCATGATTTAAGGATGGATTTCTCGCAGGTTTTCGGTCGTGGATGATTTCGACGGCGGACGGTTTATGTCGGAGTTCTGCTGAAGGGGACCGACGATGGTGGCGTGGTGTCAACGAAGGTGACGGTGTGGACGGCGGCGCCAATGACAAGAAAAGGATAAGTTTCTTCTTTTTTAAACTTCAGGATTTCGATTGGGATTTCTGAGTTTGTGTGTTAGGATTTAGGTTTGAACCGTTGTGTGTGTTGTGTTTGTAAATGGATCACTGTATCTGTTGTCTTTTTCCTCATCAAAGCATGTGCTTTTATAGGCTCCTTGCCATTAGTTTCTGATTTCAGATTAAATGCGAGATTATTGTTGTCGAATCTGGTTTTAGAAAGTTTGTGATTGTGTTTCTATTTTGGACCAAACATGTTCAGATCTGTCCCTTCTAAATTGGAAGGAAAATTAACTCAAATTCCTTCTTCTGTTTGCAGCGTATTGCGGTTTGTGACATTGCTCAAACCAGGATGTTTTGATGGATGCAAAGAGTTACTCCGGTGAGGCCATGGGGAGAAGAAACGAGATAGTTGATAGCGGTAGCCAGCGAATTGGTGCTCGTAAGCTGGCATATTTCCCCAGGAGTTTGAAGTTCTGAAGCACTTTTATTTAGCTTTGAATGTTCACAACGTCCCATGCTTGTTAGTTTTGATGAGCTGCGTGAGTTAGGAATTTCCCTTCGAGCGCTTCTTAGTGATTCATATGGTCTTTAATTTTCTACCAAATACGTCTAGGTTTGGGTGAACCGATGCAACTTATTCCCTTTCTCTTTGTTTAATATGTTAAATCAAACTTCAGGTTAACTTGGTCTGTTCAAATCAAATTGTGTCAAGAATTCAATTGTCAGCGGCGAAACATATGACATGAATGTTTTCTTGATCTTCTTCGCCTCTCTCATGGTTATTAATTATATTGCCAACATTCTGACATCCTCCTTTCCTTTTTGATTTCACAGATTTGATCATGTTGAGAAAATTATTTTGGAATGGATTTCGAAAAGGTGGACCTTGCCATGATGAAACTTGGTGCCTTCAGATGGTGTATCCGCCTTAAGTTTCCTTCACCCTTTGGCCTTTCAACCTTAGTTTTCCCAATGACATCAGATTTGTTGCATGATGCTTAGCCATGGGGATCATAACTCCACCTAGTGTAGTTTTTGTTTTATTTTTAAGTTCAACTTTGGCTAATAATTTGTCTATAAAGGCTAACGTAAACTGAGATGCGAATTGCAGGAATTCCTTCGGTGGTAGCGGGTGAACTAAATCGTCCTCCAAATTGGTTGAAAGGTTGGACAGGGTCTGCTGTCGATGGGTTGTTTCAGATTCAGAATGGCGGCTGCAGCCGGCTCCTGATGCGTGACGGGGTTTCACACTACCTTGCTTTTACCGCTGGTAATTAGACCACCTTGGCCTTTAAAATTCTTGCCAAACCGTCTCAAAGATGTTTGATTACACGCCGCAACTTACTTGGTTTTACCGAGAAGATGTTGGAAATCATGTTTCATGGCTGAGTCTTCTGACCCGTCCCTTTTCTGTTTCCGCAGGCCTGTAGTTATTCTTGCCGCTTTTTATTATTTACAGGACTCGGTGAGCTAAGGCAGATTTATTTTCTTCTATTTGCAGCGATGGGTTTTACCTGCTCAAATCAGAACCTCTTGCTTTGCTAATGACAGTTATGGGCAGAATCAAAACAGGTCGGTAATTGGTATGTCAATGCGGTAACATTCCTGGTGTTTGCGACGACATTACGTAGTCATAACGCTTTAACATTATATTCACATTTCTGCAGGCCACATGATGTTGCTCGGAAGACGGTGGCGGGTACGATCGATGGTAAACCGTAAATGTGTTGGTGAAGATCTGGTGCAAGGTATGGGAATGAATCAAAGATAAGAGACAACTAGGTGCCATCTTGAAGATTGGCGAGGGAGCTAGCGGGATGTGCTTTATAGAGAAAGCAAAACTTAGTCCTCTTAGGCTTAATTTGTTGTAACCTTTGGATTTAAAGCAAGCCGTGTTCTTCAGCAAGCATGGAATAATATAACTAAAATTGTTTGAACCAAATTTTATACATGCTATTACTTTAAATTAATGAAAACCTCTCAACTCTTGACCTTGTTGTATTCCGAACTCAAACTTCGACAAAGAAGATCAACAATTTAGAGATTGGCACTTAATCTTGCACCTTGATACTAAATCCTATGTTATGAATCTCATGTCGATCAAAATGAGTTTAACACGTATTAACGCACTTGAACGCAAATTCTTTAGTTGATCTCAAAAACTCATGATGCTTTTAAAAGTATAATCTCAAGACACCTCTAAATGGTAACTTGGATCCAACCTTGATTCAGAACCTTATCCAAATTTCAAAGAAACCTCTTAATATGTGAACCACAAATTATGAATCAAGTCCATCCGTTTGAGATCAAAAAGCAAACACAGATCCATCCATGGATAATAACAACCCAACTTGCCCTTCGCCCTTGTTACAAACTCCGGAAAAACTTAGCTCTGGATAATGGGTTTTCGAATATAATGATGCAATACCCGAGAATTATCTTGGGCTATACTTTTACCCTTGGGCTGTTGATCCAAGATATTCTCTGAAATACTTGACTGTGAGGATTTGACGCTCGGTTTTACTGTACCTGCACGAACCGGTTAGTCGTAATAAACACGCACACAAAAGTAACGAGAGAAAAGAAACAAAACAAGGAGGTGAAATTTTAAGGTCAAAAATTAGGGTGCGACAATAATCATCAATCGGTTGTTCATCAAGATATTCTGACAGAACATTTCCCTTGATAGCTTTCTGGGAAACGTATTGAATGTCATATTCTGTCAGGACCATCTTCCACCTGGAAATCCTTCCCGAAAGTGCTTGCTTTTGAAAGATGTACTTAATCGGATCCATCTTCGAAATCAGAATGGTTGTATGATTTAGCATATACTGTCTCAGACGTTTGGCAGCCCAAGCAAGTACGCAACATGTTTTTTCCAACATTGAGTACCTGGACTCACACTTTGTAAACTTTTTACTCAAGTAGTATATGGCATGCTCTTTTTTTCCAGTCTCGTCGTGCTGACCAAGAACACAACCCATGCTGTTCTCAAAAACCGTTAGATACATTATCAATGGTCTTCCAGCTACTGGAGGTATCAGTTTTGGAGGCTGCTGCAAATACTCTTTTATTTTTATCAAATTCCCTTTGGCAATTTTTATTCCAGACGACCGCCTGATCTTTTTTCAACAATTTGAACATGGGTTCACACGCGGCTATGAGATGAGATATGAACCTAGCAATGTAGTTCAACCTACCCAAGAAGCCACTGACCTCTTTCTCTGTTTTTCGGTGCTGGCATTTCTTGAATCGCTTTTATTTTTGCAGGATCAACCTCGATTCCTTTTTCATTGACAATGAACCCCAATAACTTTCCTGACCATACACCAAAAGTGCACTTGTTCGGATTCAACCTCAATCTGAATTTCCTTAGCCTCTCAAACAACTTCAAAAGATTCACCAGATGTTGCTCCTCCATCTGTGACTTCGCGATCATGTCATCAACATAGATTTCGATCTCATGATGAATCATATCATGAAAGAGAGTCGCCATAGCCCACTGTCGTACCTCGAAAAATACGATCCTCACGATGGACGCGGTAAAAATGTTGGAACAGAGTCACCACCGAACTTTATTCATTCCAAGAAAGGAATAGGAAAATATCGATAAAACCTTTAAAGAGATAAGAACATGGTCATCGCAACCAATATTCTTGGTTCGGGAGTGGATTACGCAAAGGGAAGGTATTAGCACCCTCTATGTCCGTTGTACTCAACGGGAACCTCTTGATTCGATTCGAGAATAAAGTTAGCTATGCTTGTTTGTTTTCTTCTAAGGGTTCTCCTATAGGGGAAAAATGGGTGGTTTTAAGATAGAGTGCTCGCCAAGGATTGGGGCCCTTGTGCCTACGTATCTTCACTTGTAAGAAGTGGAAAATCAGAGCATTCGTAGTTCGTGGGACTACAGGTAAAAGAGGGGATTATGCTCACCAAGATCATCACAATCTTGTGCCTATGTATTCTCATTAGGGAATGAGAAATCAGAGGATACGTAGTTCGCCTAACTACGGTAAAAGGTTTGGTAAATGAAGAAGTGTTTAGGTCGCATTCTAACTGCTAAACATTGGCTTGTTTGCTCGCTAGGGGAGGCTGAAGCACAAGTTTGTTATGCGCGGAAGAAGGGACTAAACACTGTTCTTGAGGAAAAGGTGTTTGGATTGGAAATCGCACGAGGGCGAGAAAAGAGTAGGAATGGTTGAATATTTTAAGAGAGAATGACGACTACTCTATAAACAAGACGTCAGTCTCGCAACCAATTAGTCGGGATATCGTCGGAATTCTAGATCCCAACAACACCTTTTTCATTCAAATAAATTATGAAATTAATGTTTTATGGATGGTTTAGACGGGTACTAGAGTTTAGGCGCGCTAGGTATTCTAGAAGTGTAAGATCGAAAGGATCACAACTCAAGGTGTGCACCTTGAGAGCAATCCTTCGAGAACCCAAGAAGTGATAGACCTCAAGGCTCGATATCTACATCGTTTAAGGAATAATTTGTTTGGAAAAAAAATACTCGAGGTAAGTCGAGGTTTGAATTTGATTTTTAGGCGTCTGTACTAGTAAAGTGAGCTAGTCTTCTAAGTGACCAACTAGAAATAATTGATCAAATAGGTGTCACTGTAAGAAAGCCCAGGATTAAGCTTTAAAATGTTGTGTATGGTGATTAAAGGTTGATGGAGAGGCTTTGAAAGAACTCGACTTACAAGGGTAGAAAATGGCTCGATGAATCGAGAATTTACTTTAAAAATGGTTTTGAGAGAAACTTAATATCTTAGAAAAATGTTTTGACTTAATAAAGTATATTTTCTAATATTTAAAATATTATTTGATAATAATTTTGAAATGAGTTTTTTAAAAGAAAGAATAATTGAAAATTCTTATAAAAATATCTAATTAATAAAAATTGTTTGAAAATATCTTTTAGAAGTTTTAATTGAGTAAAAAAATGATTTGGAAATCGAAAGACGGGACAAACACAACTCAAGGGCGTGCGCCTCGAGAGCGGTTGTCCAAGAATTCAAGGGATGCTAGACCCCAAGAACCCACTACTTTTAATAATTTAATTTAGGAAAATGACTTAAAGAAGATTATGATTTTAAATATAAACATAACATTTTGAGGGTCAATTATATTAAATCGTTAATAATATTAGCCAATGAGATAAGTAATCTATTAATTTAATTTAGAAATAATTTATTAAAAGCAACTATCTACTGAAAATTATGTCTTAACAACATAGGTTGAAACAAAAATAAAAACAATTACCAACTTAGTTGAGTCCTAATATAAGATTAATTAAACCATGACAGATAGAGGGTGCATATAAAATGATGGAAGTATTCTAATAGCAGAAACATAAAAGAGGGCCAAGGCAGGCCCACAAAGGTCATGCCCAGCGAAAACCAGCCCACAACCTATCAAACAAACCATGCCGACTCTATGAAAGGATTTAATGAATTTGAACAGATAAAGAAAAGCCCTCCCTAGGCGCCTCTTGACCTACTACCTTTACCATAAGTGGTGTTAGCTCCTCGAATCCTTCCCCACAAACAGATAATGAACAACTTCCAAAGCACTCAAAATTTAAAAAAACACTTTAACTAAATTGATTAAGACCTAACCATCCAGGGAAAGTCACGGTCAAACATTGGAAAATAAAATTTGGAAATAAAAAGGGAAAACCCACATCATTAACACGTTAAACCCAAACTCCCCATATCTCTTCTCACGTTGAGTATCTTTATCCTCTCGTCACTAACTCAACCTTCTTCTCCCATTCTAAACTTCTCTCAAAACCAAAACCCTTAACGATTCGTAAACCCCCACCCTTCTTAACATTTCAAAACAACAATAAGACCAAACTACGACATTAAATCAAACATCACAGCAAACATGAATCAAGACAAATATCAAAGAATGAAGGTTCAAAATAAACCCTTAATCCCAATCTGAATCCCATACCTCCAAATTCATCATATTTCACTGGTCTTAGAAGCTAACGAAATGGGTACCTGGAAGCGAAAACGTCGACTCGAAGCTGATGCAAGATAATTGCTTCTTCTTCTCACTTCTGTTTCAGCTCCACTTTCTCCTTCTTCTTTCTCCTGCCAAGAATATTTCCATCACAGTGCTCGTGAATAGGTCTAGCTCAGAGTAAGCTCAGGTTCTGATGTTGAACCTGAGTAACTCTTAATGGGTTAGGGGTCGATTTTGACAGGGTAACTTTAGGTTTTTTTTTCCTCTTTCACTAATCATTAGGTCCCTTTTTATAGGGGATTTTTGGGGATTTTCTGGTGCGTGTGAACTTAGGGATTTTAGAGGAATATGCTTTCCTTTGTGCGAATATGAGCTGTGCAATCCTTAAAAACCGTTAGAATGGATTTTTTGCTGAGATTTTGTGGGGACCAAGGATGATAGTGACTTCTGAGTTTGTCTGTATCGTTTCCAAAATATCTTGTTTTTTACCCTGAGTTTTTACTGTGAAAATGTGTCATTTTACTGTCATGAACTTGCTGATGTGGTATTTGCTGACTTATTTGAGTTTTTCTGAAACCCGTTGAATTTTGTCGTGAATTGCAGGAGTTGACATGATACAAGGATTGCAACTAATTCTGAATGCAGATTATCATGCTTGATAAGCTTTGAATTGGAGCTGCTATTGGTACAGGTGACATATGGCATGATATGTTTCAACTTCCATTCTCTTGCGTGAGATTTATAATCTTCCAATAATTAAGATGCCTATTGATTCATTGTTAGTTTGTATTTTCTGCCATCTATGTCACTTTGAACTCCATCGATTCTCTTCGTAACTTATGATGAAAATGCTGCAGATTTTCTTGGTAAGACTTACTACCTCATTCTTGTTGTTAATTTCTTAACAGAAACACAGAATTCCTATTGGTTCTCCTAATGAACTCTTCTCTCTTTTGTTGTGTGTGTCTTGGCATGACTGGGATTTTTGGTTTAGAGTATAAATCTTCAACTCCATCCAATTCTTGTTGTTCAAGAAGGTAAATTAACCACTTCTTTTTGATGACTATGGCAATTTTCACGATAATCTGTAGTGGAATGAAGTTAGAGCTTCGAGTTCTCGAGCTCTAGAGATTCAATTGTCTGGAAAGAAACATTACCTATTGTTCTTGCTACCTCTTTGTAAAGCTGCTATACCACTTTTTCTTCGCCTGTTTTGTTTGGGAAGTAATTTTGAAGAATTTCCTTGCATAAGCTCATCTTTATCAATTGTATCTAGTATCATATACTTGTAACACTTCTGAATTCTTTTGCCAATAGTTCTTAACTAATCTTGTAATGCTGTTTTTTGAAGGCGGGCGTTGTTGGTTGAAGGACGAGGTTGTCACTAGTTGAATCCAACAAAACTTGCAGATGTTTTAATAGGTTGGTGCAGCTCTGTGAAGGTTTTGGAAGGATGGCAGCTGGTAGTTTCTTTGGAATCTCTTTAGATTGAAATTGGTTTTGCAAATAAGAAAAAAAAATCATCTTCTTGTATTCTTTTGCAAAAAGACTTAGCATATGATCTTCTGTTGTGTGCTTTTTAAATCCGAATTGCATGTAGCTTAGAGTCTCCACATGTATGGGGGTTTTGAAGTCAGTTTGAAATCAAATGGACCTTGTGTCCGTCTTCTGATCATCTTGGAATTTGTAATTTTAGTCTTTGTGATGAAGCCAAATTAACTCCTGAATATTGCCCACCCTTTTCTTTCCTTTTAACAGTGCATTGAAATGCAGAATTTTGATGTAATATTGTACCCATTTAACTTGATTGAAAGGTAATTCACATGTTGTTTAAATCCGGACTTCTTGAGAAATGACTGCATGTCGCCTTAAATTCAGTTGCGTATTGCCTGGCAGCATCCTGAGCTTTGCACTTAAATAATAAAAAAAACAAAAGCTTGAATATGATTCGATAGTTTTTAAAACGAGAGAACTTGGTCTTGGGGTCTTGGTATTATTTTGAAGTTAATTAACTCCTCATGGTTTAGAGATCAATTGAACTCAATTTGTAACAGACTCTGCTGTAACTTGAGATCACTTAATCATGGTTGAAAACTAACCCGACACCAATCAAGACAAAGCTTTAAAACCCTCTTTTGTTTAAACCATGGCTTGTAAACATGACTTAAATAAGATCTATAATCTCTTTGAAATAAACCTTAGCATAATTTTGAAAACAGTTGAATTGCCTTGGTTAATCGCATCTCCAATTCTTGTTTTTAACTTCACCAACAACTTGTTTTTATCATCCAAAATATCCATATCGATGAGATTGACCTTGAAACTAATGGATTTGTATAATATGGGCGGTCCATTCCTCAAACATAGCGTGTATGGTTATAAACTGATGCATTATACCATATGCTTTTGAAATGAATCGAAACATCTTCTGGACTTATTGCATCTAAATTTTAATTCAATTATGACTTGAAATTTGCAAGCTAAATCTAAGTTTGTCACAAACTGATTTAGAATCCAAACATAGCTTGACGCTTGCAATTAATTCAAACAAAGCCTAAGGATAAATCGACCGTGTCTAGAAGCATCATGTAAAGTATCTTCAACTGTGTCTAGAAGCATCATCTGAAGTATCTTCGGACAACTTGAGTTAGGTGCATATCATAACAAACAACTTGTAGCGAGGTTTAAACAACCTTTAGAGAAGTTTGTAACTAAGTTGAAATAGGGTTTAAATTTCTTGAAAACCAACAGTCACGTTGCGAGATAGATAAAATCATGTATTTTATGCCATTGACCATATCATATTTGTCTGATCTTGAGAACGAGCACACACATGAATTTGGATATAAGGGCTGGAGGCACATTCTTCATCATAAATTGCTAGGAATTATAACCATAATGTGTACACACATGGTATTTATAAACGAAGCCTTAAAGAGTCATGGCCAGAGTCGTGAAGCAGTAGAGCATTCATTTATTGCTGAGGTAGGACAAATTTGGGGTATGACAGATGCCCCTATCTAATTTCCTAAACATGAGAGAATCAATTGCTGCATGGCATTCATTTTAAGGTGGAAGTTAATTAGATACAAGAAGACCCCGAAATTTGTCCGATAAGCAAGTAAACTGCAGTGAGATATACTAGAACGGGTTAGCAAGATGTGAAAGCTAAACAAGATAATCTGACCTTCTCTGGGTGGTCTAAGAAGTCCCTTATCCAATAAGGTCCTTTGCGATACCAGAGTAGTATAAACGAGCCTCTTTGGGTGGTCGAAGCAGTCCCTCTTTCGTTAAGGTCCTTCGCGATACCAAAGTGGTACAAACGAGCATCTTTGGGTGGACAAAGCAGTCCCTCATTCGTTAAGGTCCTTTGCGATACCAAAGTGGTACAAACGAGCCTATTTGGGTGGTCGAAGCAGTCCCTCATTCGTTAAGGTCCTTCGAGATACCAAAGTGGTATAAAGGAACACAAACGAGATTTCTTCGGGTGGTCAAAGCAGTTCCTTATCCAATAAGGTTCTTCGATGATACCAAAGCAGTATCTATAAAAACATGAGATTCTTCAGGTGGTCGAAGCAGCATCTTATCCAATAAGATTCTTCGATGATACCAAAGTGGTATCCCTAAACAGATGAGATTCTTCGGGTGGTCGAAGCAGTCCCTTATCCAATAAGGTTCTTCGATGATACCAAAGCAGTATCTCTAAACACATGAGACTCTTCAGGTGGTCGAAGCAGTCCCTTATCCAATAAGGTTCTTCGATGATACCAAAGCAGTATCTCTAAACACATGAGATTCTTCTGGTGGTCTAAGTAGTCCCTTATCCAATAAGATTCTTCGATGATACCAAAGCAGTATCTCTAAACACATGAGATTATTCAGGTGGTCGAAGCAGCATCTTATCCAATAAGATTCTTCGATGATACCAAAGCAGTATCTCTAAACACATGAGATTCTTCGGGTGGTCGAAGCAGCCACTTATCCAATAAGATTCTTCGATGATACCAAAGCAGTATCTCTAAACACATGAGATTCTTCGGGTGGTCGAAGCAGTCCCTTATCCAATAAGGTTCTTCGATGATACCAAAGCAGTATCTCTAAAAACATGAGATTCTTCGGGTGGTCGAAGCAACCTCTTATCTAATAAGATTCTTCGATGATTCCAAAGCAGTATCTTTAAACAGATGAGATTCGTCGGGTGGTCGAAGCAGCATCTTATCCAATAAGATTCTTCGATGATACCAAAGAAGTGTCTCTAAACACATGAGATTCTTTGGGTGGTCGATGCAGCATCTTATCAAATAAGATTCTTCGATGATACCAAAGCAGTATCTCAAAACACAACTTGAGATTCTTTGGGTGGTCGAAGCAGTACCTTATCCATTAAGGCTCTTCGATGATACAAAAGGAGTATCTCGAACAAAACTTGAGATTCTTCGGGTGGTCGAAGCAGCATCTTATCCAATAAGATTCCTCGATGATACCAAAGCAGTATCTCAGAAAACTTGAGATTCTTCGGGTGGTCGAAGCAGCATCTTATCCAATAAGATTCTTCGATGATACCAAAGCAGCATCTCGAGTGATAAATGTTTTGGGGAATAGTTGAGCAAAATTCCTATTGTAGGAACATCTTTGTCAAAATTCTGCATGAGGAAAGCCTTCAAGAAACTTTTTAAGATAATCTCTGCTTGGGGAGCCATAAGAGCAACAACTGCTGGGGGTTATCATTATCAACTGCATGGTTAACGAATGACTTGCTGGGGAGTAGAGTTGCTTTACCTCACGGGGTATCAACTCTTTTCAGAGAAATACTACTGACTTCATTGAGGACTAACCAAAATGCTCCCGAACCGATCCTGGATCCTGCCATGCTGTTATGCTATGTTGCTAAGGACAATAATGTTATGCATTATAATGCAGAAACATGCAACTAAGATGCAACTGCTAGGGAGTGCAAGATGCATATGAAAATGATGTGCTAATTCTTGACATGATTATGATATGATGTTGTATGTCTTGATAATGCAAATGATCAGGTATGTTGGGGATAAATTTCCTGTGGGGATACCACCAGGGAATGAATTTCGTAGTTACCAAATGGGTTGGACTTTGGTTTGTGAAGATGTCGTCGAGGGTGGACTTTTATTGGTGGCCAATAAAGACTGGACTTTTTAGGGTAACTTTGAGATGCCAATTGTAGTGGCTTTTTTAGTTGCCAATAAAATATTGGACTTTAAAGATGTGCCAAGTGAGATTGGACTTTTACTTGTGAAAGGATTTGACTTCCCGACACACAGTATCTGACAGTGCCATGATTAGAAGACAAATATGGATACTCTTGGTGCCCAAGTTGGATCCTTTGAAGAAGTGGTCTACTTGTTCTTGTAAGAACCTTGCTTCTAGCTTATATGTCATGACAACTTTCAAATGTTGAGCGTAGCGACTTATCCAAAGCATGCTGACCGCGCGAGCGTAGCGACTTAACCAATGCGTGTTAATCATGCGAGCATAGCGACTTAACCAACATGTGTTAATCATACGAGCGTAGCGACTTAATCAACATGGGTTAATCGTACGAGCGTAGTGACTTAACCAATGCATGTTAGTTGTGATTTTTCTCTGCCCTAAGGCTTTTGACATTTGTTAACCTCAACCATTGCTGGCGTCTGGCATGACCAATTTGAAAGCATGGAGGGAAACTGCCCCTGTTCAACTAGTCTGCCCTAATTCAAATATTTGCCCCAGTTCTACTGGTCTGCCTTAGTTCGAATGGTCTGCCCCAGTTCAAATGATTTGCCCCTGTTTGAACCTCAGAAGGACTTGCCCCAGATCCACAAGGTCATGAGAAAGTTTTGATTCAAGCCAGTATTGGTGAATGATCAAATTCGTCTTTGATTTCTCGACGTTGGAATTCCATTATGCCAAGTACTAATTTGCATCTAAAATTGATTATTCAAAAATGGTAATTTTAATGCGACATTCATGCAAGTTTTGAAAATATCATTTATTGGGAATGATGTGAAAGTGTGTGACAAATTGGACCATTAGTCCAAACGCAATGCTGATTTAACTGGTGTGAAAGATATAGCAAGAATATGACACCAATCAGAAGATTAGAAAATCTCTAGGAGTCAGTTTACACATCCTTGCTGTAGTATGCTTTCAAAATAAACCTCGCCTCAATTAGGTCTTTTGAGGGTTGTATTGCAGCTTGGTTCATGGTTATAGAAACAAAGGATATAAGGCTTAAAACTTAATTTGGTACCCACCCCTTCTTCGTGATGTTCTCCGGTCCTACATTCAATTAATTTCAACATACGCACTTAGATTTTGACGGTGCAAGAATGAAAATAGTGATTCAATATTTTCTTGAAATGGCAGTCACCCTTATTTTATTTTTTATGGATGTCAGTGACCCTTTTGATTTTGACATAGCGGTCACCGAATCTTATTTTTCGTTGAGGATTTGAAGACCTCTTTTGATTTTTCCCTAACTTTTGCATGGACTGATTTTGCTCTTCGAGTCCATCGGGATTGCCTTGATTTTTTCCTAAGTCTCCTTTTGAGGTGTTCAACTTAGCCGGCTTTATATTATATATACTTTTTAAAAAAAACTTATGACTGCCAAGTCATTGGTCGTTGATAAACAACCGTCATGTCTTTTGGATATTGTCTCGTGATTCGAGTGCATAATCAAGTTAACTGAACACTACCCATGCCCCAGGTTAAGCGTAAGGGTTTAGAAATCCGAAGGAAACTCCTACTTCTAGGCTCGAAGTGGTTAACTAGGGACTAACTCCTTATCTCTCCAGTGTATGAGGAATTTGAAACAATGCCTGTACATCATCAGCGGAATTTTATCCAAAAGCATACTATCAACAATTATGGGTATTTAGCTTTCGTCATCCTCCCTCAAATCTTTGCTAAAAAGCAGTGCGATAAAGGAAGTGGAGTGAAATTATTATTTTTGTGATTTCTGCGATAAATGAGAAAATGTGAGTGAATATGAATGAACTTGTTCAAAACATGCATAATTTTCACATTAACAATACCATTAATAAGGAACAATGTCTAAAAGCAAGTAGCACTTAACATAAAAGAAACTACAAATACTCAAAAATGATATGAAAATTGCCAGCATTGAGGAACTGGGCTTTTCTTTCTTGCTTCACAGTTGTCATAACTTCTGGAAGTTGTTTCATCTTGCCTTTCACGTTGTTCGTGTCTTTTCCTTGCTCAACTCGATTCTGATTCAAGGGTTCCATGGTCTTCCAGAGCTACTTCAAGTCCAATACGTGTGTCGGGGAATCAGTTGCAGATTATGGACAAAGGGTGGAGAAGCTTTCTGGTTTAGGGAGATATGCAATGCAAATTGTAACACCCTTCTAACCTCACGGAATGCATTAATTAATCAGAGTAAAGTAACATGCTTTCACAAAAGGGCGTCACACAAATTACAAAATCTCAACATTCACCTGTCATGCTCATTTAACATTTAAATAACTAGCCAAGCTATTAAGTTTTCATCTTGCATGTAGCAGCGGATTCAATTTGATTTACATAAAACTCTACACAGAACATTCGAGTTCATCACATAATCATCAACACTTAGGCACAGAGGCCATTATCATAATATTTCAAATACATCTAAAACACAATTTAGAATACATAATATATCTCTAAGGTATAAATCCAACGATCCCAGTGTTACATAACCAGAGCATGACCTGATCCAACATAATTAAATACTAAACAACTGCACCAGCAGCGAACTCGCAACTACTAGCGGTACTACTCCAAGATACCTGCATGATGTCATAAAGGACATCATTCCAGCAGAAGGGTGAGAAACATTACCATAATAATCAAAGCACATAATCATATATAAATGCACAAGTACCGAATACTTATATTCCACAGTCTTTCTCTATAATGCATATTAACACGCTAACAATGCATATAATAGATTCTCACCACATCAAATACACATAGACATATACATTATGTTTCATTCACCACAAATCATATAAAAATATACAATCATACTTAATCATCAATTCATTAGTCAATATCTTTAAAATTTATTCATTCCCAAACCGCATTTTAACAATTTCTACACACAAACATACTTTCATATAACAGTCGCAACCATGCCATGTGATTCATATAAGACTCATCCAATATCATCAATCCCCTTTCCGGATTATGGGTACGTCACTTGTACCCTACCAGGAACAACATCTCAGTTATTCTACCCTGGTAACTACTTCATTAGGAACGACACTTTGCCATTCTACCCTAGTGAGTACAACTCTTCCACGTATACATCAACATCATTCTCATATTTATCAGGCAATATATATACATGCACTATTATATTCTCAGAAATTATTCACAATTCATCATGTATATCACGATGCATATATATATACACACACAACCAAGCATATTCAATCATGCTTCTATAATTCACATCATTTTCATATAAACATTTACAATTATGTTTATCTCCTCACCAATTCACGTAAACATCTATATACATGTTTATTTCACCAATGCATCATATAACGATGATTATGCAACTCATAGAGATCGACTCACGACTCTATGCAGATGCAAATGCACTACCGACTCATTTCAGCAGATTCTCCAAGGAATCAAGTATTCAGCAGATTCTCCAAGGAATCAAATATTCATCAAATTCTCCGAGGAATCGAATATTCAGAAGATTCTCCGAGGAATCAAATATAAACATCGCTCACACCCCACATGGGCACACGATGTCTCTACAGATCCTACACGTGATCAAATATAACCATCGCATCAAGCGAGGTTCTGCAGATTCTCCACGGAATCAAATATAACCACCACATCAAGCGAGGTTTTGCAGATTCTCCACGGAATCAAATATAACCATAATGCAGACCATGATGCTTCACATGAAAAATGGCTCAATCAATTATAGACCATCGCTCACACCCCACATGGGCGCATGATGTCTCTGCAGATCCTACACGGGATCAATCGATACAAAATGCATAAATGTTTACAAACATACTCATGCATCCATCACACATCACTGTACACATATTCACAGATATATCTTTCATGCATTCTTAATCAATTTAAACAACGCATCACATATGCCAAAAGGCCACATATTCACAATCAACTCATAATCTAGGATTCACGCCATACGGCTACCCACAGCGCAACATGTAACAGTACACAAGCTATTCGTTACATGTTTATATCAAATACATCAACATTGGGTGGATCTAATCAAAATAAGACAAATGTTGTCACATTCGCCAACCTTCGCCTGGCAAAGCCTCTGGCGAACCTTCGCTGCTTCGTTCTCCTGGCGAACTTGCCAGCAAAGACCACTGGGAGTTATTCTGGAATTACTCGCTAGCACACTCGCCAGGCGAACCTTCGCCACACTCATTCGCCTGGCGAACTTGCCAGTGAAGACAGGGTGTTTGCTACTGACTTGGTTCGCTGCTGCTCGCTGGGATTCGCCTGGCGAAGCTTCGCTGCCACTCGCCTGGCGAACCTGCGAACTCAGAACTCCCATGGCTGTCCAAAAGCCCAAACCTCACAAACCGACCGATTCAAAAACCAAACAATTCCAGTAAGCTCAACCCAACAATACCCGACTATACTACTCCATCTATTCTCGATTCTAACCGGTTAAAACAACATTATACCGATTGAACCAACTTATGCCCTAAATGGAAAATGAGCAGAAAACCCCAACAAATCCAAACACACACATACATAATCATACACATTGATTAAGATAGTAAGATTTCACACCCTTACCTTGATTAAATCGAAGCTTTGAGTTGCTCTTGATGATTTCCACACTTTTCTTCTTCTTCTTCTTCTCTTTTCTCCTCCTTTTCCTTCTTTCTCCTTTTTCTTCCCTTTTCTTTTCCTTACCAACTCTTCTCTCTCTTCTTTCAATTTCTATTCTTTATATTTCTTTCCATTCTATTTCCTCCATAATATATATTTTCCAATCAATTTCCATAAATCATCCACTTAAACATTAATCAAGAATATCTAAAATATTTCCAATAAATAAATTAGTTTGTTAATCCAAATTGGGCTGTTACAACTCTCCCCCACTTTAGAAATTTTCGTCCTCGAAAATGTTATCCGATTCAAAAAACTCGGGATGTGACTCCCGCATCCCAATCTTCCAAATCCAACTTCCTCTAGTTGATTCCTCCCACATACTTTTACTAAGACAATCCCTTTTTCTCGAAGTTGTCTCAACAGTCAAATCCTCTCTTACTCATACACCATCCATCTGGATCGATGCGCTTCCTCAGCTTAGGCACATGAACACATCATGAAATTTCTCCTAGTGACAGCGGTAAAACAATCTAACATGATATTTCCACGCTTCCGTTGCGCTACTCTGATACATATTCAACAAGACACAGTGTGCTTCCGAGACTTCAAGCTCGATTAATACCAGTTACTATTGTAACTCTCAAAACACGTCCTTTCTTGGATCCTCTAATCTTTCCAGTCGTCTCTTGCACAAATCCCTGGTCCGAGTACAACACTCTCGCCTGAATCATATTAACACAAAGGAGTCCTACACCTCCTACCGTACAAGGCTTCAGATTCCCATCTGACACAATATTCGACGATACCTCATACAATCTTTATCACTTCAGCGATATCCATCGCAACCATTTCCAACATAGAATGATTAATCCTCATTGATAGGAAAAGGGTCAATCTAGTCATTCCATCCAGAATCTCTCAACTAATATCATATTCCTCAAATCCTCCGGAAAACCCAACGCAAAATCCATGGAAATACCATTTGATATCAACTCTGGAATATACAATGATTACATCAGACCTAACAGTCTCATACGTTCATTCTTCAATTTCCGACAAGTCTAACCAGCACATACGATTAAATCACTTCTCTCTTCATCTATGGCCATCAAAACAATTTCCTCTAATCCAGTTACATCTTTATAGCACTAGGATGGACACTCCATCTACCACAATACTCTTATTCCATGTAATAATGTCTAGAACACAAATCTATCATGACATCTCATGATATCATTCCCATTAATCCAGAAAATCAGTCCTTCTACTTAATTCATCAAATTTGACCATCATCATCGGTACATACCAAGTCTTCAAATTGATGCATCAGCTACCGCGTTGCTCTACCCGAATGGTAATTCAATCCAAAACTATAACCCCTCGGAGTACCAATTGTTTTCCTCTGCGTCATATTCAATTCTTTCAAGTCAATCAAATACTTAAGTTCTTGAGACCACCAACTATTTCAAATTTCACACTAACCAATTGAAGCCTCCAACTCCGGCACAAACACAACAACAACCATCTCTAAGTCACGTTTCAGATAATTCCTTTTATATACTTTAAACTGCCTCCAAGCAACCAAATTCGCTGATGTTGCACTTAACATACTTCCTAATCATACACACGAGGCATCACCAAAACACAACGAACAATTTTGTCAAATTCGGCAAGAATCAACACAATTCTTTATACTCTCCGAATATATCAAACACATACCATCATTAAATAAATCAATTTTCGTGATACTACTTCACCATCACATAGAGCATTAAAATAGTGTCCAACGCTTTGAAGCGTACGTCAAAATACGAAAATAACATTTCATACTCAGAAGGCCATTCAACACATCTTCAACTCTTAGAATGTTTAAAGGTCTAGTCATACCCATATTGTATTCCACATATTACTTTCTTTAATAATCACTAGAAGTCATCATCCATTCTTATACTCGACCTCACACTTTGCTGTCGTAGCATACACACCATACATAAGCCTTAACACAACTCAAACAATCTTAATTCCTTGGCCACCCAAACAAACATATAATATGGAGCTTCCAATATCTGACTAGTTTCTGCAACTCGGTCGATCACAACTCCACTTCACGTCTTGTATGTTTATCACTTATCTTGTCAGGATAGCTCTCAGACTACCATAATCAAACGGTAAACCGCCAACTTCTCCACTTTCATTAACACCCCAAAATTCTCATCAAAATTAAACATCTCAACATCGTCCCGCGCCGACTCATCAAAACAATTCCGAAGCGCTCGACTTCACTCAAAACAATTCACTGCACCACGCCATCTAAGCTTGCAAGACACACCTATCCCATCCAACACAATTCCAACTACTATCAACAAGAGATTAAGGGCGATCAGTTCCTCAATTTGTCAATAGGCAGGCGAAATCATGATGGGGTATAAACCATCTTTACCAAACTATAAGGGCATTCAACCATACTGAGCTACAACTCCACGCTTGCATCAACCTAGAGAAGCACAAGTTCTCCCCCACTTGGATCATTCCCTCTTCTGCAGACAAAGGTGAAACAACAAACATGTATCGACAGTGTTTTTCACACACATGTCGCGTACAAGGGAACAACCAACATTAGACAACTTGGTCGGATGGACCGACCTGCTCTGATACCACTAATGTAACACCCTTCTAACCCCACGAAATAATGCAATAATTAATCAGAGTAAAGTAACATGCTTTCACAAAATGGCGTCACACAAATTACAAAATCTCAACATTCACCTGTCATGCTCATATAACATTTAAATAACTAGCCAAGCTATTAAGTTTTCATCTTGCATGTAGCAGCGGATTCAATTTGATTTACATAAAACTCTACACAGAACATTCGAGTTCATCACATAATCATCAACACTTAGGCACAGAGGCCATTATCATAATATTTCAAATACATCTAAAACACAGCTTAGAATACATAATATATCTCTAAGGCATAAACCCAACGGTCCCAGTGTTACATAACCAGAGCATGACCTGACCCAACATAATTAAATACTAAACAACTGCACCAGCAGCGAACTCGCAACTACTAGCAGTACTACTCCAAGATACCTGCACGATGTCATAAAGGACATCATTCCAGCAGAAGGGTGAGAAACATTACCATAATAATCAAAGCACATAATCATATATAAATGCACAAGTACCGAATACTTATATTCCACAGTCTTTCTCTATAATGCATATTAACACGCTTACAATGCATATAATAGATTCTCACCACATCAAATACACATATACATATACATTATGTTTCATTCACCACAAATCATATAAACATATACAATCATACTTAATCATCAATTCATTAGTCAATATCTTTCACATTTATTCATTCGCAAACCGCATTTTAACAATTCCTACACACAAACATACTTTCATATAGCAGTCGTAACCATGTTGTTGCACCCCAAAATTTGCTGAGACTTGATTCATGGTTTCATTACATTCATTCACCTACTAGCATGTGCATTGCATTAAGATGTGTGCAAGGATCAATGAGATATGAGTATCCTTTGAGCCAATGAAAGGTTTGAGAACCTATTGAGTGATGTTATTGAAGTACATGAGGGTTGATGTCTCCTCAGATGAAAAGAAAGATCCCCAGAGATAAGGTTGGTTGCCAAAAGGAAGATCTCCTAATTTGAAAGTCATTGAAGCTATCCAGATGAATTTGAAGCTACAAGTATGATCTTGAAGTCTTTCTAGAGCCCATATGATGTCTTGAGAGTCACCATAAAGCTTGAGCAAGTCATTAGTTGAAGATTGAGAAGTTTTACCATGAGTGGTAGAATTAGGGTTTGACTGGTCAACCCTAAGTCAACAGATGAATTTGAGGAAGGTTGAGACCTATCCCCAATACCATGAGATCTTGAATTGATACTTTGAGATGCCTAGAGGATGATTCCAATGCCATTTGATCATGATTGACAAGTTTGAGAAGTTTGAAGGCTAGGGTTGCTGAGCTTGAAAGCCTAAAATCCCCTAGTTTGATGATATTTTCCAAGGAAGATAAGTTGAAATGCAAGCCTCATCTCACCTTTTGATGGTCATGGGACTTGTAGAGGATGTTGTTAGCTTTAATTTGAGTGGTGGAAGTCCTTGAGAGGATTTATAGAACTCAAGTTATAGCTCTTACAAGTTACAGGTCCTCAGAGGGCACTGAATTTTGTCTGCAAAAGTTGTCTGTCTTCCAACCAACTTTTGACCCTCAAGAAGGTTTCAAATGAGTTTGGACCTAACATAAGAGTTGTTCCTCATGGTCTCCCCTTTCCAAAAAGGTATGGTATGACTTCATCTGATTTGAGGAGCTCAACTTATAGTCAGTGCAATGCAAGGGTATTTTGGTCATTTGGTCATTACAGGTCATTTCAAACATAAGGCTATATCTCCTATTTACAAGCTTCAAATGAAAAAGTTCAAAACATGAAAGTTGCTCAAAATGGCATTTTGAGTCTAAAAAAGTGGTCATGACTTGTTGAAAATGCTTGTAGCAAGGATTGGCAAAGTTTGGTAAAAGTGACTTAAAAAAGGCATATAAGTTAAAAAAGTTCAAAATGGAAATTGGTTTGAGAGATCTATGAATACAAAATAGGGCAACAAATATATCATTTTGAGTGTAAATATCATTTTAGAGACAATGGTTCAGCCACAATTTTGATTTGAGGGTTAGAAAATGGACTTGCTTTGTTATTTTGTTACTTGCATAATAAGATACACATGGGAAGTTCAACATAAAGCAAAATTAAAGGCATATAAGCTCCCTTATCATTCCATATTGTCATGTAGTGATATTTCCAAGTGGGTTGTTAAGAGATCAAGGAGAGATATCATGAGATCCCAAATTACCATATCATGAGAAATTCTCAAAGTTTCTAGAACTATCTTGGATTGAGCTAGAAGCTTCTAGATCTTTCCTTGATGGTCTATATATTGGAGTGTGATCATATGTGTTAGAGGTTGGTGACTATAGAGAGAAAAGAGTAAGGATTTCAAGGTTTCTTTATTTGCAAGAAAGAAGGAGAATACTCATTCTACACAAGTTCCATCCATTTCTCTTCTACTTCCTCAATCCCTAGCCTATATTGAGTGATCACAAGATCAATCAGAAGTCTGTTAATGGCAGAGTGAAGAGATAGCTTGGAATGTTCAAGATTGTGCACCAGAATTGCAGCCAAGGCTACAAGCATCTTCTCCCATTTCCATTGCATACAGAAGCAACCATACATCTCAAAGATCATTTGGGGAGTTTGCCAAGGCTTATAGAGCAAGACTCCATAGCTGTCTTCATCAAACTTGCAGGTATGAAGTTTCATTCGTGCCTCTTTATTTTTGCCATAGTAGTGTGTCTTTTGGGGTTAGAAAGGCTAGATTTAGGTAGAAGATGACATGTGCCAACTGTTAGGGCTATCCATGAAGTTTCACATTAGGGCAGTTCAACTTTCTTGATCTAGAACATTCAAATTAGGCCATGATAATCCTAGTTAGATAGATTAGAATACTCACCATACTCCATAGAACACATTAGTATAGGTTTCAGCAAGGTTCATGAACATGCATATCAGAGTAAATCAATGGTACCCAAGACTTGTACCTATCGGGTTTGGATGTAGAATGACTTTTAAAGAAAACTAAAGCCACAGTCGTGTAGAGGGAGGGAAATGGATCATTTTTGGTCTTTAAATCTTTCATTTTTATTGAGTGAGGAGAGAGAACGAGGAGGAAGAAGGTATGCGCATGGACATGAAAACCTGAAACCCTAGCCTTCCATTTGGGGACGATGACTCCTCACCGTCAGATCTTTTCATTTCAATTGACTTAATACACCAATCGTGCGGCCATAGTTCAAGCAGAAAAACGGAGGGAGTTTCCAAAGGGCAAAACGCACCGTTTAATTAAGTTGGAGACCATGGGCCTGAACCAGATTGCTTTTCACACCCTCCAATCAAAGCCCAATGAGAATAACACGTAAAATTGTTGCTATCTGCACCAACGATTTAACCATTTTCTTTTGATTTCTTTTTTTGAATTTCTGACACATTGGGCCCTGGCTTCTTTGCTACGCGCACCACCCTCTTTTGGCCCATTAACAAATATAACCAGGCGTAGTTACTATGTGTACCCCCTCCCCTTTTAATTCTTTTATTTTATTTTTTTATTTCTTTTATGTTTCTTGCTTATTGAATAAAATCATATAAAATTGAAAAATGACTATTTTCTAATTCTTGTTTTTGCACCAGGTAGATAATTTTGTGTAGAAAAATGATAAAAATAAAAATGGGATTTTATTTTTAGTTAGATATTTTTAGTCTATTTTTCTTTTAATTAGCTTTTAAATAGGATTTAAGCTAGTACTTAATTTTGTAGAATTTGTATTAGGGTCTTCCCTTAGGCTTTTAGAGCCATTCTTTTTGGCATGATTAGATATTGAACCATAGTTCCCTCTAGATTTAATTCATGTTTTTTAGATTAAAACTTGATTAGTTTAGTTAGGTTAGCATTAGGGTACTAAATTAGGGTTTTTTAAGAATACATAGGTGAATGAATCATTTTCTTTCTTGACTTTTTAAGTAGAATTTTGGGGTAGGGAATATATGGGTATAAAGGTTAGACATTTAGGTTCCCTTAGACTTAGTTCTAGAATTTTAGAAGTTCATTTGATATTTTTCTTGAATATTGCATTGATGCATGACTTTGTGTGTTGCCTGAGGGCATAGTTTGTATTGTTTTGCTTTCTTTTCTTCTCCTTTGAGTGTGTGAGCTTTGAAGATTGAGTTGAAGACCTTGTGGATAATCATGAATACTTTGAAGACCTTGGAGTAGAGCTTAGTTTAGCTTTTATTTTGTTTTGATTAGGATCCTAGGACATAGGCAGAGCCTTAGATAGAAGAAATTTCATTTAATAAACAAGGAGTGTCTTGTTCACCTCCTTCCTTCTCTATGACATAAAGTCCCTTAAGGGTGATCACCTCTCTCCTTTGGAGGGATCAGTGACCTTACCCAACAAGGTAGAACTTTGAGAGAGCCTTTCACTAGGTATGTTAGACTGTTTAGTGGCATCCTTTGGAAGTCAGTAAACCTTCTAACATCCATGGTATCATCCATTTGATTTTATCCTTTTGTTGGAGCATTGTGGATTTGTTTGAAGAAGATTGCCATTGAAGAAGCTTGGAAGAGCCTTGTATTGAAGAGTTTGCCTTGGAGAAGGAGTTGATTGAAGTTTCCTTTGAAGATTGATTGAGCATGAAGAGTTAGAGCTGAAGCTCTGGAAGAGGATGGATTTCCTTGAAGATTGTCTTGGGTGTGATTCAAGTTGAAGTTTGAAGAGTTTGTGAAGCCTTGAGAAGTGAAGGATTGCAAGTGATATTTGCATTGGTGACTGTCAAAGCCTGAAGAAGCAAGTTGAGACTTGCTGTTGAAGATGAAGCCTGAAGGTGGAGTCTGCAGTTGAAGAGAGCTGGAGCTGCTGAAGCAGAGTCTCCTAGGAGCTTTTCCTTTTCTGTATTGTTTGTTTTGCTTGAGAGCAATTCCCTAGGCTTGAGTGGAAGCTGGCCTTCCCTTGCCTCTCTTGTGTTGTGCATGCATCTTTATCATGATTGATTTACTGTATGTCTATCTGTTTGTTTACAACTGTTATGTTCTCCCTAGGATCTCACTCTTCCCTGGATTGGGAAAGTGATGATTAGACCTTAGGCTGAAGCCTTAGTTATCCCTAGGAGCGTCCAGTTCTCAAGCTTAGGATGAGTCCTTAGTTGCGTTCTCTTCTCTCTACAAACAACAGTAAGATACAGTAATCAGAATTACAAACACAGTAAAAGATACTTCTTGCGTAAAGAACGAAAACAGACTGAAAACCATTTTCCCTGAAGGGCAATCAAATTAATCAAGACTTTTCCGAAGAAAAGAGTGTTGTTAAGCTTCAGCGCCACCGCAAACAGGCTTTGTCCCTAACTGCTGGAATTGTTGTTTAACCCTACTCGGTAAAAAATGTCTGAACAACCCGTGTTCCGTTTTTTCCCGAACTACGTTATCTCTGATTTTCTCTGATGAGAAATACGTAGGCACAAGATACGACGTCTTGGCGAGCAACCTTCCCCCATCCACCCGTAGTTAGCCGAACTACGTCGACTCTGATTTTCTCATGACCAATGGGAATACGTAGGCCCAAAGCGCGATGCTTTGTCGAGTCCTTTTTCTTTCCTTTTAGATTAGGTTTAAACCAGCCTCAATAGATAGTGTAGATTAGCAATTCACCCAGACATCAAACAAGCGTGGATCCCATCGAGTACGATGGACGTGAGGGGTGCTAATACCTTCCCCTTGCGTAACCGACTCCCGAACCCTGATTTGGTTGTGATGACCGGTCTTGTCCCGTTTTCGCGAGGTTTTTCCTGTTCGTTTCCTTTCCCGCTCGAGGGATAAATAACGAAAGGTGGCGACTCTTGTTGTGCCGGCACCCGATTTCGCAGTAGCGACAGCTGGCGACTCTGCTGGGGACCGAACGGTTCCTGGCTGCTGAGGACTGCGATAGTTCCCCATGCATGTGGGATCCAACGTCCCTTAAGAGAGTCAATCCTAGCGCTTGTTTGCCCGTCTGGGGTTTTGTATGGATTTACAGTTATTCCTTTACAGTTATTCCTTTATTCTCCTGCATTTATTTTTCAGCATTATATTATGATTATTATTGCTGTATTGTTGTGGGAGGGGGACCTGTGATTGAGGGAAAAAGCCGGACCTGGGCTTGAGGTTACACTTAGATATAGTAGTGGAGAGTAGTGGTAAAGCCTACATGCTTTGCGTGTACCAGCTTGCTGCGAAATCTGCGCTCGGACGAGATTCTCTTTGATGCTTCTTGCCTGGCCCTTTGGGCTCGACAAGTTGTATGACCCGAGGATTGTCGACTCTGGGGACCGATCAATTGGAAGTCATCTAAGTGAGGCCACTTCATGAGATGACGGTGCCACACCTTCTGGGTATCGCATCATTCCTCATGAAAGTCTGTGACGCTGACGACCGCATAGGATGCCATTACCCTCGTCGGCGAGATAGGTACATACCTGTGAGTAGGGTTGGGCTATGCAGGTAACCAGACCCTCAGACTACCGGTTTTTCTGGATTGAGATCCCATGGTATTGTTTATTTGAAGACAGTGTTACTAGGCCTTCTGAAGGCCAGTTTGGAGCATTGTTATTAGCCTGTGAAGACTTGATTTGAGCAGTTTTGAGGCAGTTGTTGGAGATTCAGCTCTTGATCTCTGCCACGTACTTGCATGTTGCATGATTGCATATTGCATTGTCACATACCCATACATGCATTCCAGTAGCAGGAGCCAGTGCTGCAGGGGCATTTCGTGTCTTGATTCTAGTGTCCCGAGCGGTATGTGATATTTTCTTCCATGAATGGATTCAGTCTTGTTGTTGCATTAACACTACCTTGGCATTTTGGGACATTAGAATTAGGGGTGATATCCCTGACGCACAGACGCCCATTGCATTTGCATTGCATCTTGCATGACAAGAACTGGGGCTTGTCTTCTAACCCTTGTGTTTACAGGTTTGACTCAGAATCGAGCAACTCGGACTAATGGAGCAGGTACAAGCTGAGTTGGGGAAAATTCAAAGCCAGTTGGGGCAGGTCATGAGTGACATACAGGCAGTACGCTTGGACCAGCAAGTGCTCAGAGAAGAGAATCAGCAGCTGCAGAATCAGCTGAGCTTCATCATGGGAGTGGTGAGAAGGATGCTCAAAAAGGAGGGTGGTCAGACGCTCGAAGTGGAAACCAAAGTGCTTTCTCTGACACCTGTGCTGAAGCCAAGTGAACCTCGGAGATCACCTACACAACTTGAAGCTCAAGACCCATCCCGTCAACAGTCCCGCCAGGTGTTTCAGAACAACCCTAGAGGACCCAGTCAAAAGAAAAAGCTACTTGACAGGACTTTGGACCCAATACCCGTGAGCTACGCCCAGTTGTTGCCACTGTTGGTCCAGAACCGTGTTCTCAAGCTCCGGACTTTGGATCCACCGGATGACATATCGCCAGACTTCGATCTCAGCGCACACTGCGACTTCCACTCAGGAGCACCGGGGCACCATGTTGGAACCTGTAAGGCATTCAAGAATAAGGTGCAAAACCTCATTGACTCAAGGACAATTAGGTTCGTGCCAGGCGGCGTGACAGTATCAAGGAAGTTTATCCCATATCCTGCTAAAGAAGGGGGTGATTCCACTCCTGTGCCTGAAGCTAAGGAAGATCTTGAATATGTCCCGCAACCCTTAGTGACTGAATCACCTCATCCACAGTTTCTGCCTGGATAAAGCTTAAGAACGCAAGCACCCGAACACGAGATCACTGCTGTTCAGAATCGACAACCTCTTGCTCCTTGGCGGAAAGACTAGCAGCACCAGAATCGAAAGAGGCCTCGCAACAACCTGGAAAGAAGGAATGCTTCCCTTCACCATGTCCCAGTGCCACTCAGCCAGATTTTGCCATGTCTGACTCAGAGCTCGTTGGTGGACCCTAAGGCTCTCAAGACCAAGCTAGAACCCTACCCCCCGGGGTACGATCCCAATGTACAGTGTGAGTATCACGCAGGATCCAAAGGACATACGACTGATGATTGCGAAGATTTCCAAGCCCGTGTGCAACATCTGATGGATAGAAGGTACATATCTTTCACAAGAGGGAAGGTGGTTGTGCACCGCTCTGCTAAACAAGTCTGAAGACTTCGAGGGTCGATTCTCTACAGCAGATCATTGTAACAGCCCGGTCCCGAGAAACTAGCAATTTTCGTTTATCTTGCTCATTCTCTTTGCATTTGTGATTTCTTCCTTGTCTGAATGTAAATTTCGTTTGTAGAACTTGTTGTTTTTCAATTGATACTGATAATGAAATAAATATGCATGTTTTGAATAAGTCCAGTCGTGTTCACTCATTGTTTTTCATTTGTTTTCAAACATTTGTTTAAGTTGAGTCCGGGGAGGATGATGAAATCCATGATGCGTAAGCTGCCGATAGCGTGCTTTTTGAATAAAAAACCCTGTTGACGATGTACAGGCATTGTTTCAATTCATAAACAGTGGAGATATAAGGAAGAGAATCCCTTGATAACCCCTTTAAGCCTAGTAGTAGGAGTTTCTTTCGAAAAGAAAAAACCCTCAATCTAAACCCGGGGATGGGTAGGCGTCAGTTAATGTGACCGAGCGTTCAAATAGCAAAGGAGTGTTCCAATTCGAGGGTAAATCACAGCTGTATAGGTCGTGCCTAAATAACTGCGACAGTTAAATCTGGCCGACTAACGAGTGAAGCGGTCAAAATCCTTTTAACAAGTCAGACAAGCCCGTGTCACACGATTTGTTCAAACAAAATGAAAAAGGAAGAAGCCTGCTAAGTCGAAACTTGAGAACAAGCGACTTAGGCAAAATGAGGCATCCCGGCGAACCTGAAGGTTTGGACCAAAAGGGAAGAAGTTAAAAGAGGCGGAAAGTTGAAAAATGAAAAGGATTTGAAAATCCTCGAACAAGAACAGAGTCGTGTGACCCGAGGCATCCAAAGACGCAAAAAGTGAGCGACTGACACTCTGAAAGCGTGTGATGCCCTGAACCATCACTCCTAACATTCAACCTTCGAGCGTTCGTGTCAAATTAGCTGAACATAGGATTGGAGAACATCACGAAGAATGGTTGGGTTAAGATGAATCTTGAGCCTATGTCCTTTCTTGTTAACCGTGAACCCGACCACGTTACAACCCTAAAAAGTCCTAACTGAAACAGGTTTGTTTCGAAGGCATGCTTTGGTAAAGATCGCGTCGAAACTGACTCCCTGAATGGATTCCTTTTGCAGTATTGTATTGATGTTGACGTTTTAACTGATCGATTCATTATTTGTCACAAAATTTTTTCCAGTGAGCATGATTGGGTTTTTGAAAAAACCGTCATATATATTGCATTTAATATGTCCCTTTGCGGAACAACTTGTTCTACTTGCGAGTAAGCGCATGACGATAGGGGAGTCCCCGCAATGGAAAGTTTGGTCAAGATCAAATGTAGAACGCCCGAGTACTCCGGTAAACCGGGGCAAGACATCCAATGACTATGTTGTGGGAATCGATTCTCCGAAAGGTGTATAAACTGAGGCAGTTAAGTTGAGATTCGTTGAATCTCTAAAGGTGCTCCTCCACAGTTCAGTCCATCAGGGGCAAAGTTGCTTCAAGGCTGGGGCAGCTCACCTCAAGAGTGCAGAAGTCGTAGTTGCCTGAAGGTCGGGACCTCAGAAATGCATCTCTCAGGGTCCAGAATGTTCACATGCCGGGGCATAAGGTAAACTGGATTGTTCACGGGGCATTCACCCGAATCAGTCACTAAGATAGGTTCAGCATCTTCCCTAGACGGGTCGCAAAGAAGGTTAGGGTTAATATCCTCGGAGGTTGCCAAGCAGGTCCTTGATAGGAGTGGTATTTCTCCCCAGCTAAGTAAGTACGGGTTGATATCCCCGCAGGGCTGATGCACCAATATTCCCCGCAGTGGTCTCCAGCAAGGGTCGGTCTCCGAAAGACGTATGCAGGAGTCATCCTCAGCAAATCAAGATCGTTATCCCCAAACAGAGTGTAGCCCTTTCCCCAGCAGGTGGAAGGCATTCTCCCAACAGTAGTTGTTTCTGGCAGGAAGATGAGTCTCCCCAGCCGAGTCTAGCCATGAGTGGCAGGTGAAGATGTTTCCCCAAGCAGATCCTGAATGACTGTCCAGCAAAATGAAGTTTGTCCCTCCAAGAGTCTGAGAATTTATCGACATGAGTGTCTGGCAGCATAAAGGCTATGTTCCCCAGGGGAGTCAATTCTCAGAGAATCGCCCGAAGCATTTATTCTTCTCTCCCCGCAGATCCCGAAGGACTGTTCAACAAGCTGAAGTTTGTTCCCCCGGTAGAACAGAGGACAGTGTGGGAGTCAGCTTGAAGGCTGTATTTTCCCCAAGAGAATGGTAGCTCGGAAGGTCGTTCAGGGCATTTACCTGCTTTCCCCAGCCAGAGTCCAGTTGAGATTGGCGAAGGTTGCAATTCCCGAAGGATAGCTCTATTCCTCAGCAGAGTAGTTACTCTCCCCCGAGAGGAGGATTCCTCTTTCCAGCATTTATTTTGCTGGAGCATTGCATTGCATGATTGCATAGCATTACATCTCCATTTTGCATGAAACATCATACTCATGCATTTCCCCGGCAGAGGCACCTCACTCATGCATTTCCCCAGCAGGGGCATATGAAACATGAAACAGGTAATTATCATTTCAGCAGAAGTACTTGCTCCCCAGCGAAGTTACAGGAAACGTTTGAGTGAGCTCTTTCGTCATTCCTCAGCGGAGTCTACAAGGTTGTTTGGGTGAACCCTTCTCCTTATTCCCCAGGAAAGTCTCCAGGATTGGTCGGGTGAACCCACCATCCTCTCTCCCTAACAGAGTTTTAATCTGATGGTTGTTTCCAGTGACCCGGCGTGCTTTTATTTAGCAAGGGTTCAATCAGGATGTCAAAAGAATAGCAATATGATATGTTTGCTCTGACGGCGATATCAGATACCGAGATTGACTTCAACGCCTGAAGGCGACGTCAACAAGTATCTGTGGATTCAGATTTTCCCCATTGATGACTTAGTGTTCGTCTGAAGACAACATCAGAAGTTTGTAGTTGCAAATTAAGGGTTTCACCTATCCTTGAAGGACAAGGATGCTTATCTTCAGATGAGTTTGAAGATTTTCTCCAGCGGATCTGGAGTGGCCAGGGGCCAGGGTTTCAACTATCCTTGAAGGACAAGGATGCTTATCTTCAGATGAGTTTGAATATTTTCTCCAGCGGATCTGGAGTGGCCAGGGGCCGGGGTTTTATCTATCCTTGAAGGACAAGGATTTATTCTTCAGACCGAAGTCGAAGATTTTCTCCAGCGGATCAGGAGCGGCCAGGGGCCAGGGTTTCATCTATCCTTGAAGGACAAGGATGCTTATCTTCAGATGAGTTTGAAGATTTTCTCCAGCGGATCTGGAGTGGCCAGGGGCCAGGGTTTCACATGTCTTTGATTCTACAGTAAATTCAATATTCAGCAGTATTTGAATGTTCGTCATGGTTTTCTGAGGGTGAGCCCCAGATTAGAGAGCGCTCGGATAAGCCTCTCATCCACAGCGGAGTTAATTCAGATATCCAGTTACATATGTCATCCCCGACGGAGTACCGCGGGTATTTATTAGTACAGCTATCAGAAGTGGAAGTTTGCCTCGGTGGGGGCAAATTTTTGGGGTTTATTGGTATTCAATCGTCTTCCGCCGTGCTCGTTTGAGAACTCGCCAGGCCAAAGTCGTTTGAATAGGGGCAGCTGTTGCACCCTAAAATTTGCTGAGACTTGATTCATGGTTTCATTACATTCATTCACCTACTAGCATGTGCATTGCATTGAGATGTGTGCAAGGATCAATGAGATATGAGTATCCTTTGAGCCAATTAAAGGTTTGAGAACCTATTGAGTGATGTTATTGAAGTACATGAGGGTTGATGTCTCCTCAGATGAAAAGAAAGATCCCCAGAGATAAGGTTGGTTGCCAAAAGGAAGATCTCCTAATTTGAAAGTCATTGAAGCTATTCAGATGAATCTGAAGCTACAAGTATGATCTTGAAGTCTTGCTATAGCCCATATGATGTCTTGAGAGTCACCATAAAGCTTGATCAAGTCATTAGTTGAAGATTGAGAAGTTTTACTATGAGTGGTAGAATTAGGGTTTGACTGGTCAACCCTAAGTCAACAGATGAATTTGAGGAAGGTTGAGACCTATCCCCAATGCCATGAGATCTTGAATTGATACTTTGAGATGCCTAGAGGATAAGTCCAAGGCCATTTGATCATGATTGACAAGTTTGAGAAGTTTGAAGGCTAGGGTTGCTGAGCTTGAAAGCCTTAAATCCCCTAGTTTGATGATATTTTCCAAGGAAGATAAGTTGAAATGCAAGCCTCATCTCACCTTTTGATGGTCATGGGACTTGTATAGGATGTTGTTAGCTTTAATTTGAGTGGTGGAAGTCCTTGAGAGGATTTATAGAACTCAAGTTATAGCTCTTACAAGTTACAGGTCCTCAGAGGGCACTAAATTTTGTCTGCAAAAGTTGTCTGTCTTCCAACCAACTTTTGACCCTCAAGAAGGTTTCAAATGAGTTTGGACCTAACATAAGAGTTGTTCCTCATGGTCTCCCCTTTCCAAAAAGGTATGGTATGACTTCATCTTATTTGAGGAGCTCAACTTATAGTCAGTGCAATGCAAGGGTATTTTGGTCATTTGGTCATTACAGGTCATTTCAAGCATAAGGCTATATCTCCTATTTACAAGCTTCAAATGAAAAAGTTCAAAACATGAAAGTTTCTAAAAATGGCATTTTGAGTCTAAAAGAGTGGTCATGACTTGTTGAAAATGCTTGTAGCAAGGATTGGCAAAGTTTGGTAAAAGTGACTTAAAAAAGGCATATAAGTTAAAAAAGTTCAAAATGGAAATTGGTTTGAGAGATCTATGAATCCAAAATAGGGCATCCAATATATCATTTTGAGTGTAAATATCATTTTAGAGACAATGGTTCAGCCACAAATTTGATTTGAGGGTTAAAAAATGGACTTGCTTTGTTATTTTGTTACTTGCATAATAAGATACACATGGGAAGTTCAACATAAAGCAAAATTAAAGGCATATAAGCTCCCTTATCATTCCATATTGTCATGTAGTGATATTTCCAAGTGGGTTGTTAAGAGATCAAGGAGAGATATCATGAGATCCCAAATTACCATATCGTGAGAAATTCTCAAAGTTTCTAGAACTATCTTGGATTGAGCTAGAAGCTTCTAGATCTTTCCTTGATGGTCTATATATTGGAGTGTGATCATATGTGTTAGAGGTTGGTGACTATAGAGAGAAAAGAGTAAGGATTTCAAGGTTTCTTTATTTGCAAGAAAGAAGGAAAATACTCATTCTACACAAGTTCCATCCATTTCTCTTCTACTTCCTCAATCCCTAGCCTATATTGAGTGATCACAAGATCAATCAGAGGTCTGTTAATGGCAGAGTGAAGAGATAGCTTGGAATGTTCAAGATTGTGCACCAGAATTGCAGCCAAGGCTACAAGCATCTTCTCCCATTTCCATTGCATACAGAAGCAACCATACATCTCAAAGATCATTTGGGGAGTTTGCCAAGGCTTATGGAGCAAGACTCCATAGCTGTCTTCATCAAACTTGCAGGTATGAAGTTTCATTCGTGCCTCTTTATTTTTGCCATAGTAGTGTGTCTTTTGGGGTTAGAAAGGCTAGATTTAGGTAGAAGATGACATGTGCCAACTGTTAGGGCTATCCATGAAGTTTCACATTAGGGCAGTTCAACTTTCTTGATCTAGAACATTCAAATTAGGGCATGATAATCCTAGTTAGATAGATTTGAATACTCACCATACTCCATAGAACACATTAGTATAGGTTTCAACAAGGTTCATGAACATGCATATCAGAGTAAATCAATGGTACCCAAGACTTGTACCTATCGGGTTTGGATGTAGAATGACTTTTAAAGAAAACTAAAGCCACAGTCGTGTAGAGGGAGGGAAATGGATCATTTTTGGTCTTTAAATCTTTCATTTTTATTGAGTGAGGAGAGAGAACGAGGAGGAAGAAGGTATGCGCATGGACATGAAAACCTGAAACCCTAGCCTTCCATTTGGGGACGATGACTCCTCACCGTCAGATCTTTTCATTTCAATTGACTTAATACACCAATCGGGCGGCCATAGTTCAAGCAGAAAAACGGAGGGAGTTTCCAAAGGGCAAAACGCACCGTTTAATTAAGTTGGAGACCATGGGCCTGAACCAGATTGCTTTTCACACCCTCCAATCAAAGCCCAATGAGAATAACACGTAAAATTGTTGCTATCTGCACCAACGATTTAACCATTTTCTTTTGATTTCTTTTTTTGAATTTCTGACACATTGGGCCCTGGCTTCTTTGCTACGCGCACCACCCTCTTTTGGCCCATTAACAAATATAACCAGGCGTAGTTACTATGTGTACCCCCTCCCCTTTTAATTCTTTTCTTTTATTCTTTTATTTCTTTTATGTTTCTTGCTTATTGAATAAAATCATATAAAATTGAAAAATGACTATTTTCTAATTCTTGTTTTTGCACCAGGTAGATAATTTTGTGTAGAAAAATAATAAAAATAAAAATGGGATTTTATTTTTAGTTAGATATTTTTAGTCTATTTTTCTTTTAATTAGCTTTTAAATAGGATTTAAGCTAGTACTTAATTTTGTAGAATTTGTATTAGGGTCTTCCCTTAGGCTTTTAGAGCCATTCTTTTTGGCATGATTAGATATTGAACCATAGTTCCCTCTAGATTTAATTCATGTTTTTTAGATTAAAACTTGATTAGTTTAGTTAGGTTAGCATTAGGGTACTAAATTAGGGTTTTTTAAGAATACATAGGTGAATGAATCATTTTCTTTCTTGACTTTTTAAGTAGAATTTTGGGGTAGGGAATATATGGGTATAAAGGTTAGACATTTAGGTTCCCTTAGACTTAGTTCTAGAATTTTAGAAGTTCATTTGATATTTTTCTTGAATATTGCATTGATTCATGACTTTGTGTGTTGCCTGAGGGCATAGTTTGTATTGTTTTGCTTTCTTTTCTTCTCCTTTGAGTGTGTGAGCTTTGAAGATTGAGTTGAAGACCTTGTGGATCATCATGAAGACTTTGAAGACCTTGGAGTAGAGCTTAATTTAGCTTTTATTTTGTTTTGATTAGGATCATAGGACATAGGCAGAGCCTTAGATAGAAGAAATTTCATTTAATAAACAAGGAGTGTCTTGTTCACCTCCTTCCTTCTCTATGACATAAAGTCCCTTAAGGGTGATTACCTCTCTCCTTTGGAGGGATCAGTGACCTTACCCAACAAGGTAGAACTTTGAGAGAGTCTTTCACTAGGTATGTTAGACTGTTTAGTGGCATCCTTTGGAAGTCAGTAAACCTTCTAACATCCATGGTATCATCCATTTGATTTTATACTTTTGTTGGAGCATTGTGAATTTGTTTGAAGAAGATTGCCATTGAAGAAGCTTGGAAGAGCCTTGTATTGAAGAGTTTGCCTTGGAGAAGGAGTTGATTGAAGTTTCCTTTGAAGATTGATTGAGCATGAAGAGTTAGAGCTGAAGCTCTGGAAGAGGATGGATTTCCTTGAAGATTGTCTTGGGTGTGATTCAAGTTGAAGTTTGAAGAGTTTGTGAAGCCTTGAGAAGTGAAGGATTGCAAGTGATATTTGCATTGGTGACTGTCAAAGCTTGAAGAAGCAAGTTGAGACTTGCTGTTGAAGATGAAGCCTGAAGGTGGAGTCTGCAGTTGAAGAGAGCTGGAGCTGCTGAAGCAGAGTCTCCTAGGAGCTTTTCCTTTTCTGTATTGTTTGTTTTGCTTGAGAGCAATTCCCTAGGCTTGAGTGGAAGCTGGCATTCCCTTGCCTCTCTTGTGTTGTGCATGCATCTTTATCATGATTGATTTACTGTATGTCTATCTGTTTGTTTACAACTGTTATGTTCTCCCTAGGATCTCACTCTTCCCTGGATTGGGAAAGTGATGATTAGACCTTAGGCTGAAGCCTTAGTTATCCCTAGGAGCGTCCAGTTCTCAAGCTTAGGATGAGTCCTTAGTTGCGTTCTCTTCTCTCTACAAACAACAGTAAGATACAGTAATCAGAATTACAAACACAGTAAAAGATACTTCTTGCGTAAAGAACGAAAACAAACTGAAAACCATTTTCCCTGAAGGGCAATCAAATTAATCAGGACTTTTTCGAAGAAAAGAGTGTTGTTAAGCTTCAGCGCCACCGCAAACAGGCTTTGTCCCTAACTGCTGGAACTGTTGTTTAACCCTACTCGGTAAAAAATGTCTGAACAACCCGTGTTCTGTTTTTTCCCGAACTACGTTAGCTCTGATTTTCTCTGATGAGAAATACATAGGCACAAGATGCGACATCTTGGCGAGCAACCTTCCCCCATCCACCCGTAGTTAGCCGAACTACGTCGACTCTGATTTTCTCATGACCGATGGGAATACGTAGGCCCAAAGCGCGATGCTTTGTCGAGTCCTTTTTCTTTCTTTTTAGATTAGGTTTAAACCAGCCTCAATAGATAGTGTAGATTAACAATTCACCCAGACATCAAACAAGCGTGGATCCCATCGAGTACGATGGACGTGAGGGGTGCTAATACCTTCCCCTTGCGTAACCGACTCCCGAACCCTGATTTGGTTGCGATGACCGGTCTTGTCCCGTTTTCGCGAGGTTTTTCCTGTTCGTTTCCTTTCCCGCTCGAGGGATAAATAACGAAAGGTGGCGACTCTTGTTGTGCCGGCACCCGATTTCACAGTAGCGACACATGCCATGTGATTTATATAAGACTCATCCAATATCATCAATCCCCTTTCCGGATTATGGGTACGTCACTTGTAACCTACCAGGAACAACATCTCAGTTATTCTACCCTGGTAACTACTTCACTAGGAACGACACTTTGCCATTCTACCCTAGTGAGTACAACTCTTCCACGTATACATCAACATCATTCTCATATTTATCAGGCAATATATATAGATGCACTATGATATTCTAAGACATTATTCACAATTCATCATGTATATCACGATGCATATATATATACACACAACCAAGCATATTCAATCATGCTTCTATAAACATTTACAATTATGTTTATCTCCTCACCAATTCACGTAAACATCTATATACATGTTTATTTCACCAATGCATCATATAACGATGATTATGCAACTCATAAAGATCGACTCACGACTCTATGCAGATGCAAATGCAGTACCGACTCATTTCAGTAGATTCTCAAAGGAATCAAGTATTTAGCAGATTCTCCAAGGAATCAAATATTCATCAAATTCTCCGAGGAATCAAATATTCAGCAGATTTTCCGAGGAATCAAATATAACCATCGCTCACACCCCACATGGGCACACGATGTCTCTACAGATCCTACACGGGATCAAATATAACCATCGCATCAAGCGAGGTTCTGCAGATTCTCCACGGAATCAAATATAACCACCACATCAAGCGAGGTTCTGCAGATTCTCCACGGAATCAAATATAACCATAATGCAGACCATGATGCTTCACATGCAAAATGGCTCAATCAATTATAGACCATTGCTCACACCCCACATGGGCACACGATGTCTCTGCAGATCCTACACGGGATCAATCGATACAAAATGCATAAATGTTTACAAACATACTCATGCATCCATCACACATCACTGTACACATATTCACAGATATATCTTTCATGCATTCTTAATCAATTTAAACAACGCATCACATATACCAAAAGGCCACATATTCACAATTAACTCATAATCTAGGATTCACGCCATACGGCTACCCACAGCACAACATGTAACAGTACAAAAACTATTCGTTACATGTTTATATCAAATACATCAACATTGGGTGGATCCAATCAAAATAAGAAAAATGCTGTCACATTCGCCAACCTTCGCCTGTCGAAGCCTCTGGCGAACCTTCGCTGCTTCGTTCGCCTGGCGAACTTGTCAGCGAAGACCATTGGGAGTTATTCTGGAATTACTCGCTAGCACTCTCTAGCACACTCGCCACGCGAACCTTCGCCACACTCATTCGTCTGGCGAACTTGCCAGCAAAGACAGGGTGTTTGCTACTAACTTGGTTCGCTGCTGCTCGCTGGGATTCGCCTGGCGAACGTGCGAACTCAGAACTCCCATGGCTGTTCAAAAGCCCAAACCTCGCAAACCGACCGATTAAAAAACCAAACAACTCCAGTAAGCTCAACCTAACAATACCCGACTATACTACTCCATCTATTCTCGATTCTAACCGGTTAAAACAACATTTTACCGATTGAACCAACTTATGCCCTAAATGGAAAATGAGCAGAAAACCCCAAAAATCCAAACACAGACATACATAATCATACACATTGATTAAGATAGTAAGATTTCACACCCTTACCTTGATTAAATCGAAGCTTTGAGTTGCTCTTGATGATTTCCACACTTTTCTTCTTCTTCTTCTCTTTTCTCCTCCTTTTCCTTCTTTCTCCTTTTTCTTCCCTTTTCTTTTCCTTACCAACTCTTCTCTCTCTTCTTTCTATTTCTATTCTTTATATTTCTTTCCATTCTATTTCCTCCATAATATATATTTTCCAATCAATTTCCATAAATCATCCACTTAACCATTAATCAAGAATATCCAAAATATTTCCAATAAATAAATTAGTTAGTTAATCCAAATTGGGTTGTTACACAAATGAAATGCAAATGCAATGCTACAAACAGGATCCAGAATAACATAATCAGGTTAAAGTGTCCTAACCGGTAGGTTATACTAGGAGAGTTCTAGATTCTTTACCCATAGACCCACTCACGGGATAGTTTCTATGTTGATGGAAGGGATTCTCAAGGTCATAGACACCAATGATACCATCATCACGCAACAGGCAAGCCGCATTATGATGGTAGTACCAAAGAGTCTCTCTTGAGTGGAGTCTTCATGCTAGGCCCACGAGAAGCGAGTCCTCGGAGACTAACACTACGAGACTACCAATATAGAAACTGGTTCTAAGAGTGGTTCCCAGTGTCATGGACCCTTCATGAATCAAATCGTGCAACAGGCTAGTTGCGTTACGATAGGATCTACAAAAAGGTCTATTTTGGAGGAGCTTTCATGCTAGGCACACAAGGAGCGAGTTCTTGGGGACTAACACTAATTACTTCCAATTCTAAACTATGTTTTCTCTCTTCTTTTTCCAAAGCTCGGGTGTAGAGCTTTACTTGTGATATTTTCCCAGAATCCAACAAGCAAATATAATACAAAGCATATAATAGAAAGGGAAAACAATAAATAAACAACAAGAGAAAGTAAACATAAAGAAAACAGTTAAGAAAAGGTTAGCACTCTCGAATCGAGTCAAGTTAGGCTTGACTCTCTCTTGCATAGGGCAATTGCTCCCTAGCAGAGTTGCCATCTGTCGTACCTCGAAAAATACTATCCTTGCGATGGACGCGGAAAAAACCTTCGAACAGAGTCGCCAGCGAACTTTATTCATTCCAAGAAAGGAATAGGAAAATATCGATAAAACCTTTAAAGAGATAAGAACATGGTCATCGCAACCAATAGTCTAGGTTCGGGAGTCGATTACGCAAAGGGAAGGTATTAGCACCCTCTACGTCCGTTGTACTCAACGGGAACCTCTTGATTCGATTCGAGAGTAAAGTTAGCTATGCTTGTTTGTTTTCTTCTAAGGATTCTCCTATAGGGGAAAAATGGGTGGTTTTAAGATAGAGTGCTCACAAAGGATTGGGGCCCTTGTGCCTACGTATCTTCACTTGTAAGAAGTGGAAAATCAGAGCGTTCGTAGTTCGTGGGACTACGGGTAAAAGAGGGGATTGTGCTCGCCAAGATCATCGCAATCTTGTGCCTACGTATTCTCATTAGGGAATGAGAAATCAAAGCAGCCGTAGTTCGGCTAACTACGGTAAAAGGTTTGGTAAATGAAGAAGTGTTTAGGTCGCATTCTAACTGCTAAACATTGGCTTGTTTGCTCACTAAGGGAGGCTGAACAATGTTCTTGAGGAAAAGGTGTTTGGATTGGAAATCGCACGAGGGAGAGAAAAGAGTGGGAATGGTTGAATATTTTAAGAGAGAATGACGACTACTCGATAAACGAGACGTCAGTCTCGCAACCAATTAGTCGGGATATCGTTGGAATGCTAGATCCCAACAACACCTTTTTCATTTGAATAAATTATGAAGTTAGTGTTTGATGGACGGTTTAGACGCGTATTAGGGTTTAGGCGCGCTAGGTGTAACACCCATTTTAATTATTTAGCCTTTTTGGTGTTATTATACTTTGGGGTGTCCTTATGTGGGGGTGTGCCTGAGAGCGTTGGATGGGTGTCCTTATTTTATAGGAACTATTTAATAAAGGTGGAATTTAATAATAATATGATATTAGTAATAATATAATGGTTAATAATATTATTGGTATTATTATTATTATTATTATTATTATTGTTATTATTATTATTAATATTATTATTATTATTACTATTATTATTAGTTATTATTATTATTGGGATTAAATAAATAAAATAAGAATAAGAGGAGAAGTTAGAGAGTTTTCACGATACATTTGGGATTAGAGAAAATAGAGATGTTTTTTTGGGAGAAAGAAGGTTACGATAACCCAGGCCAAAGGGAAAGGGCAAAAAGGAAGAGAAACAAGAAAGGGCCAACATATTCGTAGGAATTCTTCGATCTGAGTAATTAACCGAGGTAAGGGGGGAGAAACTGATTAGGATTGGTATAATGCATGAAATTGGGTAGAGGGGATTCCTTAACCCCGTAGGAACTTGATGATTATGATTGTCATATGATATTATGTCTGTGTTTATGAATGTTACTGTTATTGAAGACTTTTGTGCATACATTTTATGATGATTGTGGAATTCTGTGTAATTCCTATAAAATTAGTGACGAACACGAAATTATGACATTATACTTGTTGCTGTTGTTGTTAATAGTGATGAAATTCGTACATTGTTACGATGTTGGTGAGATTCTGTATAACCTCTGTGGTTTGGATAATGACCACGAGTATTGGTGAGATTATGTATAACCTCTGTGGTTTGGATAATGACCATGAGTATTGGTGAGATTATGTGTAACCTCTGTGGCTTGGGTAATGACCATGGTATAGGTTCTGAGATATAGTTTAAGGAATAATTGATTAGAGTAGAGTGTGATGATTGTTGCTAATATTGATAGAGTGATGTATTTGTTGTTATGGGATTGGTGAAATCCGGTATAATTTCGTAGTAATAGCGATGAGTATGAAATAGGTTCCGAGAGGAAAATTAAGGAGCATATGGGTTCTGAATAACTCTGTAGAGTTGGTGATGGATATAATTATAGGTTCTGAGAAGAGAAATTATGGAGCAATTGACTAGAGAAATGTCTATTGGTTGTAGTATTGCTAGTAGAGAAGTTAGGAGTAGAGTGATAGGATTGAATTGGAACAAGATGGACTGATTAGGAGTGTAGAATGTATGAGACTCGTAGCAGAAGTTACAGAGACGGGGTTGCTGTTGATTTGCGTAATAGATCTGGTCATACGCGTATGGGGCTAGTCCATACGCGTATGGAAGGGGGCAAAATGGAGGCAATACGCGTATATCACTATGCAATACGCGTATGGCATGGTGATACGCGTATGGTGGGGAAAAGTGTCTCTGGTGATACGCGTATGAGGAGGAGATACGCGTATGGCCTTGGCATATGGGAAAGTCATACGCGTATGGCATAGGCCAATACGCATATGGACAGTCAGAGGTGCCAAAAATGAGAATTTTGCTGTTATAGTGTTGTGCTTTTGTCTGTGAGACTTGGGTTGTTCTGATAGGTCTGGAAATGATGTTTGATGACGAATAGAGTGTATTTGGTGTTAAGGAAGCAATTCTATGTTATTGAACTTAATTAATATAATTGACTGGTGAGTAATAAGTGTATGACGCATGGCGATGCGTGTAACATGTGAATGCTGCGTGATGATGTGATCAGTAGGATCGTGTGCACCTAGTGTGCTTATGTTTATTTGTTGTGTATATGTATGATATATTGTGATGTGATCAGGAGGATCGTGTGCACCTAGTGTGCTTGTGTTTCGTTGTAGCCAGATGTATATATGTGTAATGTATAAATGGGATCGGATGGATCGTGTGCACCGTGGGTGCTGGTGTTTGTTGTATGCATTGAGTCTTGCATAAGCATTTTGACGGGGTGAATCATTTCTCAGTGGAGTGTATGTGATTCACTCACGTGCTCAGGAGGAGCGTGGTAGGGATAGATCGTTGCTCGGATGGAGTGTATGCGATCTATCCTGAGTTTATTTGGTGTGCTCCCTTGTGGAGGGTTGATGGCCCAGTGTCCATTGGTGATGTCGAGTCGGTACCACATGCATGGTGTTGAGTTGCATTTGTGCATTATTGTATGTATGTTGATTACTGGACAGTAGGTCGTGGTTGATGAACGTTGGGTGAAATTCTGTATAGGTGCTACCTTCATTTTCATGTATCCTATTACCTATAATTTTGATCATGATTTCTCACCCCTCTGTTGTTGTTGTTGTGGTTTGTGCTTCCTCGGAAGTACAGATAATCCAGGTACATAGCTAGCTTGGATAGTGATGTGCGAGTCGAGTCTAGGATGATCTGATACGTAGCACGAGACTTGAGCGTTTTTATTATTTTCCTCGTTGAACTTTTATGCTTTCCTGTGAACGTATCATTGTTGGTGAATTTGAATGAATGATTTTATAATTTGGCGGATGGCCGTGAATAATAAACAAATGAATATTTCCGCTGTTTTATGGTGAAAATCTTTTTAAATGAAAGAGATGTTGAATTCTGATGTGATATCCCACTTGAGGTGGTGACTCTAATGTTGATTTGAATTATTTTTATTTTATTTAAATTTTGAGAAGTGGGGTGTTACAATTGGTATCAGAGCAGGTCGGTCCGTCCGGCCAGTGTAGTAGTTGAGTCTGTCCGTAGGATAGGGGTTGTGTACCTTTTAACCTGGTATTGTTGGTTTCCTTGTATGCGACACGTGTGCGAAAACACTGTCGGTACATGTTTATTTTCCTAACCTTGTCTGCAGAAGTAGGAATGATGCAAGTGGGGGAAAAGGTTGTGCTTCTCCAGGATATTGTAAGTGTGGAGCGGTGGCTTAGTGTGTGGTTGAACTCCCTTATAGTTTGGTAAAGATGGTTTGTACCCCATCATGATTTTCGGCTGTCTATTGACAAATTGAGGAACTGATCACCCTTGATCTCTTGTTGATAGTAGTTGGGATTATGTTGGATGGGATATGTGTGTCTTGCAAGCTTAGATGGCGAGCAATGAATTGTTTGAGTTAAGCCAAGTGTCTACGACTGGTTTTGATGAGTCGGTGCAGGATGGTGCTGAGGTGTTTAATGTTGATGGGAATTTTTGAATTATAATGAAAGTGGGAAATTGGTGGTCTGCCAATTAATTGTAATTGTCCGGAAGTTTTCTGAGGAGATAAGTGATGTACATCCAGCACATGAAGTGGAGTTGTAATCGACTTAGTTACGGGAACTAGTCCGAGAGTGAGAGCTCCATATTACATGTCTGTTTGAATGGTCAAGGAATTAAACTGATTGAGTAGTGTCGAGACTTGTGTCTGCTATGTATGCTAAGGTAACAGAGTGTGAGGTTGAGTATATAAAAGGTGGATAGCGACTTCTGGTGATCACTAAAGGAAGTAAGAGGTGGAATGCAATATTAGTATAATTAAACCTTTAGATATTTCAATAGTTGAAGATGTGTTAAATGACCTTTTAAGTGTGAAATTGTTGTCGTACGTCGAATTCCGAGATCGCAACTTTACGGAATCGATGTTTTTACGGACGAAAGTCGGAATAGATTACACAGTGGTGTCGGATAATGTTAATCCGTAATCAAGTATGCTTGTTTTATCAAATTTGATTTATTTTGTAAGTTTTTGCATTTTTGAAGATTTGAGGATTTAAGATTCGGATTGAAATCAGAAGTCGTAGATTTCACGTTTGATGGTTCTAAATCACTAATATATGTTTGGTATGAATGAGTATGTGTTTGTTTCGAAGAAAATAATTGAATCGGTTGGATTTTTGGGCGAAAGTGCTCAAACCCGTAGCAGTCTTTATGCAGAAAAAATTATGTTTTGGAGAAACTTCGAAAATTCATAACTCTTGATCCATATGTCAGTTTCGACCCCCGTTCGAAGTGTTGGAAAGCTAGCGAGATGCTCTTTCTAGGAAAAATTGTTTTGAGGCATGTACCTGGTTCAATTATAGCAGAAAAAATTGAAAATGTATCGTGTGTTAATTTTTGCTGAACCCGACAGGACCATTTGTTGTGTTTTTGATGCGTTGTTGATATGATAAGTGAAACATCAGCGAGTTTTGGTTATGCTTTAAGGCAACTTGAGGTACATAAGAGGAATCACCTGACAAGTGATTTAGAGTTGGTTGTTGTTGTAGTTGTTGTAGTTTGAGATTTGAAATGTTTCGTGACCGCAAGAGCTTAAAGTACTTAATTGATTTGGAAGGGGTGAAGGTGAGGCAGAGAAAATAATTGAAATTCCGGGAGGATTATGGTTTGGATTGAATTTCCATTCGGGAAGGCAAAACGTGGTAGCTTATGCATTGACTTGGAAATCTTTGCATAGGCTGATGATGGTGGTAAAAAGAGTTGAGACTGATTGAACAATTTTATGATATGAGTTGGGTTTGTGAAGAGACTTCTTATGGAGTTAAACTTAGTATGACGGACTTTACTAGTGGTATCCTTGATGATATTCAAGAGGGTCGGAAATTTGGTTTGAGTTGGTAGATTGAATTGAATTTAATGAATTGGAATCGAAGAGCTGACTTTCGGGTTAATAGAATTGGTACCATGAGACATCGTGATAAAGTTTGTGTTCCAGATATTGTTGAGTTGGAATAAGAGTATTATTAAAACGGGACCTTGAAGTAGATTGAGTATCCATCCCGTTGCTATGAAGAGATAACCGGATTTGGAAAAATTATTCTGATGATCGTAGACGAAGAGAGAAATGGTTGAGGTCGTATATGTAGGTTAGGCTGGTAGAAGCCGAGGATTGAATATCAGAGACTGTTGAGCGTGATGTAGCTGTTAAATTTTCTAGAGTGGAAATCGGGTAGTATTTTTACAAATTTGGCGTTGGGTTTATTCGAAGAATTGAGGGATATGATTTTATTTGAGTTATTTTGGATGGATTAACTATTTTATGTTGAGGATATGAGAGATGTATGTTGATGAGGTTGTGAAGTTGTATGAGATACTGTCGAGTACTGTGTCAGATGGAAAAAAAAATTGAGATTTTGGGGGAGTTGTGGACACCTTGTGTGTCATGTTAAAGTTGAATTTCGTCTAGCATCCGTAGACGGATAGACAGACTGAGGGAACTATCCAGTACGTAGAAGATTGATTGAGTTTACTGTTAATAATTGCTATCATTCTAGTATCGGAATGACATCAGATGAGGATGTGTATGGTAGGAGGGGTAGGACTCCTTTGTGTTGATGTGTGTCCGGCGAGAGTGTGGTACTCAGACCGGAGAGTGTGCGAGAGGCAACAGAAAGGATCAAAAGGATACAAGAAATGACACGTTTGATAGTTACGATGGTAACTGGTATTAACCGAGCTCTGAAGTCTCAGAAGAACACAATGTGTTTTATTTATCTATACCAGAGTGGCGCAGCGGAAGCGCGAGGAAGATAGTATGTTAGACTGTTTACCGCTGTCATTTGTGGAAATTGCATGATGTGCAATTATGAAATAATTTGATTGTTGGTACATTCCTAGTACGAATTGTTAAGAGAGAAACAACTCTGAGAGAAGGAGGTATCCTTCGTGAAAATGGCTTGGTGAAATGCTGCGTAGATAGTGTGACCTGGAAATTGGAAAGCAGGATGCGAGAAGCGTATCCGAAATTGTTTCCATCAGGTAATTTTCGAGGACGAAAATAATTAAAGTGGGGGAGAGTTGTAACACCCATTTTAATTATTTAGCCTTTTTGGTGTTATTATACTTTGGGGTGTCCTTATGTGGGGGTGTGCCTGAGAGCATTGGGTGGGTGTCCTTATTTTATAGGAACTATTTAATAAAGGTGGAATTTAATAATAATATGATATTAGTAATAATATATTGGTTAATAATATTATTGGTATTATTATTATTATTGTTATTATTATTATTAATATTATTATTATTACTATTAGTATTAGTTATTATTATTAAATAAATAAAATAAGAATAAAGAGGAGAAGTTAGAGAGTTTTCACGATACATTTGGGATTAAAGAAAATAGAGAAGTTTTTTTGGGAGAAAGAATGTTACTATAACCCAGGTCAAAGGGAAAGGGCAAAAAGGAAGAGAAACAAGGAAGGGCCAACATATTCGTAGGAATTCTTCGATCTGAGTAATTAACCGAGGTAAGGGGGGAGAAACTGATTGGGATTGGTATAATGCATGAAATTGGGTAGAGGGGATTCCTTAACCCCGTAGGAACTTGATGATTATGATTGTTATATGATATTATGTCTGTGTTTATGAATGTTACTGTTATTGAAGAGTTTTGTGCATACATTTTATGATGATTGTGGAATTCTGTGTAATTCCTATAAAATTAGTGACGAACAAGAAATTATGACATTATACTTGATGCTGTTGTTGTTAATAGTGATGAAATTCGTACATTGTTACGATGTTGGTGAGATTCTGTATAACCTCTGTGGTTTGGATAATGACCATGAGTATAGGTGAGATTATGTGTAAGCTCTATGGCTTGGGTAATGACCATGGTATAGGTTCTGAGATATAGTTTAAGGAATAATTGATTAGAGTAGAGTGTGATGATTGTTGCTAATATTGATAGAGTGGTGTATTTGTTGTTATGGGATTGGTGAAATCCGGTATAATTTCGTAGTAATAGCGATGAGTATGAAATAGGTTCTGAGAGGAAAATTAAGGAGCATATGGGTTCTGAATAACTCTATAGAGTTGGTGATGGATATAATTATAGGTTCTGAGAAGAGAAATTATGGAGCAATTGACTAGGGCAATGTCTATTGGTTGTAGTATTGCTAGTACAGAAGTTAGGAGTAGAGTGATAGGATTGAATTGGAACAGGATGGACAGATTAGGAGTGTAGAATGTATGAGACTCGTAGCAGAAGTTACAGAGACGAGGTTGCTGGTGATTTGCGTAATAGATCTGGTCATACGCGTATGGGGCTAGTCCATACGCGTATGGAAGGGGGCAAAATGGAGGCAATACCCGTATATCACTAGGCAATACGCGTATGGCATGGTGATACGCGTATGGTGGGGAAACGTGTCTCTGGTGATACGCGTATGAGGAGGAGATACGCGTATGGCCTTGGCGTATGGGAAAGTCATACGCGTATGGCATAGGCCAATACGCATATGGACAGTCAGAGGTGCCAAAAAATGAGAATTTTGCTGTTTTAGTGTTGTGCTCTTGTCTGTGAGACTTGGGTTGTTCTGATAGGTCTGGAAATGATGTTTGATGACGAATAGAGTGTAGTTGGTGTTAAGGAAGCAATTATATGATATTGAACTTAATTAATATAATTGACTGGTGAGTAATAAGTGTATGACGCATGGCGATGCGTGTAGCATGTGAATGTTGCGTGATGATGTGATCAGTAGGATCGTGTGCACCTAGTGTGCTTATGTTTATTTGTTGTGTATATGTATGATATATTATGATGTGATCAGGAGGATCGTGTGCACCTAATGTGCTTGTGTTTCGTTGTAGCGAGATGTATATATGTGTAATGTATAAATGGGATCGGATGGATCGTGTGCACCGTGAGTGCTGGTGTTTGTTGTATGCATTGAGTCTTGCATAAGCATTTTGACGGGGTGAATCATTGCTCAGTGGAGTGTATGTGATTCACTCGCGTGCTCAGGAGGAGCGTGGTAGGGATAGATCGTTGCTCGGATGGAGTGTATGCGATCTATCCTGAGTTTATTTGGTGTGCTCCCTTGTGGAGGGTTGATGGCCCAGTGTCCATCGGTGATGTCGAGTCGGTACCGCATGCATGGTGTTAAGTTGCATTTGTGCATTATTGTATGTATGTTGATTACTGGACAGTAGGTCGTGGTTGATGAACGTTGGGTGAAATTCTATATAGGTGCTACCTTCATTTTCATGTATCCTATTACCTATAATTTTGATCATGATTTCTCACCCCTCTGTTGTTGTTGTGGTATGTGCTTCCTCGGAAGTACAGATAATCCATGTACATAGCTAGCTTGGATAAAGATGTACGAGTCGAGTCTAGGATGCTCTTATATGTAGCACGGGACTTGGGCGTTTTTATTGTTTTCCTCGTTGAACTTTTATGCTTTCCTGTGGACATATCATTGTTGGTGAATTTGAATGAATGATTTTATAATTTGGCGGATGGCCGTGAATAATAAACAAATGAATATTTTCGCTGTTTTATGGTGAAAATCTTTTTAAATGAAAGAGATGTTGAATTCTGATGTGATATCCCACTTGAGGTGGTGACTCTGATGTTGATTTGAATTATTTTTATTTTATTTAAATTTTGGGAAGTGGGGTGTTACACTAGGTATTCTAGAAGTGTAAGATCGAAAGGATCACAACTCAAGGTGTGCACCTTGAGAGCAATCCTTCGAGAACCCAAGAAGTGCTAGACCTCAAGAGCTCGATATCTACATCGTTTAAGGAATAATTTGTTTGGAAAAAAAAGACTCGAGGTAAGTCGAGGTTTGAATTTGATTTTTAGGCGTGTGTACTAGCAACGTAGGCTAGTCTTCTAAGTGACCAACTAGAAATAATTGATCAAATAGGTGTCACTGTAAGAAAGCCCAGGATTAAGCTTTAAAATGTTATGTATGGTGATCAAAGGTTGATGGCGAGGCTTTGAAAGCACTCGACTTACAAGGGTAGAAATTGGCTCGATGAATCAAGAATTTACTTTAAAAATGGTTTTGAGAGAAACCTAATATCTTAGAAAAAGGTCTTGACTTAATAAAGTATATTTTCTAATATTTAAAATATTATTTGATAATAATTTTGAAATGTGTTTTTTAAAAGAAAGAATAATTGAAAATTCTTATAAAAATATCTAATTAATAAAAATTGTTTGAAAATATCTTTTAGAAGTTTTAATTGAGTAAAAAAAAGATTTGGAAATCGAAAGACCGGACAACCACAACTCAAGGGCGTGCGCCTCGAGAGCGGTTGTCCAAGAATTCAAGGGATGCTAGACCCCAAGAACCCACTACTTTTAATAATTTAATTTAAGAAAATGACTTAAAGAAGATTATGATTTTAAATATAAAAATAACATTTTGAGGGACAATTATATTAAATCGTTAATAATATTAGCCAATGGGATAAGTAATCCTCTATTAATTTAATTTAGAAACCATTTATTAAAAGCAACTATCTACTGAAAATTATGCCCTAACAACATAGGTTGAAACAAAAATAAAAACAATTACCAACTTAGTTGATTCCTAATATAAATTAATTAAACCATGACAGATAGAGGGTGCATATAAAATGATGGAAGTATTCTAACAGCAGAAACATAAAAGAGGGCCAAGGCAGGCCCACAAAGGTCATGCCCTCTTGCCTAGCGAAAACTAGCCCACAACCTATCAAGCAAACCACGCGGACTCTATGAAAGGAACTAATGAATTTGAACAGATAAATAAAACCCCTTCCTAGGCGCCTCTTGACGTACTACCTTTACCATAAGTGGTGTTAGCTCCTCGAATCCTTCCCCACAAACAGATAATGAACAACTTCCAAAGCACTCAAAATTTAAAAACACACTTTAACCAAATTGATTAAGACCTAACCATCCAGGGAAAGTCACGGTCAAACATTGGGAAATAAAATTTGGAAATAAAAAGCGAAAACCCACCTCATTAACACGTTAAACCCAAACCCCCCATATCTCTCCTCACGCTGAGTATCTTCATCCTCTCGTCACTAACTCAACCTTCTTCTCCCATTCTAAACTTCTCTCAAAACCAAAACCCTTAACGATTCGTAAACCCCCGCCCTTCTTAACATTTCAAAACAACAATAAGACCAACTACGACATTAAATCAAACATCACAGCAAACATGAATCAAGACAAATATCAAAGAATGAAGATTCAAAATAAACCCTTAATCCCAATCTGAATCCCATACCCCCAAATTCATCATATTTCACTGGTCTTAGAAGCTAATGGAATGGGTACCTGGAAGCGAAAACGTTGACTCAGAGCTGCTGCAAGGTAATTGCTTCTTCTTCTCACTTCTGTTTCAGCTCCACTTTCTCTTTCTTCTTTCTCCTGCCGAGAATATTTTCGTCACAGTGCTTGTGAAAAGGTCTAACTCAGAGTAAGCTCAGGTTCTGATGTTGAACCTGAGTGGCTCTTAAAATTTTTGAGCTTTAGTGATTAATGGGTTGGGGGTCGATTTTGACAGGGTAACTTTAGGTTTTTTTCCCCTCTTTCACTAATCATTAGGTCCTTTTTGATAGGGAATTTTTGGGGATTTTCTGGTGCATGTGAACTTAGGGATTTTAGAGGAATATGCTTTCCTTCGTGCGAGTATGAGCTGTGCAATCCTTAAACACCGTTAGAATGAATTTTTTGCTGAGACTTTGTGGGGACCAAGGATGATAGTGACTTATGAGTTTGTCTTTAACGTTTCCAAAATATCTGGTTTTTTACCCTGAGTTTTTACTGTGAAAATGTGTCATTTTACTGTCATGAACTTGCTGATGTGGTATTTGTTGACTTATTTGAGTTTTTTTGAAACCCGTTGAATTTTGTCGTGAATTGCAGGTGTTGACATGATACAAAGATTGAAACTAATTCTGAATGCAGATTATCATGCTTGATAAGCTTTGAATTGGAGCTGCTATTGGTACAGGTGACATATGGCATGATATGTTTCAACTTCCATTCTCTTGCGTAAGGTTGATAATCTTCCAATAGTGAAGGTGCCTATCAATTCATTGTTAGTTTGTATTTTCTGCCATCTATGTCACTTTGAATTCCATCGATTCTCTTCGTAACTTATGATGCAAATGCTGCAGATTTTCTTGGTAAGACTTACTACCACATTCTTGTTGTTAATTTCTTAACAGAAACACAGAACTCCTGTTGGTTCTCCTAATGAACTCTTCTCTCTTTTGTTGTGTGTGTCTTGGCATGAGAGGGATTTTTGGTTTAGAGTATAAATCTTCAACTCCATCCAATTCTTGTTGTTCAAGAAGGTCAATTAACCACTTCTTCCTGATGACAATGGCAATTTTCACGATAATCTGCAGTGGAATGAAGTTAGAGCTTCGAGTTCTCGAGCTCTAAAGATTCAACTGTCTGGAAAGAAACATTACCTATTGTTCTTGCTACCTCTTTTTAGAGCAGCTATACCACTGTTTCTTCGTCTGTTTTGTTTGGGAAGTAATTTTGAAGAATTTCCTTGCATAAGCTCATCTTTATCAATTGTATCTAGTATCATCTACTTGTAACTCTTCTGAATTCTTTTGCCAATAGTTCTTAACTAATCTTGTAATGTTGTTTTTTGAAGGCGGACGCTGTTGGTTGAAGGACGAGGTTGTCGCTAGTTGGATCCAACGGAAGTTGCAGATGTTTTAATAGGTTGGTGCAGCTCTGTGAAGGTTTTGGAAGGATGGCAGCTGGTAGTTTCTTTGGAATCTCTTTAGATTGAAATTGGTTTTGCAAATAAGAAAAAAAAAAATCATCTTCTTGTATTCTTTTACAAAAAGACTTAGCATATGATCTTCTGTTGTGTGCTTTTTAAATCCGAATTGCATGTAGCCTAGAGTCTCCACATGTATGGGGGCTTTGAAGTTAGTTTGAAATCAAATGGACCTTGTGTCCGTCTTATGATCATTTGGAATTTGTAATTTTAGTCTTTGTGATGAACCCAAATTAACTCCTGAATATTGCCCACCCTTTTCTTTCCTTTTAACAGTGCATTGAAATGCAGAATTTTGATGTAATATTGTACCCATGTAACTTGATTGAAAGGTAATTCACATGCTGTTTAAATCCTGACTTCTTGAGAAATGACTGCATGCCGCCTTAAATTCAGTTGCGTATTGCCTGGCAGCATCCTGAGCTTTGCACTTAAATAATAAAAAAAAACAAAAGCTTGAATATGATTCGATAGTTCTTGAAACGAGATAACCTGGTCTTGGGGTCTTAGTATTATTTTGAAGTTAATTAACTCCTCATGGTTTAGGGATCAATTGAACTCAATTTGTAATAGACTCTGTTGTAACTTCAGATCACTTAATCATGGTTGAAAACTAACCCGACACCAATCAAGACAAAGCTTTAAAACCCTCTTTTGTTCAAACCATGGCTTGTAAACATGACTTAAATAATATCTATAATATTTTTGAAATAAACCTTAGCATCATTTTGAAAATAGTTGAATTGCCTTGGTTAATCTAATCTCCAATTCTTGTTTTTAACTTCACCAACAACTTGTTTTTAACATCCAAAATATCCATATCGATGAGATTGACCTTGAAACTAATGGATTTGTATAACATGGGCGGTCCATTCCTCAAACATAGCTTGTATGGTTATGAACTGATGCATTATACCATATGCTTTTGAAATGAATCGAAACATCTTTTGGACTTATTGCATCTAAATTTTAATTCAATTGTGACTTGAAATTTGCAAGCTAAATCTAAGTTTGTCACAAACTGATTTAGAATCCAAACATAGCTTGACGCTTGCAATTAATTCAAACAAAGCCTAAGGCTAAATCGACCGTGTATAGAAGCATCATGTAAAGCATCTTCAACCGTGTCTAGAATCATCATGTGAAGTATCTTCAGACAGCTTGAGTTAGGTGCATATCATAACAAACAACTTGTAGCCAGGTTTAAACAACCTTTAGAGAATTTTGTAACTAAGTTGAAATAGGAATTAAATTTCTTGAAAACCAACAATCACGTTGCGAGATAGATCCAATCATGTATTTTATGTCATTGACCATATCATATCTGTATGATCTTGAGAATGAGCACACACATGTATTTGAATATAAGGGTTGGAGGCACATTCTTCATCATAAATTGCTAGGAATTATAACCATAATGTGTACACACATGGTCTTTATAAACGAAGCCTTAAAGAGTCATGACCAGAGTCGTGAAGCAGTAGAACATTCATTAATTGCTGAGGTTGGACAACCAATATTTGCTTGACATCACCCTGCAATGCAGCCCATATCCTGACTTCTCTTATGGCTTCCTCAGTACCCAAGTTGATGACTTAAATTTCCTTTTGATGAGGCAGAATGACTTTCTCGTTATGTTTCAAAAGTATGGCTAGCTCTTCTGGCAGGTCTTCATCTTCATCAATCTCTTCTTCAGCTTGGAATATCGGATTATCAAAGTCAAAGCGAGTCATAGACGATTCTGGAGCGGTGTCATCTACAATGTGAAACCTGCAATGATGATGATTAAATGCTTAAAATGATATGCAAATAAGCACAAACCATATTGCCATTTTATTGTTAAAATAAAACATGAAAGACAAGGATCACAATATTTGAATGCAGAAAAACGCCCTTTGATTGATTGATAAAATGATTGTTCAAACATAAACAATTAGGCCCTGAAGACAAAGACCTCCATGCTCCGGGTAGAACATAGGGCTATCAAAAATAAATCATTACTCTTCCTTCGTAACTTGGATGACTTCTTTGATAGACCAGTTGTTTAGAATCTAACCAGGAGTGCACAGCTGAATCCACGCATCCATGTCGCAATCACTGTCCCCTTATTCATCTGATACAACATTGATCTGCTCAAAGATCACCCCACCACTAGTAAACTGGACAGGTTCCTTATAGCGCGGCGCGCTCTGCGAGGAGGAAGATGGGTTGTATCCCATTCCGAATTTGTCCTGTTTGTTGGGTATGTTCAACACTTGACCCCAGCCTTCACCACTGCCTAGGCTTCTTTGAAAGATGACATGGAAACTTCAGGTGCCTTGGTTACAGCTGATGTCTTGTCCTTAATCTGTACAGTCTCGAAAGCCTGACACAAAGTCTCGTGGATCTCGCCGTCAACCTTGACATATTTGAACTAAGACAAATGACTTATCATTATATCTTCTTCCCCACAAACAGTAACAACACTGCCACCCACTATGTATTTCAACTTTTGGTGCAGCGTAGACGTTACGGCGCCTGCCAAATGGATCCAGGGACGTCCCAGCAGACAGCTATATATTGGATGAATATCTATGGTATAGAACACAACGTCAAACACTTCAGGACCAACCTGGATTGGCAGCGTCAACTCCCTGAACACGGACCTTCTAGTCCCATTAAAAACTCGTACCACCAAGTCACTTGGCGTACACAATATACCTCAGGTATCCAACTTCATCAGCGCCTTCTTGGGTAGCACATTCAGGGATGACCTTGTATCAACTAACACGTGCGATTGAACGGACCCTCGACATTCAATAGATATATGTAGCGCACATTTATGATTTCTCCCCTTGGGCGTCAAATCCAGATCAGTAAAGCCCAACCTGTTGCCAGCATTAATGTGTGCCACAACTCCTTCGAGCTGATTCACATATATCTCCTGTGGCATGTAAGCTGTATTCAAGATTCTTAACAAAGCATTTTTGTATGCCTCTGAGCACAACAACAATGACATAATGGAAATCTTTGACGGAGTTTGCTGAAAGTGATCAACAATCTTGTAATCACTCTTCCGGATCAAGCGCATGAACTCTTCTGCATCCCTCAACAAGGACTCTTTCTCACCAGCTTGAGAAGTCTCTTCCACCACGATTTTACCTTTACCCTTATCAGGATATGAAAACACTCTTCCGCTCCGGGTAATCCCACCAGCACCTACTAAGTTTTCCATAGAATCGAATGTTGAAACTTTCAGTTCCTGCTTCTGTCCATTACAATAGACCTCGACTCCGTAATTACAAGGAATTGCCTTAGTGCTTTCGTATGGTATGGGACTAGCTTTGGTAATAATGATGGTTGGCGGCCTTGGAGGCGCAGAAATAGTGATAGTCTTGTACATAATCGAAATTTGAGATGTACATCTAAGAACTTGAGCAAACATGAAAATTAAACAATCAAACATGGCCTACACGAGGTAGGGCTTCAGATGCAGCCAATATGGACCTAGATCATGCTCTAGAATGAGGGAAAAGTGAAGAGGAAGCTTACTGAACAGAGACACTCCGTTGGTGCTTCAAGTGCTTGCTAGCTTGCTTCCAAACGTCCAGATCCACTCCAATTTGCTCAAGGAAGAAAAATCACACCTTAATTAAAGTTGAATTGTTGTGAAATTGAAAACACAATTTGGATATTTCTTTGAGAATTTGAAAATGGAAGTTGCTCTCTCTGGCTTCAAAATGCGCTTCTGAGCTTTCCAAATGAATTTTGAACTTATATATGTTGGATTTGAAATGAAATTGGAGGCCCATGAAGCCTTGTTGCGATGAATTTGAAAAAATGCCCAATATGGAGTTTTCTCATGCACACGTGAAAATGACTCCATACACTCATGAAAACCATCCCAATATTCAGCTGGTAATTGGAATTTCACAATGGAATTGGATTGGGCTTTGTTTGTGATTCAATTTTGAAGTTTGAATGAGAAACTTATTTGTGAAGTAAGCTTCAATTACACGTTTTTTGTACCTCTTGAACCACAACCAATTTGTGCATTCTTGCCTTAAGTGTATTGTGAACAAAATTGGATCAAAATGAGATATGAAAAAGACCTATAATGAGCTCAATTGAAATCACACTTAAAAGTCCATTTTTCCACTTAAATTTTCACCCACATGTCCATAACCAAACATAATTCATGCAATCCTTGAGTTTCATGGTGTGAAATAGGTCTTTTGGAGCAACATTCATGTTGGTTGAAAGTTCATTTGAAGTGCATGAGTGCATGAAAATGACCCATAATGAAAATGGCCTATAATCAAAGTTTCCCAAAACACTCTTGCCTTATAATATCCATAACTTGAGTTCCACAAATTATATCAAGGTCTTCTAGACTTTTTGGAAATCTAAGATGATGAGGACAAACTTTCATGCTCACTCCAAGTTGAGGAGAAACTTGATTCTAGGTCAAAAGTGCCTTAGAAGTGAGTTGACTTTTAGTTGACCAAAAATATGTTCATCTGAGACCTCTAACTTGATGGCATCATAACTTGAGTTCCACAAACCCAATGGATGAGTTCTAGTACTCAAAAGAAAGCTTAGAACATTCCCTACAAGTCTCATGTTTGCATCAAAGTGAGATTGCACTTGCATCTTGAGGTAAAATGGTTTTGAAGTTTGGCACTAAAGAAGGGGATTTTACACTGAGACCCTTTGAAACCCTAATTTAGTAACTTTTCAAACTCTTGATTCTTCTTGATTTGAACTTGATATGATATTATATATGTCTCAACATGACTTCCCATGACTCCGATGACTTAAAACTAAGTCTCAAACTCCTTCAAACCCACAGTTGACCTTGAGTTAACTAGATGAAATCCTAGGTGCACAACCTTTGACTGTGACATCTTGCAAGTGAAATGAAAGCTTAGACAAGCTCCAAAATGGCTTCCAAAGCACTCAATGAGCTTCTCAAACACATCTTATCCATAACCATGAACTTGTGAACCCCTGGTGATCCTCAGTTAACTTCTAAGATATGAGATAAGCAGCACATGTCAATCTTCTTTCTCAAAGAAATCTGACCACTTCTTGATGATTGTAAGCCTTGATAACTTGAATAAGCACTCTTGATTGAGCTTGAATCCCTTGAAACTCTCCTCTTGAATGGCACACCTCTCTTGATCCCCTGCAAATAACAATGCTATGCAAATGCAAATGCTAAAGAATAAAATGAAACATAGGCCAAGTAAAGAAAAAGGTTGGTCAAAATTTGCGGTACAACAGTAGCAAACATATTTTAATCCTGAATTTATGGTATTGTCAAAATTTCAAATCAGTCATTTATGAAGCTGATTATCACTCTTTTTGAATACCCGGTTTTGACAGGTTTGCTGTTGTTGTTCAACTAGAAACGAAAGAAAACTGACGCAAAGCTAATACTTCCACAACCTGACTTCTTTGTACGATGGCTATGTTGGTAGGACCAACTTGTACTAGAGTTTTGGTATGAGGGTGGTGGGCGAATGACAAGGCATTCTTAATCAACCATTATCCATTTCCTCCAAAGATCTTTGTATTATCAATGTTTACGTATTTGTAACAACTTGTCTAAAAAAAAGCATAATGCTTTTAGGAATTGACTCAATTTACTTAAACTTGTAACTTAGCTTGATTCGGATTTTGAACTTGAATGATAACCTTTTATTATATCCTAAAATAGTCTTCTTTGACTTTGGATTGAAATCCTTGCTCATGTAACTATGGCATCAATCTTGTATTGAAATTTTGGAAATACTTTGAACTTAGTACATCTCATAAGGCATTATTTGTGTGTGAAAAATGGCAAGTAAATCTTGGATTTTTGTTAATAACTTGAATTCTAAAACCATGTCAGAAATTTCTCTAACACTCCTTGTTAGTTTATGGCTTAAAATACGGTTTAAAACAACTTGGAACAAAATTTGAATGACTTACAATAGCTTTTGAAACAAATTCCTAACCACACGGTTTGGCTTGAATGGTTTAACAACTTGAATGTGGCACAAAATGAGCAACACTTTGAAAAACAATAAAATGAAATTTTCTTGGAGCATTACATCGCGACCAATAACTTTGAATTATCAAAAACCATGGCCCCACATCACAATACAACAAATTCTGATTTGAGACTCATGCACAAACTTAAAACAGTATTCTGAACCCCAAGATTAAAAGCCTAGTTCTGGCTCCCTTAAGATATGGTCACAAAATTCTTCCAAACCAATTTTCACGGTCCAATGATAGCCTGGGGATGAGAAAGAAACGAAGGATTAGAATCCTGTTGACCGTATGCACAGAGCCTTCATGACTTTCAAACTTTCTGCAACAAAACCTAACTCCACAAAACAAAAATAAGCAAACTGGTTAAAATAGTTATCCGCGCATGAATGATGACCTAGATGATATCCGAATGATCAGTGAACCTAAGGGTAAATTTTGGGGTGTAACAATTTCCCCTATTTAAATATCGTCACCGGATAATATGAGCGATGAAGAACTTCGCGAAATCATGGTGAAAGGTATTTAAATACAGATAACCAAAATGTTTTCTCTTAGATGCAGTGATATGAAATGCTATGAACAAAACGAAACTAAACCTACAAATACTGAAAATGCTATAAATTCTAATATGATGCGAAAATGATGGAATGATAAGTGCAGAAATGTAGACGAAACGACAACACAGGGGAAAACGCAATGAGTAACCACTCACTAGGGCTGACAATGCACTAGGGAACTAAAACAAATATGGGGAAATCTAAAGTGATAGACCAACAGGTTCAGGCATGACTAGTTTCCATTTTAGAAAGAAAGCAAAAAGGGATCCTTAATGGAGATGGCACTGGCAAGACGGCCTCCATTGGGGAAATGTCCAGAGTAGCTGCTCAACAAGTTTAAGCATGACCGGCTGACACTCTAGGATAAAAGGGTAAAAATAGAATCCACATGGCAGTAGGATCATTTAAACAAAATGTTGGAGTCTTCAGGCAAGAATAACATTCATGCTTATGGAAATTCCCTAGATGAAGAGATCAAACGGGATCTTCAGGAACAATCAGGAAAAATACAGGGTAAAAACTCTATTGTATGCCAACAACTGGACTTCAATAAGGGGAATGCCCTGATAAGCTTCTCAGGAAAGACTGCCACTTATTGTTGCAAGGGACTTAGATATCAAAAATTGGATATGCTTCTCAAATAAAGAGACTGCCGCTTATCTGAAACAATAACAATGATAAGCTTCTTATGGGAGACTGCCACTTATTTAGGGGTACGGATAAAATAATAAGCTTATTGGGAGAGACTGCCAATTATTTGGAAAATAATAATAATAAGCTTCTCGTGGGAGACTACCACTTATCTAGGGAAAGTGATAGAAACAAGCTTCTCGAGGGAGATGACCACTTGTTGCTGGTATAATGAAGATATGATAATCTTCTCAGGTGAGACTACTACTTATCAGTGCTGTGAAATGGTAGTGATAAGATTCTTGGGTGAGACTGCCATATATCGACAACGGTAACAGGGATAAAATGATAAGCTTCTCAGGAGAGACTACAACTTATCTGCAAAGGTAACAATGATAAGCTTCTCAGGCGAGACTGTCACTTATCTAGTAGGTAAAATGATAAACATGATAAGCTTCTCTGGAGAGACTGCCACTTATTAATGATAAGGAGTTGTAAAAGGCTCTCTTGATAGATAATGCAAAATAAATGCACGTCTAGGTAGGTTCGACGGCCGACGGGGACCGAAGTTCAATATAGAATCGAGCTAGAAAGAAATTGTCAAACAAGACTCCAACCATTGAGGAAATGAACTCAAATGGGTATTATCTTATCCAGGCATGGAAAAGACAACTAAAATAACCATCATCCACAAGGATTGAACTTTATGGTGAAATTAGAAATAGTAGGTATTTTATGCCTAAGGTTGACGACTTTATTTGGAGAGAACGAACGAAACCGGTTACTTGACGGTAACCACGGCCAAAGCAACGACAAAAGGCAACGAGGATAACAAGCATGCAGATGCTAATGCACATGTCTAAATGAAATGAAATGTACATGCTTATGCTTATGCTTATGCATATGCCGACAAAACTGACAAAAGGAGGAGGAAACGGGAGATAAAATAAACATCTCGACGGGGATGCCCGGCGACCTCTATAAACGTACATCTATCAATAAATAGGTAAAAAAAGGTTAATGCCGAAACCAAATCTTGCTTCAAATTTCCCAATCCTCTGAGGAGAGAAGATTCCGCTTGGGGATATGATATCATGACTTCACTGAAGGGATTGCCATCATGAATATGAATCTTGTCAAAGAAGACTTGTTCATTGGGAGATTCGTCTTAGGATTAGAGACTTCTGGGGGATAAAATAAATATATACTTCATTGGGGAAGTGTAGAGCTAGGCAACTTCCTGGAGAAAGTGTAGCAACTTCAGTGAGGAATGGATGATTCCACTAGGGAATGACTTCTCAATAGTGAACGTGTTTCACTTGGAAGATACTGGGGAGATTCTCTGCAGTCTTTGAAATCACTAGAGATTACCGGATTGGTCCAAAAGTGTTGTCAGCTTATGTTTCATTGGGGATTTGCTGAACATTGGTTTAAAAGTGCTTTTGCAACGTTGAGACTTACTGGGGAACGAAGATATCCTTCAGATGTTTCCACAAGTCAAAGCAACTTTATATCTTTTTAAAGTGTTTTCAAAAATGGTTTTTAGTTTGAAAACTTTTCACTTTCAAAATTATTATTAACAAATAACGTTTTGCATAACAAGAATGAAAATAGATATAGCATAAATGGCAAACGAATAGCAAAAGGTCTGATTTTATTGAAGAATGGTAGCTTGATAATGGCAAAGCTCCATGGAGTATTACAATTGAAATTGGCAATAGGGAAAGGTTACATTGAATCAAACAAACTCTACTGACCCTAATAACTAAGACTACCCAAAGTTCTGGTTCTTATAAGAGTGGTTGGATTGGATTGATCTACTATAAATGTTCTTTGGTGATCGGCGTCATCTGATGCAGTAAAATGCCTTTGTCCCTAATTTTTGCCTGGATCTCTCTTTCGGGTTTTCAATCCACCGGGACGCTCATTTTTGCCTAAGCCTCCTTTTTAGGTTTTCAGTTTAGCGAGCTATTTTTCTTTTTATTTTAATCCTTTATTTTTGCCTGGATCTCCTTCATAGGTTATGATCCACCAGGATACTCATTGTTGCCTGAGTCGCCTTTTCAGGTTTTCGACTTAGCGGGTTATTTTAGGCATAATATTTTTGACTGCATCAGAGTTCACAAGATGTGCAAGCTCTTCACCATCCATGGTTGTGAGAATTAATGATCCTTCAGAGACGACTGTCTTCACAACAAATGGTCCTTCATAATTGGGCATCCATTTCCCACCCATGTCTTTATGAACTGGCAATATTTTCTTGAGTACAAGTTCTCCTTGACGGAATTCTCTTATTCAGACTTTCTTGTCAAAGGCTCTTTTCATCGTTTTTGGTACAACTGACCATGGCACATTGCAGTCATGCGCTTCTCGTCAATGAGGTTCAACTGGTCGAATCTGTCTTGGACCCATTCTGCTTCATGAAGCTTGGTTTCCATCAGTACCCTTAAGGAAGGTAACTCTACTTCAATAGGGAGGACGGCGTCCATTCCATACACTAATGAGAAAGGGGTTGCCCCTGTTGAAGTTCACACTGTAGTTTTGTATCTGTGCAAAGCAAATGGTAGAATTTCATGCCAATCTTTGTAAGTCGTCACCATCTTTTGTAGGATTTTCTTGATGTTTTTGTTCGCAGCTTCAACAGCTCCATTCATTTTTGGAAGGTAGGGAGAATAATTATGATGTGCAATCTTGAAACTTTCACACAACTCCTTCATGGTTCTGTTGTTCAAATTGGTCCCGTTATCTGTTATGATTCGGCTTGAAATTCCATAACGACAGATAATTTCTTTCTTGATGAAACGGGCAACCACTTGCTTGGTTATGTTGGCATAAGAAGCAACTTCTACCCATTTTGTGAAGTAGTCAATAACAACTAAGATGAATCGGTGACCGTTGGAAGCTTTAGGCTCAATTTCCCCAATTATGTCAATGCTCCACATTGAGAAAGGCCACGGTGATGATAAAACATTCAACGGTGTTGCAGGTACATGCACCTTATCAGCATAAAATTGGCACTTATGGCATTTTCTGGCATATTGGATGCAATCAGATTCCATGGTTAACTAGTAATAGCCAACTCTCAGAATCTTCTTAGACATAACGTAATCGTTCGCATGAGTTCCGAAGGTTCCTTCATGAATCTCTTGAAGTAACATGTCTGCTTCACGTTTGTCAACACATCTAAGCAGAACCATGTCGTAGTTTCTCTTGTATAACATATCATTGTTGAGGAAGAACTTGGCTGCTAATCTTCTCAGAGTTTTCTTGTCAAGATTAGTAGCATCGGCTAGATACTCTTGCTTTAGCATATAATTCTTAATGTCGTGGAACCAAGGCTTGTCATCAGTTTCTTCTTCAACCATCTGACAGTAAACAAGCTCAGTCTTGTGTTCAATTCGAATAAGAGTAGCATCATTGACAAATCTGACTTTCCACATTGAGGCTTACATGGCTAGAGCGTCGGCAATGTGATTTTAAGTCCTCGGAACATGTTTGAAAGTGATCTCATCAAAGTTTTTAATCATTTCAACAATGTAAGCTCTCTATGGGATCAACTTCTCATCTTTGGTATCCCATTCACCCTTGACTTGATAAATTACCAAAGTTGAATCTCCAGTCACTTCATGAATTTTGATTTGGAGGTCAATAGTTGCTTCAAGGCCAAGAATGCGTGCTTCATATTCGGCGATATTGTTGGTACATTCAAAATATAACCTTGTTATAAATGGGGTATAACCACCTTCTGGATTCATCAGAACGGCGCCTATGCCATGCCCACTGTAATTAGAGGAACCATCAAACATCATCTTCCAACGGAAACCAGGATCGGGGCCTTCATCGTGACCTGGCTCTTCATAATCCTTCACTAACATAATGTCTTCGTCAGGAAAGTTGAACTTGAGAGGTTCATAATCTTCAACTGGTTGGTCTGCAAGATAATCTGACAAGATACTTCCTTTAATAGCTTTCTGCGTCACATACTGGATGTCGTATTCAGATAATAACATATGCAAACTGGAAAGTCTTCCATTCTAAGTAGGATTTTCAAAAATATACTTTATTGGATCCATTTTTGAGATCAACAAAGTAGTGTGATAAATTATGTATTGTCTGAGACGCCTAGCCGCCCATGCTAGCGCACAACAAGTCTACTCCAAAAGTGAATATCTGCTTTCACAATCAGTAAACTTCTTACTTAAATAGAAGATGGCATGTTATTTTCGTCCAGTCTCATCAGTTGACCCAGTACGCAACCCATAGACTTCTCAAGAACGGTCAGATACATGAAGAGTGGTCTTCCAGGAACTGGAGGAATTAAGATAGGAGGCTCTTGCAGATAACCCTTTATTTTCTCAAATGCTTGCTGACAATTAGAATTCCAATCGATAATTTGACCTTTGCATAGTAACTTGAATATTGGCTCACAGGTAGCTGTCATGTTGGAAATGAACCTGGAGTTATAGTTCAGGCGTCCAAGAAAGCATCTGACTTGTGTTTCAGTCTGCGGAGCTGGCATGTTCTGAATGGCTCGAACTTTATCAGGGTCTACTTCAATTCCACGTTGACTGACAATAAATCCAAGTAATTTTCCAGACCTAACACCAAAGGTACACTTAGCAGGATTTAGTTTCAACTGGTACTTCCTGAGTCATTTAAACTGTTTTAGATAATGATCCAAATGGTCCTCTTTATTTTGGGATTTAGAAATCATATCGTCAACGTAAACTTCGATCTCTTTATGCATCATGTCATGAAAGAGAGCGACCATAGCTCTTTGATATGTTGCCCCTGTGTTCTTCAAACTGAGGGCATAACTTTATAGCAATAAGTTCCCTAAGGAGTAATGAATGTAGTTTTTTCTCTATCGGCAAGATCCATCTTGATCTAATTATAACTGGAGAAACCATCCATAAAAGAGAAAACTGCAAAACTGGATGTACTATCCACAAGTGTATCAATACGCGGCAGAGGGAAGTCATCTTTTGGGATTGCTTTGTTCAAATCCCGGTATCCTACACACATTTTGACTTTACCGTCCTTTTTGGGCACTGGTACAATGTTGGCTACCCATTCGGGGTACTTTTCAACTGTTAGAAAACCTGCGTCGAGCTGTTTCTTAACTTCGTCTCGAATCTTCAAAGCCATGTCAGGTCTTGTTCTTTGAAGTTTCTGCTTGACAGGTGGGCACTCTGGTTTAAGCGACAATTTGTAAACAACAATATCAGTGTCTAGACCGGGCATATCTTGATACGACCATGCAAACACATCAGCATATTCTTCTAGAAGCTTGATCAATCTCTGCTTGACATCATCCCCAAGTGCAGTACCAATCTCGACCTCTTTCTTATCTTCATTAGTGCCAAGGTTAATCAGATCTATCTGCTCTTTATACGGCTGAAGTTTAGTGTACTCATACTCAACCAATTTTTCCAGTTTAGTGGGGATTTCGAAATCTTCCTCACCCTCATCTTCAACTTGGTAAATGGGCGAATCAAAGTCAGGAGTGAAAGCATGGTCATTAGATTCAACCAGGTTTGGGATAGCTGTAACACCCTTCTAAACCCCACGGAAAACATACGAATAATCAGAGTAAATTTTCATGCATTCACAAAGGGCGTCACACATAAATTTCAAAACATCAAAAACCACCTGTCATGCTCATCAACACTTCAATAAGTAATTATGCTTTTGAAAATTTCACTTTGCATGAAGCAACAGATTCATTTATATTACAATTTTCATAAAAGAAGCATTTATGTTCACCACATAAATCAACATCATATTATTTCGATAATCACGAAAACATAGTATATCTCTAAAGCATAAACCAAGCGATCCCAGTGTTACATGACCAGAGCACGACTTGACCCATCTTAACTAAACACTAAACAGCTACACCGATAGCGACTCTGCAACTATGAGCAATACTACTCCTTGATACCTGCACGATGCCATGTAGGACATCATTCCAGCATAAAGGTGAGAAACATTATCATAATAACAATGCATATAATCATATATGTATACACAAGCATAAAATACACATAATTCCACATTTCTCACCACATCACATTACAATTCATCATATACATCATAATACATATATTAATCAAATATGGATAATCACCAAGCATGTTTCATCATACACACATCTATGATTTCAATTAATCCATGTAAACATACACAATATGTTCATTTCATCATCAAATCACATAAACATCTACATTCATGTTTATTTCACCAATGCATCATATAAAGATGATAAATGCAACTCATAGAGACCGACTCACGACTCTATGCAGATGCAAATGCGGTACCGACTCATTTAACAGGTTCAGTTGAAGAACCAAAAGGAATCATCACTCGTTACCGAAGTAACTCCCCGTCGGGCCTACGATGTTCACCCATCGCTCAAACCCCACATGGGCACACGATGTTTCAGGATTGCTCACACCCCAAAAGGGCACACAATCGTTCTGCAGATTCTACGCGAAATCAATTATAAACCATCGTAATACACGATGTTTCTGCAGATCCTACACGGGATCAAAGGTAACTAAACCATCGCTCACGCCCCATAAGGGAACACGAGGTTTCTGCAGATCCTACGCGGGATCAGACACACAAGAATGCAACCATGATGCTTCACATGCAAAACGGCTCGATACACTCTTGAAATACATACATGTTCACTAACATAATCATGCATTATTCACATATAATCTCATACAATCAATATGAATTCACCACATCGTGCCAAACGGTAACGAACATAATCACATCTATTAAGTACTTTTAATTAATCTAAACAATGCACATATTCGTTTAAGGACCTCATTTCATAATCAATTCAACAATCTAGGATTCACGCCTCACGGCTACCCACAACATATCCTATCACAATAGTACACAAACTATTCATTTTAGATAAGAATTAAACATAACTGAACCAAACAATCAGCATTGGAAAGGAAAAACTCGGAAAACTGGAAAATGCTGACACATTCGCTGGCCTTCGCCTGGCGAAGCCATTGGCGAATGCTCGCTACCATATTCACCTGGCGAACTTAGTCAGTAGCTACTGACTTGGTTCGCTACCACTCGCTGGTTCACTCGCCTGGAGATCCTTCGCTACTCCCCTTCGCCTGGCGAACTTGCTGGCGAAGACAGGGTGTTTTGCTTTTGACTTGTTCGCTGCCCACTCGCTGGGCTTCGCCTGGCGAACAATGGCGAATCTGCGAAATCAGAATCCCTAACTGTTCCAAAATCACTGAATCCTCACAAAACCGACCGATTCAATTCCAATCAATCCCAGTAGTCTTATCCCAACATTACCCGACTAAACTACTCAGTTTATTCCCGATTCTAACTGTTAAAACGTCGTTTCTACCGATTAAACTCATTTCTGCCCTAAGATGGAACACGAGTAAAACTCCAACAAATACACACACACATGATCATAAACATTGGTAGAATAACAACATTTCACACCCTTACCTTGATTAATCAAAGCTAGAAGCGGATCTTGAGCTTTTCAAGCTTTCCTTCCCACTTTTTCCTCTTTTCTTTCCTTTTTCTCTTCTCCTTCTTTCTTTCTCTTCCTTTTCTTTCTATCTCCTTTTTATATTTCTTTTTATTTTCTTTCCATCATAATTCTTTTCTCAAAATATCTACCAATTCACTTTCTCATAAAATATCTCATTTTATCATTAATAAGGAGTACCTCAAATATCCTCCAACTTAATTTCTCAAAACTCAATTAATGATAAAATAGCATAACGCATTACCACAACAATAAATGAAATAATGATCACCCAATAATTCAAATAATTAACCATAAAAAATTGGGTTGTTACAATAGCACTGCATGTTTGAGGCTTATTTTATTTAATGCAACAAAGAGAGTGCAAAAGAAAGAAATGTTTTTGTAGTTTTGAAAAAGATTGCCAATTTGATTCTAAAAGTGTAAAAGCAAAAAAGGGTAAAAGAAACAACAAGAATTTAACAAAAATGCATTTATTAATATTCTTTTGAAAGTGAAAAGGTGGCCCTACAAATTAGTCTAATAGCCTTGGGCATAACTATGGAATTTTTGAAAACAGCAAATGAAGCATTAAATTACTTTGACACGGGAAAATTCATCGGGATCTCTATTGGTTCCCAGTTGCTCAGAGCTATATCATACTTGAATACCAGGTTTCTCAGGTCTTCATCTTCATCATTATCGTCGACGACATCAACTTGGAAACCTCCACTGACAAATACTTCCTGGACAGTCTTCGGACGACCTTTGACAATTGTAGAAGCTTTATCATTAGTTGGTTTGTAACCCAACCCGTGGCGATCTGTCTTGGTCTTGATGTCTATCACTTCTCCCCAACCTTCAGGTATGCCTCCTTTGATTGTTGATCTGGTGCTCTTGAAAGATATGAAAGATGGATTACTCTGGCCTAATGTTTCTTCGACTTCCAATAGGATTGCATTGGCTATCTCAAGTGCTTAGAAAGAAGTTTCCAAAGCGTATCCGTTGGCTTCTATGTAACGGAAAGAAAACATGTTACTGACCATCAGATTCTCTTCACCATGTATAATAACCAGCTTCTCATCAACCACAAACTTCATCTTCTGGTGTAGAGTTGAAGTTACAGCACCTGCGGTATGAATCCATGGTCTTCCAAGTAAACAACTGTAGTTGGATTGATGTCCAGTAATTGGAATGTGATGTTAAATACGTGCAGACCAATCAAAATCGGTAGCTCCCCTTCCCCAATTACGGTTCTGCGAGAACCATCAAAAACTTTGACTATCAGCGAGGTATGCTTCATCTCAGTCTCTTTGTAAGCCAATTTGGTAAGAACCCTCTTAGGTAGAACATTCAAAGATGAACCGGTATCCACAAGTACCCTTGATAAGTTATCTTCCTGAAATTTCACGGACACATGTAAAGCACGATTGTGATTCTGACCTTCTCTTGGTAACTCTTCATTGCTGAAACTAAGAGTATTGCAAGTAGTAATGTTGGCAATCACACTATCAAATTAACTGGTAGTAATGTCTTGGGCAACATGTGCTTGAGCCAACAACTTTTGTAATGCAGTTCTATGAGCAGGTGAACTCATCAACAAAGATAAGATTGAAATCTTGGAAGGAGTCTGGTGAAGCTGATCAATGACTTTGTAATCACTTTTTCTGATAATCCTCAGGAACTCAGCATCTTCATCATTTGTAACCACTTCGTTCCCTTTATCTTTGGCACACACAGTGGGAACATTTTCTTTAGGCGGAGCCTCATTGAAACGAGGAGTATAAATACAACTGCTTTGCATCATCTTGCTTTCCCCAGCTATGTTGGTCACATCTTCATTAACAGTCTTCGATTCTTCCCTCGGAATAACCTTCCCATATTCTTTGTCAATCATGGTCACATCATACTTCTAGGGTACAACTTTAGGGTTAGTGAAATGAAATGGACTAGGCTTCTGGATGATCACTGGCTTCGGCTGATTGGCTGCAGAAATAACTAGTTTTGACGTGATGAAAACAGGCACTGCAAAACTTGATTTTGGAAAATTGATGATGGGTGTTTTAGCACCTGGTTCTGGTAAGTTGAAGAAGGGCTCAATCACAGCAACTTCATTCTTCTTCAATTTACTAACCTCTTGTAAGAAACCTTCATTGATCAATCTCTAAATATCATTCAGAACTAACAAACAGCCTTTGGTACTTACATCACAATCTGTACAAACACCATGGCAAACCTTCACCAAACTGGCTTCAAACAACTTTGAATGGAAAACTCAGAGAGGAGTCTTAATTTGTGAAACATCAAGTATTGGGATTTCATCAGATATCTCATTAATAACATTAACATACCCATGATTAGGCAGAGGATTTCTCTTAACATTCGGCTGAGGATCTTCAAAAGACATTAGTTCTCGTACAAGATGCTTGAGAGCATAACATCTTTCTAGACCATGGTTGGGTGCACCCTCATGAAATAAACAATGAGTGGCAGGGTTATAATTAGCTGGCAGCGGATTTGGAGGTGGTCCCAAAGCTCTTGTAGTTATCATACCTTGTTGCACTAATGAAGGGTACAACTCAGTATAAGTCATCAGAATAGGAGGACATGGCTTATATTGTCTCCTGTTAGGAACATTTTGGTGAGGTGCCTGATTCTTCGGTTGTCTATAGGAAGAAGTGTTGGATGCTCGTTGATAATTGGCAGGAGCTTGTGTAGGCTGATAACCAGAAGGTTGTTGATAAACTAGAGGTTGATAAACAAGAGCCGGTTGCATAGGCTAATAAGTAGGAGCTTGTTGATTGAAAGCAGGAGTAACAACAGCTACATATGGTTGTTGAGCAAATTGGATAGGATAACCTTGTTGTTGAACATAGTTTTCCTGATGTTGCCAAGGTTGATTTGTTTGTCTGCTTGCAGTTACGACATTAGTTTCACCCTCTTTCTTCTTGTGAGAGGTAAACGAAGGCTTCTTAACATTATCTTTGTTGGAGTTTGAGCTACGAGCAGTACTTGACATCTTCCCACTTTTCAGACCCAATTCTACCTTTACACCAACAACAACGATGTCAGAAAAGTTTGCAATCACACTACCAACCATTCTTTCATAGAATTCAGGACGAACAGTGTCAACAAACCAATCAACTAGCTCTTTTTCAGTCAGAGGAGGTTCTACTTGCGAAGCAATTTCTCTCCACCTCTGAGCATACTCTTTGAATGATTCTGAACTCTTCTGGGACATACTCAGCAGTTGTCTTCGATCAGGAGCCAGATTCATATTGTACTTGTAATGTTTGATAAAGGCATTAGATAGATCTTGGAAACTCTTAATACGAGACTGATCCAAAGTTAAGTACCACTTCGATAAAGCACCCTTCAAACTGTCCTGAAAATAGTGTATCATCAATTTGTCATTATCAACATGAGCAACCATTTTATGGTAGCTCCTTCATAACGATCAAATCAGGGAGTTTTAAACTTTGGAGGAATAACTAGACCAGATACAAGACACACTTCTTTGGAAGCAGCACCAAAGATTTGATCACCTTCCATCATTCTCAGTCTTTTGTCAATAATTTCTACATTTTCCTGAAGCTTTTCATGACCTTCATCCTCATCTTCCTTCACATCAGGAATATCATATACCAGTTCATTGAAGTATGGTTACACATGAGTATGAACAGCAGCTGGTGCAGAAGTATGAATCACTTGAGAAGCTTCAAAATCCAAAGGAACAACTTGTTGAACTGGTTGAGCATTAGGAACTATAGCAGTAGTCGGCATAAAACCTGGTGGAAGACCATAGGGAGGTACACTTGTAGTAGCCACAGATGTTTGAGGGTCCACAACAGCATTGGTAATCTCAGAAACAACAGTGGGCTGAGTATCCATCCTCGCTCAAATAACCTGTAGCATCTCTATAATCTGCCCCACACTTCCTCGAAGGTCTTCTAGTTCATTGCTAACACAATCAAGCTCTTGATTTTGTTTCGTCGTCTTTCTACGAGCTCGAGCTCTGGTATTGTACTGGTGCAGAGGACTCAGGGTGATAGAACTGGAAGACGAGAGAACCAAAGATAAGAAAATCAGAAGGAAAATGCCTATACAAAAACAAGGATGCAATGCAATGCAATGGTTTCAAGGATTTCAACAGTCAGTTGCAAATGTTTTTGGAAAAGCTAAAAAGTTCCAGATTTTGAAATTCAAGATTTTTTTTTTTGAATTTGCAAAGGACTGACAATTGAATTCCTTGAAACCATGAATGTTATGATGCTGGAATGAAATGCCCAAACACACAAAATCAAACGAAGGTCCTAGGTTAAAGGGTCATAAGCATGGAGCCATGGTCTACCTATCCCGAAATATATGTACTAAGGGTTAATTGTACCTGCAGAACAAGGGTTCTAAGAAGGTGCTCAAAGTCATCAGTACATCTTTTAGATATTATCAATTTCCCGAATAACTCGGTGGTTAACAATATTCTCAAGAGAACCTCTTTTGAATGTAGTATCGCGTAGCAACTATTTTGAGAGTACTCCCTTATAGTCATTGCACTACGTCCTAATAAGGCTAAAGTTGTGTTAAGGTAACTATGATCCCCAGTATCACAGGCTCCTAGGTCGAAAATATTGAATGTATTCACGAATACTCATTCAACAGTACTAATTTTCAAGAGGGTCTCAACTGGCCGGTGATTCTCAAGTCAGCTTGGTCAGGACTCACTCCCTATAAGCCTCGTCAAATATATCACCTTCCTATGATAATTGTGCTCAAGTACGGGTGTAGGACTTATCTCACAACAACATATAACCCAAGCAAAGTACAATCATATTAATACAAATAATATATACAAAATAGCAAGCACAAATAAACAAGTTAGGGGTAACCCTCGAAAGAGAAGATTTCCCCAGTGAAGTCGCCATTTTCTGTTGCGGTGAGAATAGGATATCAAATTATTGATTAATTTGAATCACAATCTTGAATTTACAACCGGTCTTTGATTTATCAGAAGGAAACGTTAAAGAAGGAAAGACTTAATTTGCATCGTAAACACAATGCAAGGAAATCTAGGGTTCGGGGGTTGGTTAAGTCTAGGGAAGGTATTACCATCCTAAACTTCTGTAGTACTCTACAGGAACCTCTTGTTTTAAGTGTGATATTGTTATATCTATCTATTTAAGGTATGCTAAAGGGTTTAAAGGTAAAGAGAAGGACCTAAGGGTTTAGTCCTAAGTATACTCTCCAAGAAATCGCATCTTGTGCCTATGTATCCTGGGTAGAGGATGGAATCAGAGTATATGTAGTTCCCATCAAACAGGGAGAGGAACTTCTTGACTGTGTTCAAGGTTCCATGGGAATGTGAATGTTCATAGGGAAACACTTATATGGAGTGCGACGACTCCTGATTCTGCATTGAAAATGTTGAATTGAAAGGGTAAGTAAGTATTCCACAGAGGGAACTTACATGGAGTGCGGCGACTCCTTTTCGTAAGACTCGGCATGTTGTCACTATTCGGTACCTGAAAGGGATGGATTTGTTAGTTTAAGACATATTGCATACCGCATTTGAATTATAACTCCTAACTCAGGTTCGATTCACCCTCTTTCTCACCTCGCCGCTGTGGGCATTTATTTCCTAAAGCATTTCCCAGCGGATCCGTCAAGTTAGAAGGCGTTGTACCCATAGCAACTTGGACCGAACTGCACCCGTTGTATTACCTACAACAGAGGCAAGAACTCTGTGAAGAAACAAGTAAGTCAAGCAGAGCATAACGGCAGCTTCGCGTGGAATTAAGGCATCCTCCAGCGTATCGAAAACATGAGACGACAAGAAAAGGAATCAAGCTATGAACAACCAAGTTATAGAGAGCAGGGATGTATATCCAATAACCGTAGTAATGGCATACCGAATTCCCGAAGTCACGACCTTCGAATGATGTTTAATTCAAAGGAAAACGAAGCTCAGACCATAAAGCGTGTTAGGGATGAAACAGAACTGTAATCCATCTTTTGAAGTCCAATATTTTACAGCTTCAACCGACGGTGATTTGGAAGGAGAACTCAGCCGAACTCACAACTTTTCCCGCCCTCAGAATTCCTGCAAGATGAAGGAGGAAATATTTTAAAAAGAGGAAAAACAATTATATTCAAGCATAAATGGCAGGACCAACATCATCCAACATGGCCAATTCAAATGGAGATAAATTGTCAAAAGACAATCAGTGAGAGGGCATTGAATCAAGGACATTCATCGTATGATCAAATCATTCAAGGAATTAACTCGAAACAGAAAGTATCAGAGACAACGAATTAAGTTTTCAATTTCTTTCCAAAACCGGGAAAACATGTTTCGAACACCTTTAACCAATTTCCAAAATTGGATTTCAGAATTAATGTCCAAGGGCCTATAAAGGGATTCGTGAAACAAACATTCGGGGGGGGGGGGGGGCATCAGAAAACTCAGAGTTCAAGAAGAAATTCGAAACAACAAAAATCCATCCAAAAAACCTAAATTGTAAAATAAGAAAGACTTATCTTTCGCTTTCTTCCGCCGCGAGATCGCCTTCATCCTCACGCCTCCACCATGAGAAGCCTCTGTTTGCATCCACACCTCCAAAATGTCTCCTTTAAAAATGATCCAAATACTCGTCATCGCCATTGACAATGCCATACGAAGCCAACCCATTGTCATCGCGAAATCGCAAATTATATACGAACTCAGGAAACCCCTTTTGGATATGTTTGATGAGTTGTTTGTTTTGGTTTTCTTTCTATTTGTTTTTTTTCAGGAAGACGGTGAAAGAGATGGAAGAAGAAGAAATGGAAAGAAGAATGGAGGAGAAAAGAAGAGAGAGGGTGGAGACAAGAGGAAGAAGGCTGAGATCCTGAGAGAGATAAGGGAGCAGATCGGCGGATGGGGAAGGGGGGAGAAATGGGGATTATGGTTTTTAATTTTGTTTATATCATTGTAATCGCATGCATGCCTGCCCACGATAACCACCCTGCACCTTCACATCATCACCTTCCACCTCCACTGATCATCATCATACGGTCACAAATGCACTTCACGGCGCACCCTCATGACTTTAACCCACACGATCCAGCGCCCCACTTACGTTAATCTACCGTTAACCCACTTAACCTCTAATTAACAAGTAATTATCATTTTTTTAATCTGCATTTTTTTAATTAAACTAATATTTGCTTAATATAATTTAATTAATTAACAATTAATCAGCCGTTTTATTTTATTAAGACAACTAATATCTTTTAATTAAATTATATTTCTAACTAATTAGCAATTATTGAGATAACTATCTTCTTTTTCTATTTTTATTATTTCACTTTTAATAAATCACTTCTTATTTATATTTATTTTATTACACAAACATTAATAACCTTTTATACATATTAATTCATAATTTAAGTAATTTGTTCATATCCTAAAAAACCTATTTCATTTATTTAATATTCATTATCTATTTAAAATTATTTTTATTTAGAAAATCTAAGTAATTCTCAAGATTAGAATTTAACTTAATGACCTTTCTTAAATAAAGCTATAACTTGTTCACATTTTCTAATAAAAATCTTTTTCATAATTTTTAATTAATTTTCATATTTTATAATAACCCAACTTTTATCTAATAAGAAATCTATCAATAATATTAACCAAAAACCATTTTTTAATAGTAAAAACCTTTTCTTAATTAAATTAATATGTTATATAATAATACCTCTTATTAAAATAAATCTTTTCATATTTAGATATATTTATAAGGTAAAAATAAAAACCTCTTTTATCTAGGACCTTTTTTTAAGCACTCTTTAGAATTTAATTAATTGATAACCTAAAACCTTTGTACAAATAATTCAATTTAACTTTTTCTTAAAATCAATCTCACCAAATTAATTCAACTCTTTTTAAAATCAATTTCACATAAAACTTAATTAGCACGCTTCCACACATCTCCGCACCGATTCATTTCAAATATTCTCGATCCCGCGATTGTCTTATGTAGGCACCTTCACCTATTGTATGAATTTATTTATTTGCCTTTATTTTTACAGTTATTCATTTTTATCGCATCGCATAACGTCCAAGGGAAGAACCTATGAATGACTTAACACTTGTGCGTATTGCATCTCATTATGCATCACCATTTTTCCCACTCGATCCTTGATCCTTTTCAAGTTGATCGACTTAAGTTTAGATCCTACCCCATAAAGAGGATCTTTTGCTTTTACAACTTATATGAACAATCTATATTCAACTCAAATCAAACTATTCTCCTATAAGAGAATAAGATGTTAGTCATCTTGACAGTCGAGAAATAAATCTCCTGTCCCATAACACAAATTGTGTGATGTAGATCTTCTCCGCTTGAGAGAGATAGTGGTATACTCGTCAATAATTCCGAGTGTTTGAGCCCTTCTCTTAAGACGATGCAAAGACGTTCTCCTACAAGTTGTGGTGGTTAAGTCAAGTGTTCTCCGAGATGACGACTCGTCTTTTCTCCTAGAACCAATCAGTCAACAAACCTTATTCCTTTGGAACTTTGACCAACAGTCAAAGAAGTTCCTCAAACCCTTTAGGGGAACTACAAATACTCTGATTCCATTCTCGCCAGGATATGTAGGCACAAGATGCGACGTCTTGTCGAGTACACTTAGAATTAAACCATTAGGTCTTTAATCCTTAAACAAATAAACCTTAGCAATAAACACCATTAAAACAAGAGGTTTCTGTAGAGTACAATAGAAACTTAGGATGCTAGTACCTCCCCTAAGTTTAACCAACCCCCGAACCTAAACTCTCTAGCTTTTGCATTTGCATTGCATTGTGGGTAATTTGATCTTTTTCCCTTCCTTTGGACAAATAAAATACCGATGGTGAACTAATAAATTAAGATTCAAATTAATTAATAATTTGACATCCAATTCTCACTGTGATAGAAATGCTTTTTTTTTTGTTTATTTGTTACCCTTTAAATAAAAATTAAATTAAACCTTCTTTTTTTTTTAAGAAAAACTAATTTCTACTCCTCCTTCTTATTGTTATTTTTATTATATATTATTCTAAATCAACATTTATATTATTTTAATAAAAACCTATTTCTAAATATTGTTTTATTTTTATTATTTTTATGTTTTTTTTAATATTTTATGGGTTATTATTATTTTTTATTAATAATTGGGTCAGGCCTAATTACAAAAAGAAAACAGAAAAATAAAAGGTTACAAAAAAAACTGTAAATAAAAATGGGTTGGGCCGGTGGTGATGAACCTACTGGACCCAACCTGGTCCGGGTAACCCCAAGATTAAAAGCCTAGTCCTGGCTCCCTTAAGATATGGTCTCAAAATTTAGCCAAACCAATTTTCACGGTCCAATGATAGTCTGGGGATGAGAAAGAAATGAAGGATTAGAATCCTGATGACCGTACACACAGAGCCTTCATGACTTTCAAACTTTTTGCAACAAAACCTAACTCCACAAAACAAAAATAAGCAAACTGATTAAAATGGTTAGCCGCACATGAATGATGACCTAGATGATATGTGAATGATCAATAAATCTAAGGGTAAAATTTGGAGTGCGACAACCAACTTCTAACGGATGGTTCCAGTAACAGTTGGATTTTAGAAATGCCAATAACAATTGGACTTTTGAAAGGATGTCAATAACAATTGGACTTTTGAATCAAGATTCAAAAAGTTGTCAGATTCTATGATTCAGAAAAGGATTCTTTACTTCTAATAAATCTGTTTAAGTAAAAGGGCTTCCAAGACTTTTATAATGTTTAAATTTTCATAAAGATGAAATTCATCTTGTGGATTCAAGAAATCTACTGGATAAGAACCTTTGAGTAATGATGTTTTCCTTTGGATACTTATTGTCACTATCCCCTGTCTTGTGAAACATCATTTTGTCCTTATTTTAACAAGATTCTTATTCCTTTAGGAATCTTGTTCAATTCTCTTTCTTTTTATTTTCTCTGAGTGGTTGTGGATGATCAAGCCAAACTTAAGATGAGCTTCCTAGTCAATTCCTATTTGAATCAATTAGTAGCCATCAATGAAAAGTTTGTGGATTTTAATGAGTTGCTTAAGTTAGGCTTTAACTTCTAGAAGACTATGTGTGAACACGAATTGAATGGATACTTTGAGATTCTCTGTGGTTTCACTTACCCAAATATTGTCAAAGAGTTTTGGATTAATGCTTCCTTTTTTGAGTGTTAAATTCAAATTTTGACTTAAAATGAACCATCTTTCTTGGCACTTTTCAACTCAATTCTCATGTTTTCATAGATGTAATTCATGTTCTTGTGTGATTCTTCAATTATATTGAAAATAACTTTGGATTCTTTGATGTGTGTGTTATTGTGCAGAATTTAGGAATAAAATATCATTGAATAAGACACCAAACATTGGACAAGGAAGCCAAAGAAATATGAAGATTCTGCAATGTTCGATGGGTGAACAATAGCGAGCATCCAGCGAATATTTGTTGTGCGAACATTTGGCGAAGTCCCAACAAATGCTCCCAGACTTGAGGTAGTAGAAAAAGGTATATAAGTTCACTGGGCGAACAAGCTAGCGAAGGTTTCCTGTGGAAATGCGTTAGCGAAGAGCTAGCGAAGCATCTCAGACTTGAGGCAGTAGCTAAGTGGGTATAAGTTCATTGTGTGAACTTGTAGTCGAAGTAGTTCTCTAGACGAATAACCATTCACATGAGGAACTTCAGATTTATCTCAGAGGCAGTTTACCTGTGCAGAGGCACATCAGGCGCCTAATTTGATGTTCGTAGTGCGAACATGATAGATCCTGAATGTACTATATAAGTACTTTTCTTGCTTTTAGAGAAATAATATATTTTTCATATCAGAACTTTATCTCTCTTCATTTCAAACTTGTTTTATAGATAGAAATACAAACCCTAAGAGGGAGAAGGTAATATCTTTGATCTCTTGTTGACATTTGGATGTAATATTTTGATACCTTGTGTATTTCATCTAATATATGCTTATGAACTAGTTTTGATTCTCTATTGTTGATTGTCTTTCATTGCTTATTTGTGGGTTTTGACAAAACTCATTTCAAATATTTGATCTTAGATTTTCATCTATGAATGAGAAAACTTTTGACATGGTTTTGTAAGTTGATATTCATTTGCATCATTTCTATTTTATTGTGTTAATTAAGTAGCATGAGTAGGATCAATATGGTAAAGACCATGATAAAGTTTGACAAATGGTATTGCGAGGATGCGTGATAATAGTGATGATGAACGATGTTCATATCCATTTGGCAGATTAGTTGAGTGCATGTAGAAAGGGTTAAGCGTATGTACGTATTCTGATCATTGCATTTAACTTGAAGCAGCCATTTATCTGATATAGGAAGTCATTTTTGTTTACATGTTTATCATTGATTTGAACCGCTATAGACACATACTCTTCAGATCTGGATCTAGGATGATTACCTGTTAGGTTCTAAACTCTAGACATAGATTTAGGCTTAGCATTTGCGTGAGTATCAGTTCTTAATACTCTGTGTTGGTTTTGTTGCGTGAGTATCAGTTCTTAATACTCTGTGTTGGTTTTGTTGCGTGAGACATCACCAATGAGACAATATGGTTGTTCTCTCGATGTTGCTTTAGATATAACCTCTGTTGTTGGTGATACGGGAGGATATTAAACGATTGATTTAGTTGTGTTTAACATGATTAGAAGAATGCATGTGTTATTAATTTATGAGATCCAATCCCATCAAGGCTCGGTTTATAATTTAGTTTTTACTTTATATTTTAAGTTTTTATGTTTTATGCCTTTATTTATGGTAACGTGAATTTTTTAACCAAATTTTCTCAAGAAGCTTAGAAATATAGAGAATGTTGAACGACGTTCTTTCCCTTGCACCGATCTTAGTGGAGATGATATAAATCCTGTAGCAAATTCTTTAAAAACTAAAATTTTGCTTTTTGCCGCTTTACTGCAGTTTGAACATTGAGCTGAATTCTAAGTGTGTTATTCTTTATAAAGTAACTTGTGTTTCTATAACAGTAACCTCTAAAGCAATTGCTAATGTGATTAATAGTTTGGGAACACTATCTTCCTACTTGGTGTGATGTTGGATTAATCTTGCTTAAGGCTGTCTTTAGAGTCTTGCTTAAGGTTGTTTTTGGATTAATCTTCATCCTGATGTTGTTGTTTGGAGTCAGATTTTGAGGGAAGGGATTCTTGCTTTTTGCTGCTAGCTTGTTGTGAGGGATATACAAAAGGTTGGTGCCTCTAAACTCTCTCTTTTATATGCATAAGTATCATTAAAAATGTTTGAGTTCTTGCTTGTGTTCATGGTTTGTTAACCTACATTTGAAATGTTGATTTGTTCTTGTGATGACAAGTTTGTAAATGAGCAGCCTTGTTAGATTGCAAGTTTGTAGCCATAAGGAAAAGTATACTTTGAGTTTGTTGATGCTTGACATTATCATGACAAGTTTTCCTTTGTCCATATTTGAATCATGTTTGGTGTTTAGTGTCTATGTTTGCTGTTAACAGGATGTAACACCACTTGAAATCTGTTTTGATTGTTTGGTTGGCATTATCATGTAGTTGCTGATAGGACTTAGCTTGCGATGACCTGTCTTCTCCCGTTTTCGTAGGTTTTCTCTGATTGTTTCCTTTCCCTCTCTTTGGGATAAATAAAGAACCGTGGCGACTCTTCTGTCTTTCCGTCGGCCCTTTTCGCAGTTGTGACGCCTGCATACAAGAAACACACATCAAATATAACCATTGTTCTTTTAATACTTTGTTATCATCAAAACCGAAGGAATATATTTCATGAAAAAAAATCTTATTCTAACAATTGGTGTGATATCAAATGTCGTTCAACGGTTTCTACATTTTTAAGCTTTTCATTCGGAGGGTACTTGAAAGTTTAAAGATGCAGAATGTAAAATACATGAATAAATATATAATGTTTTGGAGAGAGGAGAGAACTTGTCAGTATTGGATTTCATCCACCAATCAAATACGTAAATCTACCAATCAGTTACGTACAATCTAAACATTCATCAATATCATCACGTATCGCTCATCAACATAGCTATATCTAGCCGATGTCGCAAGTTCTACCCTATTGTTTAATAGATGATATTTCACTCTATTAAAAATACAGAGCATTAATATTTGATATCCATGGTAAATGTTAGTCTAAATCTATGTCTAGCATTTAGAATCTAACAGATGATTATCCTAGAACAATATTCGAAAAGTATTTCTCAATCACGTTTCAAATAAAAATTAAAAACAACTAAACAAAGATAACATCGATATAGATTCATGAAATATATTATACACAACACCATGAACAACAAAAATACATACTTTAATAGTAAACTTACATCCAATCCTAACAAAAAAGGGATTTAGCTACCCATTGTATCTAAATACAAAGAGAAGAATGAAGATGAACAAGCATCCCCCTATGTGATATATTAGTTTTTTAAAATTTATTTTTACCATTATTTTTTATCTATATGTCAATTAATTAAAATTAGGGTTAGTGTGCTATTGATTTTGAGGCCCAGGAAGCTTGATTTCATATGCACCCTCTGGTATTTATTGCCATTGTCTTATTTTCTTTTATTTTCAATTCTACATTTTGATTTTATTTTCTTTTATTTTGTTTCTCGTAAACATTACAATTTTGTTTTTATATTTTATTTAAATATATTAGGTAGATTATTTATTTATTTAGGAAGATATTTATTTGTACATAGTTATTAAAATTCTCCCATTAAATCAATGTGATCATATTCACTTATAAATAAATCAACCATCATTTAGATCAATATTCCCTCCATCATAAACTTGTAAAGAAACCATTCTTTTACATAATCACTTAGACTAATATTGTTTCATTACAAACTTATACATACTTCACAATACACTTGTACATAGGTCACTAACATAAAGTCAGTCAAATATAAAATATTTTTTCAATAAAATTAACTCAATTTTTTGCAAATGGTTGGATGGAGTGGATGTACATCCACACTGTAACAGCCCAAATTTCATTAAATAATTAATTGTAGTAATTAATTTATTTAGTGGGATTTTATTTAATGTTGGAATTAATTTTTATTAATTGGAATTAATAGAGAATTAAGAAGGAAATTGGAAGGAAAGAAAATAAAAGGAATATATAAGTGAGAAAGAAAAGAAAGGAAATTAGAGAAACATTTGGAGAGAAAGAGGAAAGAAAGAAGAAAGAAGAGAAAGAAAAGAGGAGAAGAGGAAAAGTGGAAAAATCATCAAGAACCAACATCAAAGCTCCGATTAATCGAGGTAAGGGTGAGAAACATTGCTATTTAATCATTGTATGATGTTATGTATGTTGGGTTGGGGTTTTGGTAGAGTTTTCATCACTTTCCATTTAGGGCAAAGGTTGGATAAATCGGTAGATTGATGATTTAATCAGTTGGAACTGAGTAATAATGCCGTAGAATAGTCGGGTAACATGTATTGATGCTATTTGTACTGGTTTGGATGTGGAAGAGATGGTTGGTGATGGATGGATAAGGGAGAAACAGAATGGAGTTCTGTTCTGCGCAGGTTCGCTGGCTCTCGCCAGGCGAGCGAAAGCGAAGCTTCGCCAGGCGAAGCCTAGCGAATGCTGGCGAATAATTATGTTCAAGTCCCAGTGAAGAATAGTCTTCATTCTTTTGAGTCTGCTGCTCTGATATGTAACACCGGGTAGTTAGACTAGTATAGTTATTCTTTTGTGATACATTGTGATGTATCAGTTGATGTGATTTTGTAACCTAACTGATATGATGTATTAATTTGGGATTAACTTGTGTGTACATGGATTAATATTTTGAAAACGATTAAATGATCTGATCTTCCGCTTAATTTTGAAAATGTTACATATCTTATGGAGCAAAATGTGAAAGTGTTTTATTGGTGAAATTGTAGCATTCTTCTTTTATAACTTATTATAAAACCTTTTTACTCTGATAATTTGTATGTGCTTAATTGTTTTATATGTATCTATTTGGGGGTATAGAAGGGGGTGTTACAATAGTGGTATCAGAGCAGGTCGGTCCGTCCGGCCAAGTTGTTAGAGTATTTTTCCCTGTGTGATTATTGATATGCGTGTGTTGCATTATCAATATTGGTTGTTCTTATGTGGTTCTGTTGTTGGAATTAGTAAGATGGTTGCAGGGAGGAACGACGAAGCGATTGCGGAGGCATTGACGAGATTGGCGGGGGCAAATGGGCAGAATCCTCCGGCCAATGTGAATGTGAGGAACCATGCTGATGATGGATTCCGTGCTTTGGGGAAATTCCAAAAGAATAACCCTCCGGTCTTCAAAGGAACTCATGAACCGGACAAGGCACAAATTTGGTTGAAAGCTGTGGAAAAGATTTTTCGAGTTATGAATTGCTCGGATGCACAGAAGGTGCAGTTTGGGACTCATATGCTCGAAGAAGAAGCTGAAGATTGGTGGGGTAATACTCGCCAAAGACTTGAGGAAGATGATATTGTGATCACGTGGGATCTGTTTAGAGAGACTTTTCTGGAGAAGTATTTTCCAGAGGATGTGCGGGGGAAGAAAGAGATCTAGTTTCTTGAGTTGAAGCAAGGTAATTCGACGGTTGCTGAGTATGCGGCGAAATTTGAGGAGTTGATCAAATTTTTTCCTCACTATAATACTGGTAATGCTGAGAGGTCTAAGTGCCTCAAGTTTGTGAACAGTTTGAGACCCGAGATTAGACAAGCTATTGGATATCAGGAAATCAGGCGGTTTTCTGAGTTGGTTAACAAGAGCAGAATTTATGACGAAGACAATAGGGCTAGGTCCAGCCACTACAAGAGCCTAAGTGAAAAGAAAGTAAAGGGACAATTCAGAGGAAAGCCTTACGTAACTCCTGCTGATAAGGGGAAACAAAAGGTTGGTTTTGGTAAGAGGCCAAGTGGGGGAGTTCCTACCCCGGTTAGATGTTATAATTGTGGTGAAGCGGGGCATCATGCTCCGGAGTGCAAGAATGTTGAACAGAAGTGTTTTAAGTGTGGCAAGCCAGGCCACAAGGCTCTAGAATGTAGAAGTGGTGCGGGTGTGACTTGCTACAATTGTGGCGAGCAAGGGCACATCAGTACCAAGTGCGATAAGCCGAAGAAGAATCAAGGGAGCGGAAAAGTGTTCGCTCTATCTGGATCTGAGACTGCTAGCGACGATCGATTGATCCGAGGTACGTGCTTCATTAATGGTACACCTTTGATCGCTATAATTGATACCGGAGCTACGCATTCTTTTATTTCTTTGGATTGTGTTAGAAGATTGAATCTTGAGTTGTCTGTGATTGGTGGCGGGATGGTTATTGATACTCCTGCTATGGGTTCGGTAACTACACCGTATGTTTGTTTGAATTGTCCGTTGAGTATTTTCGGTAGATATTTTGGGATTGATTTAGTGTGTCTTCATTTGGATCAACTGGATGTCATTCTTGGAATGAATTGGTTAAAATTCAATCGTGTTTATATCAACTGTTTTGACAAAACGGTTATTTTTCCCGACTCGGATATTGAAAGGGAATTGTTTATGACGAGGAAACAAGTGAAGGAATCGGTACAAGATGGGGCTAAGGTATTTATGCTTATGGTAACTTTGAGGATTAGTGAAAGTGAAGGAATTGATGCGTTGCCCATTGTTAGAGATTTTCCGGAAGTTTTCCCTGAAGAGATAAAGGATTTACCGCCGGAGCGAGAAGTGGAGTTTTCGATAGATTTGATTCCTGGAACTAGTCCGATATCGATGGCTCCTTATCGTATGTCGGCATCGGAATTGAAAGAGTTGAAGAGTCAACTTGAGGATTTGCTTGAGAAGAGGTTTATTCGTCCGAGCGTGTCACTGTGGGGTGCACCGGTGTTATTGGTTAAGAAGAAAGAGGGTTCTATGAGGCTCTGTGTGGATTACAGACAGTTGAACAAGGTGACTATTAAGAATAAGTATCCACTTCCAAGGATTGATGATCTGATGGATCAGTTGGTTGGTGCAAGCGTGTTCAGCAAGATTGATTTGAGATCTGGGTATCATCAGATTCGTGTAAAAGCTGAGGATATTCAGAAGACGGCCTTTAGGACGAGGTATGGACACTATGAGTATTCCGTGATGCCATTTGGTGTGACGAATGCACCAGGTGTATTTATGGAGTACATGAATAGGATTTTCCATCCTTATTTGGATAAGTTTGTGGTGGTGTTTATCGACAACATCTTGGTTTATTCGAAGAGCGAAGAAGAGCATGCCGAACATCTGAAGATTGTGTTATCTGTGTTGAGAGAGAAGCAGTTGTTCGCGAAGCTTGCTAAGTGTGAATTTTGGTTGAAGGAAGTTAGTTTCCTTGGTCATGTGATTTCTAGTAGTGGTATTGCGGTTGATCCGTCTAAGGTTGAAGCAGTGTCGCAATGGGAGACTCCGAAGTCAGTTTTTGAGATCAGAAGTTTTCTTGGTCTAGCCGGTTATTATCGGAAGTTTATTGAAGGTTTTGCTAAGTTATCGTTGCCATTGACGCAGCTGACTAGGAAGGGTCAGGCCTTTGTTTGGGATGCCAAGTGTGAAGCGAGTTTTCAAGAACTTAAGCGAAGGTTGACGACAGCTCCTGTTTTGATTTTGCCAAATCCGGAAGAACCATTCGTTGTGTATTGTGATGCTTCTTTGATGGGTTTAGGAGGTGTATTGATGCAGAATAACCAAGTTGTGGCTTATGCTTCGAGGCAACTCAAAGTGCATGAGAAGAATTATCCGACGCATGACTTAGAGTTGGCCGCCGTTGTGTTCGTGTTGAAACTTTGGAGGCATTATTTGTTTGGCGCAAGATTTGAGGTGTTTAGTGACCACAAGAGTTTGAGATATCTTTTTGATCAAAAGGAATTGAATGCAAGACAAAGAAGATGGCTTGAACTTTTGAAGGATTTTGATTTTGGTTTGAATTACCACCCGGGTAAAGCGAATGTAGTAGCGGATGCATTGAGTCGGAAATCATTGCATATGTCGGCATTGATGGTGAAAGAGTTGGAATTGGTCGAGCAATTTCGAGATTTGAGTTTGGTATGTGAGAAAACTTCTTTTGGATTTAGGTTGGGTATGTTAAAGCTTACAAGTGGTATTTTGGAGGAAATTCGAGAGGGACAGAAATCGGATTTGAATTTAGTTGATCGGTTGACTTTGATCAACCAAGGTCAAGGTGGTGATTTTAGGATTGATGAGAATGGCATTATGAGATGTCGAGATCGAGTTTGTGTTCCGAATGTTGTTGAGTTGAAAAAGAGTATCCTTGAGGAAGGACATTGTAGCGGATTGAGTATTCATCCGGGTGCTACTAAGATGTATCAGGATTTGAGGAAAGTGTTTTGGTGGCCTAGTATGAAGAGGGATATTGCGGAATTTGTGTATTCGTGTTTGACTTGCCAGAAGTCAAAGATTGAGCATCAGAAGCCATCAGGTTTGATGAAGTCGTTGTTTATTCCTGAGTGGAAATGGGATAGTATCTCCATGGACTTTGTATCGGGTTTGCCGAGGACGCCGAGTAATTTTGAGGCTATTTGGGTTATCGTGGATAGATTGACTAAATCTGCTCACTTCATTCCTATGCGTATGGATTACCCTTTGGAGAAGTTGGCTAAGTTGTATATTGAGAGGATTGTGTGTCTGCATGGTATTCCGTTAAGTATTGTTTCGGATAGAGATCCACGGTTTACTTCAAGATTTTGGGAAAGCTTGCAAAGTGCTTTGGGTACTAAGTTGCGTTTGAGTTCAGCGTATCATCCTCAGACTGATGGTCAGACGGAGAGGACGATTCAGTCGCTTGAAGATCTTTTGAGAGCTTGTGTATTGGAAAAAGGAGGAACTTGGGATAGCTACATGCCTTTGATTGAGTTTACCTACAACAACAGTTTTCATTCGAGTATCGGTATGGCACCGTTTGAGGCGTTGTATGGTAGGCGGTGTAGGACACCATTGTGTTAGTTTGAGTCTGGAGAGAGTTCGGTTGTTGGACCCGAGTTAGTTCAAAAGACCACTGATAAGATCAAGATGATTCAAGAGAAGATGAGAATTACTCAGAGTCGTCAGAAGAGTTATTATGACAAGAGGAGGAAGGCACTTGAATTTCAAGAAGGAGATCATGTGTTTCTTCGAGTCACTCCGATGACAGGTGTTGGTAGGGCACTGAAGTCGCGCAAGTTGTCGCCGCGTTTCATTGGTCCTTATCAGATTTTGCAGAAGATAGTAGAAGTGGCCTATCATGTGGCTTTACCACCGTCGCTTGCTAATCTTCATGACGTATTCCATGTATCTCAGTTGAGGAAATACATTGCGGATCCGTCTCATGTAGTCCAATTAGATGATGTGCAGGTGAGAGATAACCTGACTGTTGAGACATCACCTATGCGGATTGAGGATCGGAAATTGAAGCAGCTTCGAGGTAAAGAGATTGCTTTAGTGAAGGTCGCTTGGGGAGGATCGGCTGGTGGAAATGTTACGTGGGAGCTTGAGAGCCAGATGAAGGAGTCTTATCCAGAACTGTTTGAATCAGGTAACATTTTCGAGGACGAAAATTCCTAAAGTGAGGGAGGGTTGTAACAGCCCAAATTTCATTAAATAATTAATTGTAGTAATTAATTTATTTAGTGGGATTTTATTTAATGTTGGAATTAATTTTTATTAATTGGAATTAATAGAGAATTAAGAAGGAAATTGGAAGGAAAGAAAATAAAAGGAATATATAAGTGAGAAAGAAAAGAAAGGAAATTAGAGAAACATTTGGAGAGAAAGAGGAAAGAAAGAAGAAAGAAGAGAAAGAAAAGAGGAGAAGAGGAAAAGTGGAAAAATCATCAAGAACCAACATCAAAGCTCCGATTAATCGAGGTAAGGGTGAGAAACATTGCTATTTAATCATTGTATGATGTTATGTATGTTGGGTTGGGGTTTTGGTAGAGTTTTCATCACTTTCCATTTAGGGCAAAGGTTGGATAAATCGGTAGATTGATGATTTAATCGGTTGGAACTGAGTAATAATGCCGTAGAATAGTCGGGTAACATGTATTGATGCTATTTGTACTGGTTTGGATGTGGAAGAGATGGTTGGTGATGGATGGATAAGGGAGAAACAGAATGGAGTTCTGTTCTGCGCAGGTTCGCTGGCTCTCGCCAGGCGAAGCCTAGCGAATGCTGGCGAATAATTATGTTCAAGTCCCAGTGGACTTCGCTGGTGAGTTCGCCAGGCAAAGTTGGGTAGCGAAGGTTCGCCCAGCGAAGGTGCTGGCGAATGGTGGCGAATGAAGTCAGTAGCTACTGACTTGGGCTCGCTGGGAAGTCTCGCCAGGCGAAGCCTAGCGAGTGTTCGCTGAGAGAGTTCGCCAGGCAAAGGCCAGGCGAAGGTTCGCTGCGAGGGTTCGCCAGGCGAATGAAGGCGAATTTGACAGCATTTCTCTTTTGCTGTGTTGCTCATGTGGTGAGTGTTTGGTTGATTCACATAGGTTAATACCTCTATGATATGATATAGTATATGATCTATTGTGATGATATGTGCTGTGGGTAGCCTACGGGCGTGAATCCTAGAATTGTGAATCGAATATTAATTGCATCAGGTATAAATACATGTGGACATAATAAGTGATTATGTGTGTATTGTTTAATGAACTTGTGAATGCTTGATGTGTATACAATTATGTGATGAGTATGCATGAGAACATTGTGGATATGTGTGCATGACTTATAATTGTATGATTGGTATTGTGATGTGAATACCTTGATTGTTGTGAGATATGTTGTATGTGCAATCATTGTGTAATTCTTGAAGAGATGAATTATTTGAATGCATGAGATTAAGATGTTGGTCTTAAGTGCATTTGTTGTGGTTGATTGTACATGCATCATTTAGTCAAGAGGCAATGTTTGTTAGTTTCGTGGAAACTAGTGGCTTGTCCCAAACCTAGAAGAGTGGGTTTGAAGGCTTAGAGGACGGGCCTTTGTGGTTATCGGTCTAGAAGAGTGGACCCGGTTTAATGTAAAAACCGAAAAATGATAACGGGTTATCGGTCTAGAAGAGTGGACCCGGTTTAATGTAAAAACCGAAAAAAAGATAACGAGAGTCGGTACCGCATTGCATGAGTTGCATTGAGTTGTTGAGTCACATTGATATATGACATATGCATGAAGAGATGCTTAAGTGTGAATGATGAGATTGTGGATATGTGAGTGTATGCATGATGTGAGAATGCCTTGTGAATATTCATGTTGTCTATATATGTGCGGTAAATATATATGACTAAAGAATGAAGTGTGGTGAGAAATGTGAATATGTGTTATATGATTACCTATATATATATAATCTTATGCTTTGATTATTATGGTTATATTTCTCACCCTTCTGTTGTTTTATAATGCTCTATGAGGCATTGCAGATTAGGATGCTGGAGTCCTTTTTGTGAAGAATAGTCTTCATTCTTTTGAGTCTGCTGCTCTGATATGTAACACCGGGTAGTTAGACTAGTATAGTTATTCTTTTGTGATACATTGTGATGTATCAGTTGATGTGATTTTGTAACCTAAATGATATGATGTATTAATTTGGGATTAACTTGTGTGTACATGGATTAATATTTTGAAAACGATTAAATGATCTGATCTTCCGCTTAATTTTGAAAATGTTACATATCTTATGGAGCAAAATGTGAAAGTGTTTTATTGGTGAAATTGTAGCATTCTTCTTTTATACCTTATTATAAAACCTTTTTACTCTGATAATTTGTATGTGCTTAATTGTTTTATATGTATCTATTTGGGGGTATAGAAGGGGGTGTTACACACACTTTCCACGGGTAACATATTGGTTGGTGTATGTTGTATTGTTCGGTCATTCAAACTTAAAACACTTAAATGATCTTTGTTTGTCCCCGTGCATCAAATCTTTTTTTTCAAATCAATTTTTTCCCGCCGCCGTGCGCTGAAACATTTTCCTAAATTAAAAACAACCAAAAAACACTCATTTTCTACCATGAACTATGAAGTTTTGAGTTTCCCATTGCACCAGGGGATACGTAGGAGCAAGATTTTAAAATCTTGTCAAACACACTAACAAAAAACTAATTTTTTTTCCTTTAACTCATTTCCTGTAAATAAAATAAAAGCAAGCATTAAGAAGAAACAAACATTTATGTGCACATCCAAGCTTAGCTAACAAAACGGTTCTCGTTGAGCAAAATAGATGTACGGGTTGCTAATACATTCCCCTCACATAGCTAACCCACAAACTCGTATTTTGTTTCGAAGACCATCTTATCCTATTTTTAGGGTTTTATTGTTATTTTCTCTTTCCATAGGAATAAATAAAATTCGGTGGTGACTCTATATTTATTTCGAGTGTTTAGACACTTGGGTATTTTTCGCGTAGCGACACTTACTAGTACCATTTATAAGCTTAATCTTTCTTGAAGCAACCAAAATAGATATGCCTCAACTAAGAACTTCCTCAACTAAACAAAAAAGAAGATGTGATAAGGGATATTCTTGTCTCGCCCCATCTTACAAGTGAAAAGTCCAACTTGTTTGCCATTAATGCCCACAGAAAGGTATGCTGAGTGAAGTATCAATCCATTACAAAATTTAGGGTCAAAACCAAATTTCTCAAGAACACTAAGGTGAAAAGGCCAATGAAGAGTGTCAATGGCCTTAGAAGTAGCAATTTTAAGGGCCATATTCCCAAGATAAGCCTTCTTATCAAGAAAATTTGTAGCTTCAGAGGCAAAACAAATGCAATCACATATCCTCCTACCATGAATAAAACCATTTTCTCCTTGGATATCATCCCGGGAAGCAGACAAACTAGTATGTTTTCTAGAATCTTTGTGAGGATATTGTGTTTAAAATTGGCAAGAGCAATTGGCCAGTAATGATCCACAATGCTTGCACCTTTAATTTTAGGGACGAACACTATAGTGTTGAAATTATAGTGAGACATTATCCAATCATTTTTGAAGAATTAGATCACAATTTAGTAACATCTTAACGTATGATGTCAAAGAAATCTTGGAATAAGGCTACTCGAAAATTATCACGCCTAAGAGCACTATCTCTTTAGGCCAAACAGCGGTGCAACACGGGTGGCCGTGTTGTGTGACACGGCCCGTGTCATAAGTCCTGGGTATTTTTCACTTTGAAAAGTCCAACAGAAGTGCAACATGGCCGGCCGTGTCGTGTGACACGGCCCGTGTCAGGCTACCAGGTGAAAATACCCTATTTTTTCTATGTTTTCCTTTCGTTTTTGTAGTTCTTACAAAAAGGTTTCTTGGTCCCCATTGGGACCTTACATGATATATACAGTACAACAACACACAAGAGAGTAAATGAAATGGATATACAAGCAAAAAGTAAAGGGAGAAAGGTTTGAAGAAATGGATACCAAGAGCTTTCTATCCTTCTTGCAAGTACTCCAATGACCTTTGTTGGATGTGCTCTCCACTCTTCACTCTATGTTGTGAAGGTTTTGTTTCTCAATGATCCTCTTGCACTTCTATCTCACTCTTTTTTTCTGGTTTTTCTTCCTTTCAATTTGTCTGGTTTTAGGGTTTTTTGCTCTCTCTCTATTTTTCTGGTTTTTCAATGTGTGTAGAATGGATGATGAAAATCTCTTATTTATAACCCCCTCCTCTTATCTCAGCTCCTAGGGTTTTCTCTTCTCCCCACATAGCAGATTTTTTCATGGAGTAATGTTTCTTACCACCTTTTCTCATGTCACTCTCTTTCTTTCCATTTCCATGCAAGAAGCTATGCTGCATTTTTGCTGTTACACCTTGCCTATGCTGTTTTTTCTGCAGCACTTTGTGCCTTGCACCCATTTTGTTGGCTTGTGCTTGGACAACTCCTCTTGGTCAACGCCACTACTTTTTGACAGCATTTTGAAATCTGATATTTAGATGCATTGTCACATGTTATTCCCTTGGTCTTGTGACATGTGATTTTGTGACCTGAGGAAATTTTTCACCTCTTGCATGGGACTGTTTTGCCCATGATTAAATATGCATAATCTTGGTCTTAAAACATTCCAATGTTGATTTAATTCTTGCATGTTTCTTGGATGTTTGTAAGCATAATGTGGACTTGGTGTGGCATTACCATAACATGAATTTGATTAAAGACTTGAATGAAGATTAAAAATAAATTAATTTCTAAACATTACTTAGAGTTGGAGATCTTGTGACAAATGACATTCTTGCAATGTCATAAAAATTTCTCTTGGTAATATTCTTGCCTCCAATCTTGAATTCATGATGGATTTCCCTAGAACCATTAAGCTTGAAATGGATGAAGTCTTGAATTATGGACTTGTGATCTTGACTCATGCTTTGCAAATTTTGAACTCCACTTGATCAAGAATTTAAAATAAAATTGGGTGAAGCAATCTTGAATTTAGGCCTTGCATTTCATGGTCATTAGGAATATTAATCTTGAATATCCTAATATTGTGTCAAGTGACTTCTCCTTGAAGAGATCTACATGAGTAGACTTTCCCACTTAGATCAAACCTTGGAGGATGAACCTTTTCTTCCATGTAGCCCAAGATAGACAAGTTATCTCATTTGAAATGGAAAATATCAAACCGACCCAAACCATACCTTGTGCACCTGCATGCTCGATATGCAATAAAGCGATGTATGATATGACGAATGTAGGGTATAAAAGGCTAAAGGTGAAAATAAGGGTGTGACAGTACTTTCCTTGATATTTTGCAATATGCTTCCACCATCATACTACTTTTTTGAATCAAAGTACATATGCCTAGTTTTTGAGTTCTACCCTAACTGTTACTGCATTTATGGTGTGTGTATGCTCTCATTTTGGTTTAAAGCAATTCCCATTTGAATCTCACCTACTGTCATCAAAAGAATGCTATACTTTTCCATGAAAATCTCAAACTTGTTTTAGATGCCATGTGCCCCAAATCTTAGGCTCATCCTACTTGCTATGATGTATGAGATGTGTGTGTATAGTCTGTTTTAAAACCTCACTGTCTGAAATCAGCCTTGCTGCCAAAATAGTTTTGCACTTTACTCTCACAATGCCAATTTTTGAGTCAGTTGAACCATGCTCAAGTTTTGCATTCAGTCTCATCCATCTCCATACTTGTGATATGTGCATCTTGTTTTCATAATCATATTTCACATGGACTGATTATACCATGTTTAGCATTGTCTTCTTGCATCTTAACTACCATTCAATGTGCAAATTTCTGTTTTGAGGAAAATGTGTTTGAGTTATGAACATGAAACCAACTGATATTGCATATGAAATATGTTTGCATCATTGTTTTAGGAAGAAACTTCGTCATCTTGAAAAACACCTTGTTGCATAACTTTGTCAACAAAACTGTTTTGCATTTCATGCCATCAACATGCCAAGTTCTGCTATGCTTGAAAAGAATCTATTTTCTGAATTCATTCACACTTAGAATCATGTTTTTGATGTGTGTGTTTGACTTGTGTGGACTGTTTTCATCTGGTTTAGCATGTCATATTCAAAATGCATCCTCTGCATCAAGATGCCATTTGTGTACCAGTTCTGTTTTTGAAAAGTCGTGGTGTTTGAATTTTGGCATGAAATCATCATCTAGCATAACTGTGATATGTGTGCATTATAGACATAACATGAGGTGACTCATTTTTCAACTTGTATCATCAAAACACCTTGCACATCATAACCTTCATCATACCAGATTTTGTTTCAAGCAAGAATTGATTAAACTTTGGACATTAACACATTTGATATCATGTTTTTGGTTTGTGAGTATGAACTGGTCCTGCTGATTTCCTTCTTTCACTTCCATGATGCATCTTCAAATTGAATCTTGCATTTCATTTTTAAAAATACAGCTGCACACACCATGTCACTGATTGAAGCATTCTTGTTGGTCTATGATTATAAGAACTTTAGTTGGCCTATTTGAAACTTGTGAGAGGTGTATATATGAACTGGATTTCCATCTGAATAATTGACAACATCACACATACTCATGCCATTTTTGCAATTGTTGAATCATTCTCACTTCTGTTTGATTAAAAGTTAATCTCTGAGCATAGAATCATTTGTTGACATATTTGAAGTTTGCGTGTAACACTTGTTTGATCTGATTATGTCCAGTTCATGCCATGAAACTCATATTGCATTTCAAAAATTCAATTTGCAACTACCATCGTGTTTTGATTTGAGGGTACCATTTCATGAATTCAACACCACCATTGCATTCCTTGTTTAAAAATACTCAAGTTTGACTAAAATTTCACCTGAATCCATTAAGTTTTGGTCAAGATATGAATCAAAATGCAAATCCGTTTTATGTTTGGCCTTGGTTCTTCATGTTTGCCCAGGTTTTATTGAAGTTATGCCATATATGCTTATGGGGGTGGCTAAATACACGGACGTATCGCCACCCCAGTGGTTATGCCTTATACTCAAAACACGTCTTTCACCTTGCTAGCCTGGGTTCGATCCACAGTGGAGATCAACCCTTTTGTTTATTTTTCTCATTTTTCTTGTTTCAAATATTTTCTCTTTCCCCTCTCTCTCTCTCTTTGTCACACGCGTGTGTAGTGGCTCAGTGGCTAGTGTTGTTGCTTGAGAAGCCAAGGGCGTGGGTTCAAGTCTCACCATGACCCTTTATTTTTAGTCCTTTGTTTTATTTTGTTCATATTTTTCACTAATTTCATATTTTATAACTTGTTTACCTTTTAACATTTTTCACTAATTTTTTTTTATGTTGTGTTCCTTTTAATGTCTATTTTCATGTGATAAATTAAAATTTCATGTTGTTTATAATTTCAATGCCTTTTAACCACTTGGAATTTGTGTATGTTTTGAAGTTGTTACCCCACGTCTTGTTGACTTTCTTTCTCACCATGCCTGTTTATCTTGCGAACTTGCTTACATTCATTTTCCTTTATGTTAGTCAACATGATAGGATTATTTTCTTTGGGTTGTTACCATGAGTTATTTTGTTTCCTCTGAGAAATTATTTTAAAGCTTGAACTATCGTCACATTTCTTGCTTACTTGTTGTTTGATTGTCATCAATGCATAAAATTGTTGGTATGATGTTGTCACATTTACCTTTGTCCTATAACATTCTTTTATCTTCATCATGTTTATTACTTTTTTAAGTACTTTCTTTCCCAAGTGATGGAACTCGTTAGTTCACGTCCAAGTTGCCTCCCTTCTCCTCCCTTCCAAAGGAAAAGTCTCTCCATTGACTCTTGTGTCATGGATAGCTCATTACCCCCTTTCTTGACTTTGTTAAGTCATCTTTAACCTTAGTTTAGAAGCCATTAGACTTTGCTTTAAGTCTGAAATACCCACCTTTACTAGGAGTGCTCTTCAACTAGAACCCTAGGATAGAGTTCGTCAACTCTATGTAAGAATCATCGTCATGAATTCTTACTTCCCCTCTTGAATGTTCAACTTAGATTAGGGAGTTTTGTCAAACTCCACACAAACATTGTCATGTTTGTTCCCCCTTGAACCTTGATCAGAATCAAGCGTCCTTCATCCCTCGTGAGGTGAACTACGATTTCTCTGATTTTATCCTAGTTAGGATACGTAGGCAGAAGATGCGATGTCTTTGCGAGCAAACTTAGAAAACTATCTTTAGGTCTTTACTTATCATATCCTATCTGTTTACCCAATTCCAAACCTTAGCAAATACCTAACAAATTTAGCAAACAAACAAACAAAAGGTTCCTGTAGAGTACTACAGATGCTTAGGGTGCTAACACCTTCCCTAGGTATAACTAACCCCCGATCCCCGAATCTCTTAGCGTTGTTGTTACATCGCGAAAATGGTTTTTCTTTCTTTAGACCTTTCCTTTGGATAAATTAAAGTCCAGTTGTAAAAGAATTAAGATTCAAGTTAATTTAATAGCTTGATATCCAATTTTCACCGTAACACTCCTCCCCTACTCGGCTTCTTGCCGTAAACAGCTTTCTGTTTCCCCTTATCAGAAGGAGTCACATACGGCTTTCCTCTGAATTGGCATTTTCCTTTCTTATCATTTAAACTCTTGTAGTGGCTAGACCGAGCCTTACTATCTTCATCATAAATCCTACTCTTGTTCACCAACTCAGAAAATCGCCTAATTTCCTGATAACCAATAGCTTGCTTGATTTCCGGCGTCAAACCATTCACAAACTTAAGACACTTGGATCTCTCAGCATTAGTAGTGTTGTAGTGGGGACAAAACTTAATCAATTCTTCGAATCTTACAGCATACTCGGCTACAGTTGAGTTACCCTGCTTCAGCTCAAGGAATTCAATTTCCTTCTTGCCACGCACATCTTCTGGGAAATACTTCTCCAGAAATGTCTCTCTAAAAAGATCCCAAGTAACCACAATTTCATCCTCTTCAAACCTTTGGCGAGTATTACCCCACCAGTCCTCAGCTTCCTCTTCGAGCATATGAGTACCAAACTGCACCTTCTGCGCATCTGAATAGTTCATAACTCGAAAAATCTTCTCAATTGCTTTCAGCCAAATTTGTGCTTTGTCAGGCTCATGGGTTCCCTTGAAAATTGGTGGATTATTCCTTTGAAACCTCCCCAAAGCACGAAACTCATCATCAGCATTGTTTCCAGCATTCACATTGGCTTGAGGATTCTGCCCCATTGCTCCAGCCAACCTTGTCAAAGCCTCAGCAATCGCTTCATCATTCCTACCGGCAACCATCGTTCTGAATCCCAACAATAAAACTTCATAAGAACCAACAATATCGATAGTGCAACACACGCATATCAAATATATATAGGGAATAAACACGTTAATAACTTGGCCAACTGACCGACCTGCTCTGATACCACTAATGTAACACCCCCTTTTATACCCCTAATAATTCAATTAAAACATTTAAGCACATAATAAAATTTCATCAGAGTAGACTTAAAACATGGTATAAAAGAAGTATGTCACATCTAAACATACAACACCTGCTCTAATAAAAGACATGCAACAGTGGGGTAGCTTCCAACAGAGGATCTTAGTCCTTACACCCACATTTCAATATTTAGAATTAAAAACGGAAAGATAAACATTGAATCACTTAAAACATGTAATCATATTGATATATATCATCCAGTTTAATTCACCACAATATTCATGTTTACAAAACATTAGCCAACAAATACATATACAAATGCATCTCAAAATAATCCTATCCAATCCTAACTACCCGGTGCTACATATCAGAGCTTAACCGACCAAAAGAATGAAGCTATACTTCACAAAAAGACCTCCAACAAGCTAATCTGCAATGCCTCATAGAGCATTATAAAACAGCAGAAGGGTGAGAAATATTATCATAATAATCAATGTATATAATCATACATATATATATATATATATATATATATATATATATATATATATATATATATATATATATATATATATATATATATATATATATATATATATATATATATATATATATATATATATATATATATATATATATATATATATATATATATATATATATATATATATATATATATATATATATATATATATATATATATATATATACACACACGCACAAGTATAGAACACATATATTCCACATTTTCTCACCACAAATCATTTCAATCATCATATACATCACAACATATATATAAACAATTATAGATAATCATCAAGCATATTTCATCATACACACATCCATAATTCTCAATTCAACAATTCATACACAAGCATATTTCATATAACAATGATATTTATGCCATGTGACTCAATGCAACTCATGCCATGTGGTACCAACACTTGTTATCATTTTTCGGTTTTTACATTTAAACCGGGTCCACTCTTCTAGACCGATAACAACAAAAGCCCGTCCTCTAAGCTTTCAAACCCACTCTTATAGGCTTGGGACAAGTCACCAGTCTCCACGAAACCAGCAATCATTGCCTCTTGACTAAATGATGCGTATGCAATCAACAACCAAATGCACTTAAGACCGTTCTCGCATCTTACTCTCATGCATTCAAATAATTCATCACATAAGAATTATATAATGATTGCACACGCAACACATTGCATATTCATCAAAGTATTCATACATCAATACTATTACCACATTTATCAAGCAATGCACACATATTCACTATATGTTCTCATGCATCCTTCACATACAATCAATATGCATATATTTGTCAAAAGAGTATATTTCATAATCGATTCCACCATCTAGGATTCACACCATACGGCTATCCACAACATATCATATCACAACATGCACAAGTTACACGTTATATAACAAAAGCACACTGCACAATAACACATCAATCACACACATTCGCGACGGTAAAAATCAACACAATAATATGCTTTCAATTTTCTGTTATAATTGAACCAGGTACAGGCCTTAAAACCATTTTTTCTAGAAATAGCATCTCGTTAAGTTACCAACGCTTTGAACGGGGGTCAAAACCGACTTACAGTTCAAGAGTTATGAATTTTCGAAGTTTTTTGAAAAACTAGAATTTTGCCTAAAAACGGCTACGGGATTTTGCATTTTTGCCCGAAAATCCGACCGATTCAATTATTTTCTCCTGATTAAATACCTACTCATCATTGACAATCATATAGGAACAATTTAGGATTATAAAACGCAAATTCTACGACTTCCGATTTTCATCCAAAATCTTAACCTCAATTTATCCAAAAATGTCAAAACTCTCAAACTCAACCAAATTCCATCAAACGAAATCCTATAATCACAGCTAAACATTACTCGACTAAACTGTACAATTTATTTCGAATATCAACCGTTAAAACTCGATTTCTACCGATTAAACTCATTTCTGCCCTAAAATGGAATATGAGTAGAAACTCTTCAACAACTCAAACCAATCCAACAAACACATACATAATCATAACATTGAGAAGAATAATGATATTTCACACCCTTACCTCGATTAAATCGGAGCTAGAAGTTGTTCTAGAGCTTTTCTAAGTTTTCCCCTCATTTCCTTCTCTTTTCTCCTCTTCCTCTTTCTTTCTCTTCTATTTCCCTTATGTTTCTCTTTTTTCCTTTTCCTTCCACTTATCCTTATATTCTTCTATTTAATTCTTTCCATCATATTTATCTTCTCAAATATCTACCAATAATTCCAATAATTAAAAATAATCTAAATAAATCAATTATTTAATATGAATAATTAATTATTAAAAAATTGGGATGTTGCACATCAAATTGAGATTGCACTTGTATCTTGAGGTAAATTGGCTTTGAAGTTAGGCACTAATGAATGGGATTTTACACTGAGACCCTTTGAAACCCTAATTTAGTAACTTCTCACACTCTTGATTCTTCTTGATTTGAACTTGATATGACATTCTAGATGTCTCAACATGACTTCCCATGTCTCCAATGACTTAAAACTAAGTCTCATACTCCTTCAAACCCACAGTTGACCTTGAGTTAACCAGATGAAATCCTAGGTGTACAACCTTTGACTATGACCTCTTGCAAGTGAAATGAAAGCTTAGACAAGCTCCACAATGGCTTCCAAAGCACTCAATGAGCTTCTCAAACACCTCTTATCCATAACCATGAACTTGTGAACCCCTGGTGATCCTCAATTGACTTCCAAGATAGGAGATAAGCAACACATGTCAATCTTATTTCTCAAAGAAATCTGAAAACTTATTGATAATTGTAAGCCTTGATAACTTGAATAAGCACTCTTGCTTGAGCTTGAAACCCTTGAGACTCTCCTCTTGAATGACACACCTCTCTTGATCCCCTGAAAAGGACAATGTTATGCAAATGCAAATGCTAAAGAATGAAATGAAACATAAGCCAAGTAAAGAAAAAGGTTGGTCAAAGTTTGGGGTACAACAACTACTCCTATTCAAACGACTTGGACCTGAATGGGTGAAAAGTGAACGAATTTCAAGCAATCAAGGTAAAATACACTTGAATACCAAAGAACCCGAAAATTTTCCAACTGCAGAAATAGAACTGCAAACCAATATTGGGAACAAAAATCCCCGGAAATAACTGTAATAAAAGTTGCAACGGCACCAAGCTAATTGATTACTAATCACAAAGCCTCGACACACAGTCGGAAGAAACATCTGCTAATGGGCAGGCAATGACACTAAGTCGGAAAGATCATATGATTTCACCATCAGGCATCTATTGAACACAATAGGCATCGAACCCGAAGGCCGGATCAACACGCAGTTGATAAACTTCTGCTAACCAGCAGGCATCTGTTAAATAAAACAGGCATCGAACCTGAGGGCCGAATCAACACGCAGTTGAGAAACCTCTGCTAACCAGCAGGCATCCTCTAAATAAAAGCGAGCATCGAACCCGAAGGCCGGATCAACACGCAGTTGATGAACTTCTACTAACCAGCAGGCATTCGCTAAATAAAAGCGAGCATCGAACCCGAGGGCCGGATCAACACGCAGTTGATAACCTCTAATGATAAAATCACAAGAAACTCCACTGGGGAAGAGAGAAACTTAATTGAGCAACCCTGGTGAGGAGCACATGATAAGATGAACACATCTATCAAAAATTGTGTCATGGTCTGAATACCATATGGGCTTAAGAATGACATCTCAAATTGCTGGAGTCAGGATACTACACGGGTAAAGTGAATCAACGAAACTTGTCGGGTCTGGATACCACACGGGCTAAATAATCACACCGCAAATTTCCATGGTCTGGATACCACACGACAACGGAATAACAACACTTACCGGGGTCTGGATACTGCACGGGCAAAATAAATCAACAAAGTTTGTCGGGTCTGGATACCACGTGAGCAAAGTAAATCAAACCTGTTGGAAATACACCTGAAAACAAAGAGGTAACCAACTGGCCTATGTTTCACATGCATATGTTTGAAAATGGCGTAATGCTCCATACAAAATGGAAATGATACACGTTTCTAAGAATTCTATGCACGAATGCAAAGTGCAACGGAACCGAATCAACAAAGTAAATGCTGAAAAAGACAGAGCCAACTCCACCGGGGAGAGACGGAACATGCCAATAACGATTGGACTTAAGCTGGGAAAATAAACCCTGGACGGCCTTCCTAGAAAATAAAATTCCTAGGTGACAATGTTTTAACAAGAACGAGAATCCATTTAGATGGGGATCCAAATTGCAACCTACTGAGGAACATGCCTGAACAGCCTTCCAGAATACAACCCTTTTGGGGAATAGAGATTCGACTGAGGAAAGACAACCAAACATTAGGAGTAAAATCAAACTACTGGGGAAATCAACGACTCTACAGAGGAAACGCAACCGTCCACTGAGATTAGACCTCATTCTACTAGGGAAATCAGCCATGAATGGCCTCCTAGAACACCAAAGTCCTTCTAGGGCATAATACACACACCTGGGAGTAACTCCGCTCTACTAAAGATCAAACTCCAACCTGCCGGGGATTATTCAGTGGGGAAACACCGCTTCTGTTGTCTTCGCTGGGGATAGAGAATAACAATCTCTGAATCAACCCTATTCTGCTAGGAAGTAGAACTACTCTGCTGAGGAAGGGTAAACTTTACCGACTTCGTTGGAAAGCAACATCAACCCCTGCTTGGGGATTGAGTCAGCAATTAAACACTAAGGGGATACAAAATCACATACTCAGACTCTATGGGGAAACAAAATCCTGAATTTGCTTCGCTGCTGGGAAACAGTTCCACACCTGCCTGGTGGAGAGAAATCCAGTCTCGACTTGCTGGGGAATAAGGGCATACTTGCCGTCTGTTGGGAATATCAATCTCGAACCTCTGAGGATGACCTTACTTTTCCGAATAAGTCAATCTCGAACTACGGGGGAATAAGTGCATACAGATAATCTGCTAGGGATATTAATCTCGATCCTCTGGGGATGACCTCTGACAAATTGCCCCAAGGGTAACAACCCTGTAAAAATGAACAAACAAACAAGATATCCTGAACAAAGGATACTATCTCGTTTATCATCCGTGACATTGTTCAAATAAATCAAAGTTTTAATAATCATTGGCAAAGCTGCAAGTTTATGTAAGCAAATTTTTATCAAAACATCGGGCATTTTTTTCGCAAACAAAACAATAAAAGCTAAAGCAAGACAAACAATTTACTGAATAGTATATGCTTTACTGACAAATGGCCTGTAAATAGGCAAATTTTACAACAGATGCAACCCCTGAAAAGAGGAAGTTGCGCAAAAATTTACAGAAATGCACAAAAATATACAAAATGTCGGTAATGTGGCACAGACAAACACCATGAGTTGATCCATCTATGACTCACATGACTTTGATGTTTCTCCGACACTTGGTCCTCTAAAGACATTGGTTCTGATAAATGGCCCTCAGGTCCTCCCACAATTCACTAAGCACTGAAACTCAATACACAGACCGCAGTCATTTGCTTCTCCATCCCTAACTTTTTCCTGAATCACCTTTTCGGGTTTTCAATTCACTGGGATACCCATTTTTTCCAAAATCGCCTTTTCAGGTTTTCAACTTTGCACGTTACATCTTTTTTCTTTTTATCCCTAACTTTTTTCCGAACCCATTCTTTTTATGGTTCGCCGGGATGCCCCATTTTTGCATGGATATTCTTTTTCCTTTCCAGCGGGTCTCTTTAAGCAAAATATTTTTTAACTGCGTTTGCATTCACTGGGGATGTGAAATCTTCATCATCCATGGTTGATAAAAACAAGGCTCCTCCGGAGAAAACCTTTCGCACGACATATGAACCTTCATAGTTAGGAGTCCATTTGCCCCTGTGATTTGTTTGTGGAGGGATAATCTTCTTCAACACTGGATCACCATTCTGAAAGCTTCAAGGGTGCACATTCTTATCAATAGCTTTCTTTATCCTGCTCTGATATAAACGACCATATGCAATGGACGTCGGTCTTTTCTCGTCCATCAGGCTGAGTTAATCCAATCTATTTCTCACCCATTCTGCCTCATCAAGCTTGACGTCCACCAGAACTCTCAAAGAAGGAATCTCGACTTCTAATGGTAGGATAGCTTCTATACCATACACCACCGAGAAAGGAGTTTCCCCAGTCGAGGTACGTACTATGGTATGATATCCATGCAAAGCAAAGGGCAACATCTCATGCCAATCTTTATAGGTTACAACCATCTTCTGCACTATCTTCTTGATATTCTTATTTGTCGCTTCAACAACGCCATTCATCTTCGGATGATAGGGAGATGAGTTGTGATGCTCAATCTTGAAACTCTGGCATAGTTCCTTCATCATCTTGTTGTTCAAGTTCGTACCATTGTCAGTAATGATTCTCTCAGGCACTACGTATCTACAGATGATGTCCTTCTTGATAAACCGGGCTATAAATTATTTGGTGACATTTGTATAGGAAGCTGCTTCAACCCACTTAGTGAAATAATCGATTGCCACTAAGATGAAGAGATGTCCATTAGATGCGGTTGGCTCGATCTTGCAAATCATGTCAATGCCCCACATAGAAAAGGGCCAAGGAGATGCCATGACATTTAAAGGACTCGGCGACACATGAATCTTATCAGCATAAATCTGGCATTTATGGCATTTCTTCGCACATTTGAAGCAATCAGACTCCATAGTCAACCAGTAATACCCTGCTCGTAACAGCTTCGAGAAATGGCATGCCCGCCGGCATCTGTACCAAAGGCACCTTCGTGGACCTCTTCCACAAGCAAACCCGCTTCTTTTTCGTCCACACGTTTTAACAGTACCAAGTCATAATTCCTCCGATAGAGTACATCATCTTGGTTCAGATAGAAATTCCCAGACAACCTCCTCAATATCTTCTTATCCCGGGTCGACACCCCTGGCGGATACTTCTTGTTCTTGAGAAAGTTCTGGATATCGTAATACCATGGCTTTCCATCAGAAGCTTCCTCAATGGCAAATACAAATGCTGGCCTATCAAGGCGCGAGATGACGATTCTTGGAGCATCATTCCAGTAGTTCACCTTGTACATTGAAGATAACGTAGCCAAAGTGTCCTCCATCTGATTCTCCACTCTCGGCACATGGTGAAACTCTACACGGTCAAAGAAATGCAACAACCTCCAGGCGTAATTCATGTAAGGAATTAGATTAGATTGCTGAGTCTCCCACTCTCATTTAATTTGATTTACAACTAAAGCCGAATCACCATAGATATCAATGTTTTTAATTCTCAAATAAATTGCTTCTTCAATACCCATGATACATGCTTCATATTCCGCTTCGTTATTGGTGCAGGGAAATGTCAACCTGGAAGTGAATGGTATACGAGACCAGTGAGGAGTCGTGATTATTGCCCCAATTCCACTATTGTAGGAGTTAACAGAACCATCAAATATCATTTACCACTGGGAGCCAAGCTCAGGACCTTCATCAGGCAATGGTTCATCACAATCCTTCATCTTCAGAAACATGATGTCTTCATCAGGAAATTCAAATTTCATCGGTTGATAGTTGTCGCTGTGAAATTTGGATGTCAAGCTATTGATTAACTTGAATCTTTAATTCATTTGCAACCGTCTTTGATTTATCCAAAGGAAAGGTTAAAGGAAGGAAAACCTATTTTGCATTGTAAACACAACGCGGGGAGAGATCTAAGGTTCGGGGGTTGGTTAAACTTAAGGAAGGTACTAGCATCCTAAATTTCTGTAGTACTCTACAGGAACCTCTTGTTTTATGTTTGTTTATTGCTAAAGTTATCTGCTTAAGGGTAATGTTAAGGGGTAAAGGTAAAAAGAAAGACCTAAGGGTTTATTTCTAAGTATACTTGCCAAGACGCCGCATCTTGTGCCTACATATCTTGAGGGGAATGGAATCAGAGTATCTGTAGTTCCCCTCACAAGGGAGGTTAGAAACGTCTTGACTGTGGTCAAGGTTTCAATGTGGGAATAAACTTTCATATGGAAATGTTTACTTGGAGTGTGGAGACTCCTACTCTACGTTAAGAATTAAATTGAATAGGGAGAAGGTATGCCCATGAAGGGACGCCTAAAAGGTGAGTACGGGGACTCAAATCCTAAGGCTAGGGTGAGGGTAAAGGCATTGACACGGGGGTTAAATGGTGAACAACGATTGATTATTTATCTATTTTGAGAAATTTTATGTAATTGGAAAATGCTAAAATTTTGGATAGAGGTTTAAGTGTAAAGGTGAAGTTGGAACTAAAGAAGTTAATTGTTTTTTTTTTTTTGAGTTCTTGGGAAAATAGAAAAAGATTAGTTAACGAAAATAAATTAACAAACATTTTAAGCTTATTAATTTTCTTAGAGATTCATTTAGTGGGAAGAAAGAATAAGTGAAGAATTAATTTTAAAATTTCTAAAAAAACTAAGATATTAGATCTAAATACAATGTTTTTACTTATTATATTTTTTTTTGTGATTTTTTATTTTAAAGAGGGGATTAGACTATTAAAACTTATTTTAATTGTTTATTTGCATTTTTTGTTATTAAATTTAAATTTAATTACTTATTTTTTCTAAAAAAAACTAAAATCTAAATTCTTAAATTTAGTTATTATTAAAAAAGAAGAAATAAGATTTAAGTTAAATTATTAAATTGAACTTTTTGTATTTTATTTATATTGAAATAAAACTAAGTTAAATTTTAACTAAAACACTAATTATATTATATTTTTATTTTTATGACAAACCTAAATTAACACTTAAAATATTATGTTTACTATCTTAAAAGAGAAAATTGTTTTCATCATTATTTTCAGTTATTTCTAAAGTTTAAAATTTAAAAAAAAAGTGTTAGTAATGGTTAGTGGTGTTAGTGATGTTTAATATTAATAATAAACAATTACATATACAAAATAAACCCAACCTAAATAAAATAAAATAAACGAAAACTAAATAAATATAAAAAAAAAACAACAACTGGGTCGATGGTGGTCAACCCACCGAACCCGGGTTGACCCGTTCCAACAGTAGAAGGCAAAATTAGGGTTTAGAAAACCCTAAATCGAATCGAAACGGCGTCGGCTGACTGCAAATTGAATTCCCCTCGTCCGAACTTCTTCGTCTTCTCCCTCTTCAATACTCATCCTTCCTGCTCTTTGTTCGTTCTTCAATTCCTCATCATCTCTTCTCCCTGACTTCTTCAGCTCTCTTTTCTTCCATTTTTTCTCTTATCCGCCTTCCTCTCTCACGATTTCTCTCCTTCGATTTCCCTATAAACAAACTGAGATCAACAGATTAATAATGTTAGTAAACAAAACAACTCATGATTTAAGGATGGATTTCTCGCAGGTTTTTGGTCGTGGATGATTTCGACGGCGGACGGTTTATGTCGGAGTTCTGCTGAAGCGGACCGACGATGGTGGCGTGGTGTCAACGAAGGTGACGGTGTGGACGGCGGCGCCAATGACAAGAAAATGATAAGTTTCTTCTTTTTTAAACTTCAGGATTTCGATTGGGATTTCTGAGTTTGTGTGTTAGGATTTAGGTTTGAACCATTGTGTGTGTTGTGTTTGTAAATGGATCACTGTATCTGTTGTCTTTTTCCTCATCAAAGCATGTGCTTTTATAGGCTCCTTGCCATTAGTTTCTGATTTCAGATTAAATGCGAGATTATTGTTGTCGAATCTGGTTTTAGAAAGTTTGTGATTGTGTTTCTATTTTGGACCAAACATGTTCAGATCTGTCCCTTCTAAATTGGAAGGAAAATTAACTCAAATTCCTTCTTCTGTTTGCAGCGTATTGCGGTTTGTGACATTGCTCAAACCAGGATGTTTTGATGGATGCAAAGAGTTACTCCGGTGAGGCCATGGGGAGAAGAAACGAGAGAGTTGATAGCGGTAGCCAGCGAATTGGTGCTCGTAAGCTGGCATATTTCCCCAGGAGTTTGAAGTTCTGAAGCACTTTTATTTAGCTTTGAATGTTCACAACGTCCCATGCTTGTTAGTCTTGATGAGCTGCGTGAGTTAGGAATTTCCCTTCGAGCGCTTCTTAGTGATTCATATGGTCTTTAATTTTCTACCAAATACGTCTAGGTTTGGGTGAACCGATGCAACTTATTCCCTTTCTCTTTGTTTAATATGTTAAATCAAACTGCAGGTTAACTTGGTTTGTTCAAATCAAATTGTGTCAAGAATTCAATTGTCAGCGGCGAAAGATACGACATGAATGCTTTCTTGATCTTCTTTGCTCTCTCATGGTTATTAATTATATTGCCAACATTCTGACATCCTCCTTTCCTTTTTGATTTCACAGATTTGATCATGTTGAGAAAATTATTTTGGAATGGATTTCGAAAAGGTGGACCTTGCCATGATGAAACTTGGTGCCTTCAGATGGTGTATCCGCCTTAAGTTTCCTTCACCCTTTGTCCTTTCAACCTTAGTTTTCCCAATGACATCATATTTGTTGCATGATGCTTAGCCATGGGGATCATAACTCCACCTAGTGTAGTTTTTGTTTTATTTTTAAGTTCAACTTTGGCTAATAATTTGTCTATAAAGGCTGACGTAAACTGAGATGCGAATTGCAGGAATTCCTTCGGTGGTAGCGGGTGAACTAAATCGTCCTCCAAATTGGTTGGAAGGCTGGACAGGGCCTGCTGTCGATGGGTTGTTTCAGATTCAGAATGGCGGCTGCAGCCGGCTCCTGATGCATGACGGGGTTTCACACTACCTTGCTTTTACCTCTGGTAATTAGACCACCTTGGCCTTTAAAATTCTTGCCAAACCGTCTCAAAGATGTTTGATTACACGCTGCAACTTACTTGGTTTTACCGAGAAGATGTTGGAAATCATGTTTCATGGCTGAGTCTTCTGACCCGTCCCTTTTCTGTTTTCGCAGGCCTGCAGTTATTCTTGCCGCTTTTTATTATTTACAGGACTCGGTGAGCTAAGGCAGATTTATTTTCTTCTATTTGCAGCGATGGATTTTACCTGCTCAAATCAGAATCTCTTGCTTTGCTGATGACAGTTATGGGCAGAATCAAAACAGGTCGGTGATTGGTATGTCAATGCGGTAACATTCCTGGTGTTTGCGACGACATTACGTAGTCATAACGCTTTAACATTATATTCACATTTCTGCAGGCCACATGATGTTTCTCGGAAGACGGTGGCGGGTACGATCGATGGTAAACCGTAAATGTGTTGGTGAAGATCTGGTGCAAGGTATGGGAATGAATCAAAGATGAGAGACAACTAGGTGCCATCTTGAAGATTGGCGAGGGAGCTAGCGGGATGTGCTTTATAGAGAAAGCAAAACTTAGTCCTCTTAGGCTTTATTTGTTGTAACCTTTGGATTTAAAGCAAGCCGTGTTCTTCAGCAAGCATGGAATAATATAACTAAAATTGTTTGAACCAAATTTTATACATGCTATTACTTTAAATTAATGAAAACCTCTCAACTCTTGACCTTGTTGTATTCCGAACTCAAACTTCGACAAAGAAGATCAACAATTTAGAGATTGACACTTAATCTTGCACCTTGATACTAAATCCTATGTTATGAATCTCATGTCGATCAAAATGAGTTTAACACGTATTAACGCACTTGAACGCAAATTCTTTAGTTGATCTCAAAAACTCATGATGCTTTTAAAAGTATAATCTCAAGACACCTCTAAATGGTAACTTGGATCCAACCTTGATTCAGAACCTTATCCAAATTTCAAAGAAACCTCTTAATATGTGAACCACAAATTATGAATCAAGTCCATCCGTTTGAGATCAAAAAGCAAACACAGATCCATCCATGGATAATAACAACCCAACTCGCCATTCGCCCTTGTTACAAACTCCGGAAAAACTTAGCTCTGGATAATGGGTTTTCGAATATAATGATGCAATACCCGGGAATTATCTTGGGCTATACTTTTACCCATGGGCTGTTGATCCAAGATATTCTCTGAAATACTTGACTGTGAGGATTTGACGCTCGGTTTTACTGTACCTACACGAACCGGTTAGTCGTAATAAACACGCACACAAAAGTAACGAGAGAAAAGAAACAAAACAAGGAGGTGAAATTTTAAGGTCAAAAATTAGGGTGCGACAATAGTCATCAATCGGTTGTTCATCAAGATATTCTGACAGAACATTTCCCTTGATAGCTTTCTGGGAAACGTATTGAATGTCATATTCTGTCAGGACCATCTTCCACCTGGAAATCTTTCCCGAAAGTGCTTGCTTTTGAAAGACGTACTTAATCGGATCCATCTTCGAAATCAGAATGGTTGTATGATTTAGAAAATATTGTCTCAGACGTTTGGCAGCCCAAGCGAGTACGCAACATGTTTTTTCCAACATTGAGTACCTGGACTCACACTTTGTAAACTTTTTACTCAAGTAGTATATGGCATGCTCTTTTTTTCCAGTCTCGTCGTGTTGACCAAGAACACAACCCATGCTGTTCTCAAGAACCGTTAGATACATTATCAATGGTCTTCCAGCAACTGGAGGTATCAGTTTTGGAGGCTGCTGCAAATACTCTTTTATTTTTATCAAATGCCCTTTGGCAATTTTTATTCCAGACGACCGCCTGATCTTTTTTCAACAATTTGAACATGGGTTCACACGTGGCTGTGAGATGAGATATGAACCTAGCAATGTAGTTCAACCTACCCAAGAAGCCACTGACCTCTTTCTCTGTTTTTTGGTGCTGGCATTTCTTGAATCGCTTTTACTTTTGCAGGATCAACCTCGATTCCTTTTTCATTGACAATGAACCTCAGTAACTTTCCTGACCGTACACCAAAAGTGCACTTGTTCGGATTCAACCTCAATCTGAATTTCCTTAGCCTCTCAAACAACTTCAAAAGATTCACCAGATGTTGCTCCTCCATCTGTGACTTCGCGATCATGTCATCAACATAGATTTCGATCTCATGATGAATCATATCATGAAAGAGAGTCACCATAGCCCACTGTCGTACCTCGAAAAATACGATCCTCGCGATGGACGCGGTAAAAACGTTAGAACAGAGTCACCACCGAACTTTATTCATTCCAAGAAAGGAATAGGAAAATATCGATAAAACCTTTAAAGAGATAAGAACATGGTCATCGCAACCAATATTCTTGGTTCGGGAGTCGATTACGCAAAGGGAATGTATTAGCACCATCTATGTCCGTTGTACTCAACGGGAACCTCTTGATTCGATTCGAGAATAAAGTTAGCTATGCTTGTTTGTTTTCTTCTAAGGGTTCTCCTATAGGGGAAAAATGGGTGGTTTTAAGATAGAGTGCTCGCCAAGGATTGGGGCCCTTGTGCCTACGTATCTTCACTTGTAACAAGTGGAAAATCAGAGCATTCGTAGTTCGTGGGACTACGGGTAAAAGAGGGGATTGTGCTCGCCAAGATCATCGCAATCTTGTGCCCATGTATTCTCATTAGGGAATGAGAAATCAGAGTAGCCGTAGTTCGCCTAACTACGGTAAAAGGTTTGGTAAATGAAGAAGTGTTTAGGTCGCATTCTAACTGCTAAACATTGGCTTGTTTGCTCGCTAGGGGAGGCTGAAGCACAAGTTTGTTATGCGCGGAAGAAGGGACTAAACACTGTTCTTGAGGAAAAGGTGTTTGGATTGGAAATCGCACGAGGGCGAGAAAAGAGTAGGAATGGTTGAATATTTTAAGAGAGAACGACGACTACTCTATAAACAAGACGTCAGTCTCGCAACCAATTAGTCGGGATATCGTCGGAATTATAGATCCCAACAACACCTTTTTCATTCATATAAATTATGAAATTAATGTTTGATGGATGGTTTAGACGGGTACTAGAGTTTAGGCGTGTTAGGTATTCTAGAAGTGTAAGATCGAAAGGATCACAACTCAAGGTGTGCACCTTGAGAGCAATCCTTCGAGAACCCAAGAAGTGCTAGACCTCAAGGCTCGATATCTACATCGTTTAAGGAATAATTTGTTTGGAAAAAAAATACTCGAGGTAAGTCGAGGTTTGAATTTGATTTTTAGGCGTGTGTACTAGCAAAGTGAGCTAGTCTTCTAAGTGACCAACTAGAAATAATTGATCAAATAGGTGTCACTGTAAGAAAGCCCAGGATTATGCTTTAAAATGTTGCGTATGGTGATTAAAGGTTGATGGAGAGGCTTTGAAAGCACTCGACTTACAAGGGTAGAAAATGGCTCGATGAATCGAGAATTTACTTTAAAAATGGTTTTGAGAGAAACTTAATATCTTAGAAAAAGGTTTTGACTTAATAAAGTATATTTTCTAATATTTAAAATATTATTTGATAATAATTTTGAAATGAGTTTTTTAAAAGAAAGAATAATTGAAAATTCTTATAGAAATATCTAATTAATAAAAATTGTTTGAAAATATCTTTTAGAAGTTTTAATTGAGTAAAAAAATGATTTGGAAATCGAAAGACGGGACAAACACAACTCAAGGGCGTGCGCCTCGAGAGCGGTTGTCCAAGAATTCAAGGGATGCTAGACCCCAAGAACCCACTACTTTTAATAATTTAATTTAGGAAAATGACTTAAAGAAGATTATGATTTTAAATATAAACATAACATTTTGAGGGTCAATTATATTAAATCGTTAATAATATTAGCCAATGAGATAAGTAATCTATTAATTTAATTTAGAAATAATTTATTAAAAGCAACTATCTACTGAAAATTATGCCTTAACAACATAGGTTGAAACAAAAATAAAAACAATTACCAACTTAGTTGAGTCCTAATATAAGATTAATTAAACCATGACAGATAGAGGGTGCATATAAAATGATGGAAGTATTCTAATAGCAGAAACATAAAAGAGGGCCAAGGCAGGCCCACAAAGGTCATGCCCAGCGAAAACCAGCCCACAACCTATCAAACAAACCATGCGGACTCTATGAAAGGATTTAATGAATTTGAACAGATAAAGAAAAGCCCTCCCTAGGCGCCTCTTGACCTACTAACTTTACCATAAGTGGTGTTAGCTCCTCGAATCCTTCCCCACAAACAGATAATGAACAACTTCCAAAGCACTCAAAATTTAAAAAAACACTTTAACTAAATTGATTAAGACCTAACCATCCAGGGAAAGTCACGGTCAAACATTGGAAAATAAAATTTGGAAATAAAAAGGGAAAACCCACATCATTAACACGTTAAACCCAAACTCCCCATATCTCTCCTCACGCTGAGTATCTTTATCCTCTCGTCACTAACTCAACCTTCTTCTCCCATTCTAAACTTCTCTCAAAACCAAAACCCTTAACGATTCGTAAACCCCCGCCCTTCTTAACATTTCAAAACAACAATAAGACCAAACTACGACATTAAATCAAACATCACAGCAAACATGAATCAAGACAAATATCAAAGAATGAAGGTTCAAAATAAACCCTTAATCCCAATCTGAATCCCATACCTCCAAATTCATCATATTTCACTGGTCTTAGAAGCTAATGGAATGGGTACCTGGAAGCGAAAACGTCGACTCAAAGCTGATGCAAGATAACTGCTTCTTCTTCTCACTTCTGTTTCAGCTCCACTTTCTCCTTCTTCTTTCTCCTGCCGAGAATATTTCCATCACAGTGCTCGTGAATAGGTCTAGCTCAGAGTAAGCTCAGGTTCTGATGTTGAACCTGAGTGACTCTTAATGGGTTAGGGGTCGATTTTGACAGGGTAACTTTAGATTTTTTTTCCTCTTTCACTAATCATTAGGTCCCTTTTTATAGGGGATTTTTGGGGATTTTCTGGTGCGTGTGAACTTAGGGATTTTAGAGGAATACGCTTTCCTTTGTGCGAATATGAGCTGTGCAATCCTTAAAAACCGTTAGAATGGATTTTTTGCTGAGATTTTGTGGGGACCAAGGATGATAGTGATTTCTGAGTTTGTCTGTATCGTTTCCAAAATATCTTGTTTTTTACCCTGAGTTTTTACTGTGAAAATGTGTCATTTTACTGTCATGAACTTGCTGATGTGGTATTTGCTGACTTATTTGAGTTTTTCTGAAACCCGTTGAATTTTGTCGTGAATTGCAGGAGTTGACATGATACAAAGATTGCAACTAATTCTGAATGCAGATTATCATGCTTGATAAGCTTTGAATTGGAGCTGCTATTGGTACAGGTGACATATGGCATGATATGTTTCAACTTCCATTCTCTTGCGTGAGATTGATAATATTCCAATAATGAAGATGCCTATTGATTCATTGTTAGTTTGTATTTTCTGCCATCTATGTCACTTTGAACTCCATCGATTCTCTTCGTAACTTATGATGAAAATGCTGCAGATTTTCTTGGTAAGACTTACTACCTCATTCTTGTTGTTAATTTCTTAACAGAAACACAGAATTCCTATTGGTTCTCCTAATGAACTCTTCTCTCTTTTGTTGTGTGTGTCTTGGCATGATTGGGATTTTTGGTTTAGAGTATAAATCTTCAACTCCATCCAATTCTTGTTGTTCAAGAAGGTAAATTAACCACTTCTTCTTGATGACTATGGCAATTTTCACGATAATCTGCAGTGGAATGAAGTTAGAGCTTCGAGTTCTCGAGCTCTAGAGATTCAATTGTCTGGAAAGAAACATTACCTATTGTTCTTGCTACCTCTTTGTAAAGCAACTATACCACTTTTTCTTTGCCTGTTTTTTTTGGGAAGTAATTTTGAAGAATTTCCTTCCATAAGCTCATCTTTATCAATTGTATCTAGTATCATCTACTTGTAACTCTTCTGAATTCTTTTGCCAATAGTTCTTAACTAATCTTATAATGCTGTTTTTTGAAGGCGGGCGTTGTTGGTTGAAGGACGAGGTTGTCACTAGTTGAATCCAACGGAAGTTGCAGATGTTTTAATAGGTTGGTGCAGCTCTGTGAAGGTTTTAGAAGGATGGCAGCTGGTAGTTTATTTGGAATCTCTTTAGAATGAAATTGGTTTTGCAAATAAGAAAAAAAAAATCACCTTCTTGTATTCTTTTGCAAAAAGACTTATCATATGATCTTCTGTTGTGTGCTTTTTAAATCCGAATTGCATGTAGCCTAGAGTCTCCACGTGTATGGGGGTTTTGAAGTCAGTTTGAAATCAAATGGACCTTATGTCCGTCTTATGATCATCTTGGAATTTGTAATTTTAGTCTTTGTGATGAACCCAAATTAACTCCTGAATATTGCCCACCCTTTTCTTTCCTTTTAACAGTGCATTGAAATGCAGAATTTTGATGTAATATTGTACCCATGTAACTTGATTGAAAGGTAATTCACATGTTGTTTAAATCTGGACTTCTTGAGAAATGACTGCATGTCGCCTTAAATTCAGTTGCGTATTGCCTGGCAGCATCCTGAGCTTTGCACTTAAATAATAAAAAAAACAAAAGCTTGAATATAATTCGATAGTTTTTAAAACGAGATAACTTGGTCTTGGGGTCTTAGTATTATTTTGAAGTTAATTAACTCCTCATGGTTTAGGGATCAATTGAACTCAATTTGTAACAGACTCTGCTGTAACTTGAGATCACTTAATCATGGTTGAAAACTTACCCGACACCAATCAAGACAAAGCTTTAAAACCCTCTTTTGTTTAAACCATGGCTTGTAAACATGACTTAAATAAGATCTATAATCTCTTTGAAATAAACCTTAGCATAATTTTGAAAACAGTTGAATTGCCTTGGTTAATCGCATCTCCAATTCTTGTTTTTAACTTCACCAACAACTTGTTTTTATCATCCAAAATATCCATATCAATGAGATTGACCTTGAAACTAATGGATTTGTATAATATGGGCGGTCCATTCCTCAAACATAGCATGTATGGTTATGAACTGATGCATTATACCATATGCTTTTGAAATGAATCGAAACATCTTCTGGACTTATTGCATCTAAATTTTAATTCAATTATGACTTGAAATTTGCAAGCTAAATCTAAGTTTGTCACAAACTGATTTAGAATCCAAACATAGCTTGACGCTTGCAATTAATTCAAACAAAGCCTAAGGATAAATCGACCGTGTCTAGAAGCATCATGTAAAGTATCTTCAATTGTGTCTAGAAGCATCATATGAAGTATCTTCGGACAGCTTGAGTTAGGTGCATATCATAACAAACAACTTGTAGCGAGGTTTAAACAACCTTTAGAGAAGTTTGTAACTAAGTTGAAATAGGGTTTAAATTTCTTGAAAACCAACAATCACGTTGCGAGATAGATAAAATCATGTATTTTATGCCATTGACCATATCATATCTGTCTGATCTTGAGAACGAGCACACACATGAATTTGGATATAAGGGCTGGAGGCACATTCTTCATCATAAATTGCTAGGAATTATAACCATAATGTGTACACACATGGTATTTATAAACGAAGCCTTAAAGAGTCATGGCCAGAGTCGTGAAGCAGTAGAGCATTCATTTATTGTTGAGGTAAGACAAATTTGGGGTATGACAGATGCCCCTATCTAATTTCCTAAACATGAGAGAATCAATTGTTGCATGGCATTCATTTTAAGGTGGAAGTTAATTAGATACAAGAAGACCCCGAAATTTGTCCGATAAGCAGGTAAACTGCAGTGAGATATACTAGAACGGGTTAGCAAGATGTGAAAGCTAAACAAGATAATCTGACCTTCTCTGGGTGGTCTAAGAAGTCCCTTATCCAATAAGGTCCTTTGCGATACCAGAGTAGTATAAACGAGCCTCTTTGGGTGGTCGAAGCAGTCCCTCATTCGTTAAGGTCCTTCGTGATACCAAAGTGGTACAAACGAGCATCTTTGGGTGGACAAAGCAGTCCCTCATTCGTTAAGGTCCTTTGCGATACCAAAGTGGTACAAATGAGCCTATTTGGGTGGTCGAAGCAGTCCTTCATTCGTTAAGGTCCTTCGGGATACCAAAGTGGTATAAAGGAACACAAACGAGATTTATTCGGGTTGTCGAAGCAGTTCCTTATCCAATAAGGTTCTTCGATGATACCAAAGCAGTATCTATAAAAACATGAGATTCTTCGGGTGGTCGAAGCAGCATCTTATCCAATAAGATTCTTCGATGATACCAAAGTGGTATCTCTAAACAGATGAGATTCTTTGGGTGGTCGAAGCAGTCCCTTATCCAATAAGGTTCTTCGATGATACCAAAGCAGTATCTCTAAACACATGAGACTCTTCGGGTGGTCGAAGCAGTCCCTTATCCAATAAGGTTCTTCGATGATACCAAAGCAGTATCTCTAAACACATGAGATTCTTCGGGTGGTCTAAGTAGTCCCTTATCCAATAAGATTCTTCGATGATACCAAAGCAGTATCTCTAAACACATGAGATTATTCGGGTGGTCGAAGCAGAATCTTATCCAATAAGATTCTTCGATGATACCAAAGCAGTATCTTTAAACACATGAGATTCTTCGGGTGGTCGAAGCAGCCACTTATCCAATAAGATTCTTCGATGATACCAAAGCAGTATCTCTAAACACATGAGATTCTTCGGGTGGTCGAAGCAGTCCCTTATCCAATAAGGTTCTTCGATGATACCAAAGCAGTATCTCTAAAAACATGAGATTCTTCGGGTGGTCGAAGCAACCTCTTATCTAATAGGATTCTTCGATGATTCCAAAGTAGTATCTTTAAACACATGAGATTCTTCGAGTGGTCGAAGCAGCATCTTATCCAATAAGATTCTTCGATGATACCAAAGAAGTGTCTCTAAACACATGAAATTCTTTGGGTGGTCGAAGCAGCATCTTATCAAATAAGATTCTTTGATGATACCAAAGCAGTATCTCAAAACACAACTTGAGATTCTTTGGGTGGTCGAAGCAGTACCTTATCCATTAAGGCTCTTCGATGATACAAAAGCAGTATCTCGAACAAAACTTGAGATTCTTCGGGTGGTCGAAGCAGCATCTTATCCAATAAGATTCTTCGATGAAAACAAAAGCAGTATCTCAGAAAACTTGAGATTCTTCGGGTGGTCGAAGCAGCATCTTATCCAATAAGATTCTTCGATGATACCAAAGCAGCATCTCGAGTGATAAATATTTTGGGGAATAGTTGAGCAAAATTCCTATTATAGGAACATCTTTGTCAAAATTCTGCATGAGGAAAGCCTTCAAGAAACTTTTTAAGATAATCTCTGCTTGGGGAGCCATAAGAGCAACAACTGCTGGGGGTTATCATTATCAACTGCATGGTTAACGAATGACTTGCTGGGGAGTAGAGTTCCTTTACCTCACGGGGTATCAACTCTTTTCAGAGAAATACTACTGACTTCATTGAGGACTAACCAAAATGCTCGCGAACCGATCCTGGATCCTGCCATGCTGTTATGCTATGTTGCTAAGGACAACAATGTTATGCATTATGATACACAAACATGCAACTAAGATGCAACTGCTAGGGAGTGCAAGATGCATATGAAAATGATGTGCTAATGCTTGACATGATTATGATATGATGTTGTATGTCTTGATAATGCAAATGATCAGGTATGTTGGGGATAAATTTCCTGTGGGGATACCACCAGGGAATGAATTTCGTAGTTGCCAAATGGATTGGACTTTGGTTTGTGAAGATGCCGTCGAGGGTGGACTTTTATTGGTGGCCAATAAAGACTGGACTTTTTAGGGTAACTTTGAGATGCCAATTGGAGTGGCTTTTTTAGTTGCCAATAAAATTTTGGACTTTAAAGATGTGCCAAGTGATATTACACTTTTACTGGTGAAAGGATTTGATTTCCCAACACACAGTATCTAAAAGTGCCATGATTAGAAGACAAATATGGATACTCTTGGTGCCCAAGTTGGATCCTTTGAAGAAGTGGTCTACTTGTTCTTGTAAGAACCTCGCTTCTAGCTTATATGTCACGACAACTTTCAAATGTTGAGCGTAGCGACTTATCCAAAGCATGTTGACCGCGCGAGCGTAGCGACTTAACTAATGCGTGTTAATCATGCGAGCATAGCGACTTAACCAACATGTGTTAATCATACGAGCGTAGCGACTTAATCAACATGGGTTAATCATACGAGCGTAGCGACTTAACCGATGCATGTTAGTTGTGATTTTGCTCTGCCCCAAGGCTTTTGACATTTGTTAACCTCAACCATTGCTGGCGTCTGGAATGACCAATTTGAAAGCATGGAGGGAAACTGCCCCTGTTCAACTAGTCTGCCCTAATTCAAATGTTTGCCCCAGTTCTACTGGTCTGCCTTAGTTCGAATGGTCTACCCCAGTTCAAATGATTTGCCCCTGTTTGAACCTCAGAAGGACTTGCCCCAGATCCACAAGGTCATGAGAAAGTTTTGATTCAAGCCAGTATTGGTGAATGATCAAATTCGTCTTTGATTTCTCCTCGTTGGAATTCCATTATGCCAAGTACTAATTTGCATCTAAAATTGATTATTCAAAAATGGTAATTTTAATGCGACATTCATGCAAGTTTTGAAAATATCATTTATTGGGAATGATGTGAAAGTGTGTGAGAAATTGGACCATTAGTCCAAACGCAATGCTGATTTAACTGGTGTGAAAGATATAGCAAGAATATGACACCAATCAGAAGATTAGAAAATCTCTAGGAGTTAGTTTACACATCCTTGTTGTAGTATGCTTTCAAAATAATCCTCACCTCAATTAGGTCTTTTGAGGGTTGTATCGCGGCTTGGTTCATGGTTATAGAAACAAAGGATATAAGGCTCAAATTTAATTTGGTACCCACCCCTTCTTCGTGATGTTCTCCGGTCCTACATTCAATTAATTTCAACATACGCACTTAGATTTTGACAGTGCAAGAATGAAAATAGTGATTCAATATTTTCTTGAAATGGCAGTCACCCTTATTTTATTTTTTATGGATGTCAGTGACCCTTTTGATTTTGACATAGCGGTCACCGAATCTTATTTTTCGTTGAGGATTTGAAGACCTCTTTTGATTTTTCCCTAACTTTTTCATGGACTGATTTTGCTCTTCGAGTCCATCGGGATTGCCTTGATTTTTGCCTAAGTCTCCTTTTGAGGTGTTCAACTTAGCCGGCTTTATATTGTATATATTTTTTAAAAAAACTTATGACTGCTAAGTCATTGGTCGTTGATGAACAACCGTCATGTCTTTTGGATATTGTCTTGTGATTCAAGTGCATCATCAAGTTAACTGAACACTACCCATGCCCCAGGTTAAGCGTAAGGGTTTAGAAATCCGAAGGAAACTCCTACTTCTAGGCTCGAAGTGGTTAACTAGGGACTAACTCCTTATCTCTCTAGTGTATGAGGGATTTAAAACAATGCCTGTACATCATCAGCGGAATTTTATCCAAAAGCATACTATCAACAAGTATGGGTATTTAGCTTTCGTCGTCCTCCCTCAAATCTTTGCTAAAAAGCAGTGCGATAAAGGAAGTGGAGTGAAATTATTATTTTTGTGATTTTTGCGATAAATGAGAAAATGTGAGTGAATATGAATGAACTTGTTCAAAACATGCATAATTATCACATTAACAATACCATTAATAAGGAACAATGTCTAAAAGCAAGTAGCACTTAACATAAAAGAAACTACAAATTCTCAAAAATGATATGAAAATTGCCAGCATTGAGGAACTGGGCTTTTCTTTCTTGCTTCACAGTTGTCATAACTTCTGGAAGCTGTTTCATCTTGCCTTTCACGTTGTTCGTTTCTTTTCCTTGCTCAACTCGATTCTGATTCAAGGGTTCCATGGTCTTCCAGAGCTACTTCAAGACCAATAAGTGTGTCGGGGAATCAGTTGCAGATTATGGACAAAGGGTGGAGAAGCTTTCTGGTTTAGGGAGATATGCAATGCAAATGAAATGCAAATGAAATGCTACAAACAAGATTCAGAATAACATAAGCAGGTTAAAGCATCCTAACCGGTAGGTTATACTAGGAAAGTTTTAGATTCTTTACCCATAGACCCACTCACTGGATATTTTCTACGTTGACGGAAGGGGTTCTCAAGGTCATAGACACCAATGATACCATCATCATGCAATAGGCAAGCCGCATTATGACGGTACTACCAAAGACTCTCTCTTGAGCGGAGTCTTCATGCTAGGCCCACGAGAAGCGAGTCCTCGGAGACTAACACTACGCGACTACCAATATAGAAACTGGTTCTAAGAGCGGTTCCGAGTGTCATGGACCCTTCATGAATCAAATTGTGCAACAGGCTAGTTGCGTTACGATAGGATCTACGAAAAGGTCTATTCTGGAGGAGCTTTCATGCTAGGCACACAAGGAGAGAGTCCTTGGGGACTAACACTAATTACTGCCAATTTTAAACTATGTTTTCTCTCTTCTTTTTCCAAAGCTCGGGTGTAGAGCTTTACTTGTGATATTTTCCCAAGATCCAACAAGCAAATATAATACTGAGCATTTAATAGAAAGGGAAAACAATAAATAAACAACAAGAGAAAATAAACATAAAGAAAACAGTTAAGAAAAGGTTAGCACTTTCGAATCGAGTCAAGTTAGGCTTGACTCTCTCTTGCATAGGGTAATTGCTCCCCAGCAGAGTCGCCATCTATCGTACCTCCAAAAATACGATCCTAGTGATGGACGCGGAAAAAACGTTCGAACAGAGTCGCCACCGAACTTTATTCATTCCAAGAAAGGAATAGGAAAATATCGATAAAACCTTTAAAGAGATAAGAACAAGGTCATCGCAACCAATATTCTAGGTTCGGGAGTCGATTACGCAAAGGGAAGGTATTAGCACCCTCTACGTCCGTTGTACTCAATGGGAACCTCTTGATTCGATTCGAGAGTAAAGTTAGCTATGCTTGTTTGTTTTCTTTTAAGGATTCTCCTATAGGGGAAAAATGGGTGGTTTTAAGATAGAGTGCTCGCAAAGGATTGGGGCTCTTGTGCCTACGTATCTTCACTTGTAAGAAGTAGAAAATCAGAGCGTTCGTAGTTCGTGGGACTACGGGTAAAAGAGGGGATTGTGCTCGCCAAGATCATCGCAATCTTATGCCTACGTATTCTCATTAGGGAATGAGAATTCAAAGCAGCCGTAGTTCGGCTAACTACGGTAAAAGGTTTGGTAAATGAAGAAGTGTTTAAGTCGCATTCTAACTCCTAAACATTGGCTTGTTTGCTCGCTAAGGGAGGCTGTAACACGAGTTAGTTATGCGCGGAAGAAGGGACTAAACAATGTTCTTGAGGAAAAGGTGTTTGGATTGGAAATCGCACGAGGGCGAGAAAAGCGTAGGAATGGTTTAATATTTTAAGAGAGAATGACGAGTACTCGATAAACGAGACGTCAGTCTCGCAACCAATTAGTCGGGATATCGTTGGAACGCTAGATCCCAACAACACCTTTTTCCTTCGAATAAATTATGAAATTACTGTTTGATGGACGGTTTAGACGCGTATTAGGGTTTAGGCGCGCTAGGTATTCTAGAAGTGTAAGATCGAAAGGATCACAACTCAAGGTGTGCACCTTGAGAGCAATCCTTCGAGAACCCAAGAAGTGCTAGACCGCAAGAGCTCGATATCTACATCGTTTAAGGAATAATTTGTTTGGAAAAAAAATACTCGAGGTAAGTCGAGGTTTGAATTTGATTTTTAGGCGTGTGTACTAGCAACGTAGGCTAGTCTTCTAAGTGACCAACTAGAAATAATTGATCAAATAGGTGTCACTGTAAGAAAGCCCAGGATCAAGCTTTAAAATGTTGTGTATGGTGATCAAAGGTTGATGGCGAGGCTTTGAAAGCACTCGACTTACAAGGGTAGAAAATGGCTCGATGAATCGAGAATTTACTGTAAAAATGGTTTTGAGAGAAACTTAATATCTTAGAAAAAGGTCTTGACTTAATAAAGTATATTTTCTAATATTTCAAATATTATTTGATAATAATTTTGAAATGTGTTTTTTTTAAAAAAAGAATAATTGATAATTCTTATAAAAATATCTAATTAATAAAAATTGTTTGAAAATATCTTTTAGAAGTTTTAATTGAGTAAAAAAAAAATTTGGAAATCGAAAGACCGGACAACCACAACTCTAGGGCGTGCGCCTCGAGAGCGGTAGTCCAAGAATTCAAGGGATGCTAGACCCCAAGAACCTACTACTTTTAATAATTTAATTTAGGAAAATAAATTAAAGAAGAGTATGATTTTAATTATAAAAATAACATTTTCAGGGTCAATTGTATTAAATCGTTAATAATATTAGCCAATGGGATAAGTAATCCTCTATTAATTTAATTTAGAAATCATTTATTAAAAGCAACTATCTACTGAAAATTATTCCCTAACAACATAGGTTGAAACAAAAATAAAAACAATTACCAACTTAGTTGAGTCCTAATATAAGATTAATTAAACCATGACAGATAGAGGTTGCATATAAAATGATGGAAGTATTCTAACAACAGAAACATAAAAGAGGGCCAAGGCAGGCCCACAAAGGTCATGCCCTCTTGCCCAGCGAAAACCAGCCCACAACCTATCAAACAAACCATGCAGACTCTATGAAAGGATTTAATGAATTTGAACAGATAAAGAAAAGCCCTCCCTAGGCGCCTCTTGACCTACTACCTTTACCATAAGTGGTGTTAGCTCCTCGAATCCTTCCCCACAAACAGATAATGAACAACTTCCAAAGCACTCAAAATTTAAAAAAACACTTTAACCAAATTGATTAAGACCTAACCATCCAGGGAAAGTCACGGTCAAACATTGGGAAATAAAATTTGGAAATAAAAAGGGAAAACCCACCACATTAACACGTTAAACCCAAACTCCCCATATCTCTCCTCACGCTGAGTATCTTCATCCTCTCGTCACTAACTCAACCTTCTTCTCCCATTCTAAACTTCTCTCAAAACCAAAACCCTTAACGATTCGTAAACCCCCGCCCTTTTTAACATTTCAAAACAACAATAAGACCAAACTATGACATTAAATCAAACATCACAGCAAACATGAATCAAGACAAATATCAAAGAATGAAGGTTCAAAATAAACCCTTAATCCCAATCTGAATCCCATACCCCCAAATTCACCATATCTCACTGGTCTTAGAAGCTAATGGAATGGGTATCTGGAAGCGAAAACGTCGACTCGGAGCTGCTGCAAGGTAATTGCTTCTTCTTCTCACTTCTGTTGCAGCTCCATTTTCTCCTTCTCCTTTCTCCTGCCGAAAATATTTCCATCACAGTGCTCGTAAAAAGGTCTAGTTTAGAGTAAGCTCAGGTTCTGATGTTGAACCTGAGTGACTCTTAAAAATTTTGAGCTTTAGTGATTAATGGGCTGGGGGTCGATTTTGACAGGGTAACTTTAGGTTTTTTTCCTCTTTCACTAATCATTAGGTCCTTTTTTATAGGGGATTTTTGGGGATTTTCTGGTGCGTGTGAACTTAGGTATTTTAGAGGAATATGCTTTCCTTCGTGCGAATATGAGCTGTGCAATCCTTAAAAACCGTTAGAATGAATTTTTTGCTGAGATTTTGTGGGGACCAAGGTTGATAGTGACTTCTGAGTTTGTCTGTAGCGTTTCCAAAATATCTGGTTTTTTACCCTGAGTTTTTACTGTGAAAATGCGTCATTTTACTGTCATGAACTTGCTGATGTGGTATTTGCTGACTTATTTGAGTTTTTCTGAAACCCGTTGAATTTTGTCGTGAATTGCAGGTGTTGACATGATACAAAGATTGCAACTAATTCTAAATGCAGATTATCATGCTTGATAAGCTTTGAATTGGAGCTGCTATTGGTACAAGTGACATATGGCATGATATGTTTCAACTTCCATTCTCTTGCGTGAGGTTGATAATCTTCCAATAGTGGAGGTGCCTATTGACTCATTGTTAGTTTGTATTTTCTACCATCTGTGTCACTTTGAATTCCATCGATTATCTTTGTAACTTATGATGAAAATGTTGCAGATTTTCTTGGTAAGACTTACTACCTTATTCTTGTGGTTAATTTCTTAACAGAAACACTGAACTCCTGTTGGTTCTCCTAATGAACTCTTCTCTCTTTTGTTGTGTGTGTCTTGGCATGATAGGGATTTTTGGTTTAGAGTATAAATCTTTAACTTCATCCAATTCTTGTTGTTCAAGAAGGTCAATTAACCACTTCTTCCTGATGACTATGGCAATTTTCACGATAATCTGCAGTGGAATGAAGTTAGAGTTCGAGTTCTCGAGCTCTAGAGATTCAACTGTCTGGAAAGAAAATAACCTATTGTTCTTGCTACCTCTTTGTAGAGCAACTATACCACTGTTTCTTCGTCTGTTTTGTTTGGGAAGTAATTTTGAAGAATTTCCTTGTATAAGCTCATCTTTATCAATTGTATCTAGTATCGTCTACTTGTATCTCTTATGAATTATTTTGCCAATAGTTCTTAACTAATCTTGTAATTCTATTTTTTGAAGGCGGGCGCTGTTGGTTGAAGGACGAGGTTGTCGCTAGTTGGATCCAATGGAAGTTGCAGATGTTTTAATAGGTTGGTGCAGCTCTGTGAAGGTTTTGGAAGGATGGCAGCTGGTAGTTTCTTTGGAACCTCTTTAGATTGAAATTGGTTTTGCAAATAAGAAAAAAAATATCATCTTCTTGTATTCTTTTGCAAAAAGACTTAGCATATGATCTTCTGTTGTGTGCTTTTTAAACCCAAATTGCATGTAACCTAGAGTCTCTACATGTATGGGGGCTTTGAAGTCAGTTTGAAATCAAATGGACCTTGTGTCTGTCTTATGATCATCTTGGAATTTGTAATTTTAATCTTTGTGATGAACCCAAATTAACTCCTGAATATTGCCCACCCTTTTCTTTCCTTTTAACAGTGCATTGAAATGCAAAATTTTGATGTAATATTGTACCCATGTAACTTGATTAAAAGGTAATTAACATGCTGTTTAAATCCTGACTTCTTGAGAAATGACTGCATGCCACCTTAAATTCAGTTGCGTATTGCCTGGCAGCATCCTGAGCTTTGCACTTAAATAATAAGAAAAATAAAAGCTTGAATATATTTCGATAGTTCTTGAAACGAGATAACCTGATCTTGGGGTCTTGGTATTATTTTGAAGTTAATTAACTCCTCATGGTTTAGGGATCAATTGAACTCAATTTGTAATAGACTCTGCTCTAACTTGAGATCACTTAATCATGGTTGAAAACTAACCTGACACCAATCAAGACAAAGCTTTAAAAACCTCTTTTGTTTAAACCATGGCTTGTAAACATGACTTAAATAAGATCTGTAATCTCTTTGAAATAAACCTTAGCATCATTTTGAAAACCGTTGAATTGCTTTGGTTAATCTCATCTCCAATTCTTGTTTTTAAATTCACCAACAACTTGTTTTTAACATCCAAAATATCCATATCGATGAGATTGACCTTGAAACTAATGGATTTGTATAATATGGGCGGTCCATTCCTCAAACATAGCTTGTATGGTTATGGACTGATGCATTATACCATATGCTTTTGAAATGAATCGAAACATCTTCTGGACTTATTGCATCTAAATTTTAATTCAATTATGACTTGAAATTTGCAAGCTAAATCTAAGTTTGTCACAAACTGAATTAGAATCCAAACATAGCTTGACGCTTGCAATTAATTCAAACAAAGCCTAAGGCTAAATCGACCGTGTCTAGAAGCATCATGTAAAGTATCTTCAACCGTGTCTAGAAGCATCATGTGAAGTATCTTCGGACAGCTTGAGTTAGGTGCATATCATAACAAACAACCTGTAGCAAGGTTTAAAAAACCTTTAGAGAAGTTTGTAACTAAGTTTAAATAGGATTTAAATTTCTTGAAAACCAACAATCACGTTGCAAGATAGATAAAATCATGTATTTTATGCCATTGACCATATCATATCTGTCTGATCTTGAGAACGAGCACACACATGAATTTGGATATAAGGGTTGGAGGCACATTCTTCATCATAAATTGCTAGGAATTATAACCATAATGTGTATAGACATGGTCTTTATAAACGAAGCCTTAAAGAGTCATGGCCAGAGTCGTGAAGCAGTAGAACATTCATTAATTGCTAAGGTAGGACAAATTTTGGGTATGACAGATGCCCCTATCTAATTGCCAAAACCTGAGAGAATGAATTGCTTCATGGAGTTCATTTTAAGGTGGAAGTTAATTAGATACAAGAAGACCCCAAAATTTGTCCGATAAGCAAGTAAACTGCAGTGAGATATACTAGAATGGGTTAGCAGGATGCGAAAGCTAAACAAGATAATTTGACCTTCTCTGGGTGGTCGAAGCAGTCCCTTATCCAATAAGGTCCTTTGCGATACCAGAGTAGTATAAACGAGCCTCTTTGGGTGGTCGAAGCAGACCCTCATTCGTTAAGGTCCTTCGCGATACCAAAGTGGTACAAACGAGCGTCTTTGGGTGGGCGAAGCAGTCCTCATTCGTTAAGGTCCTTTGCAATGCAAAAGTGGTACAAACGAGCCTATTTGGGTGGTCGAAGCAATCCCTCATTCGTTAAGGTCCTTCGCGATACCAAAGTGGTATAAAGCAAAACAAACGAGATTTCTTCGGGTAGTCGAAGCAGTCCCTTATCCAATAAGGTTCTTCTTTGATACCAAAGCAGTATCTCTAAAAACATGATATTCTTCGGGTGGTCGAAGCAGCATCTTATCCAATAAGATTCTTCGATGATACCAAAGTAGTATCTCTAAAAAGATGAGATTCTTCAGGTGGTCGAAGCAGTCCCTTATCCAATAAGGTTCTTTGATGATACCAAAGCAGTATCTCTAAACACATGAGATTCTTCGGGTGGTCGAAGCAGTCCCTTATCCATTAAGGTTCTTCGATGATATCAAAGCAGTATCTCTAAACACATGAGATTCTTCAGGTGGTCGAAGCAGTCCCTTATCCAATAAGATTCTTCAATGATACCAAAGTAGTATCTCTAAACACATGAGATTCTTCGGGTGGTCAAAGCAGTCCCTTATCCAATAAGGTTCTTCGATGATACCGAAGTAGTATCTCTAAACACATGAGATTCTTCGGGTGGTCGAAGCAGCATCTTATCCAATAAGATTCTTCGATGATACCAAAGCAGTATCTCTAAACACATGAGATTCTTTGGGTGGTCGAAGTAGCCGCTTATTCAATAAGATTCTTCGATGATACCAAATCAGTATCTCTAAACACATGAGATTCTTCGGATGGTCGAAGCAGTCCCTTATCCAATATGGTTCTTCGATGATACCAAAGCAGTATCTCTAAAAACATGAGATTCTTTGGGTGGTTGAAGCAGCCTCTTATCCAATAAGATTCTTCGATGATTCCAAAGCAATATCTCTAAACACATGATATTCTTCGGGTGGTCGAAGCAGCATCTTATCCAATAATATTCTTTGATGATACCAAAGCAGTATCTCTAAACACATGAGATTCTTCAGGTGGTCGAAGTAGCATCTTACCAAATAAGATTCTTCGATGATACCAAAGTAGTATCTCAAAACACAACTTGAGATTCTTTGGGTGGTCGAAGCAGTACCTTATCCATTAAGGCTCTTCGAATATACCAAATCAGTATCTCGAACAAAACTTGAGATTCTTTGGGTGGTCGAAGAAGTACCTTATCCATTAAGGCTCTTCGATGATACCAAAGCAGTATCTCGAACACAACTTGAGATTCTTCGGGTGGTCGAAGCAGCATCTTATCCAATAAGATTCTTCGATGATAACAAAGTAGTATCTCTGAAAACTTGAGATTCTTCGGGTGGTCGAAGCAGCATCTTATCCAATAAGATTCTTCGATGATACCAAAGCAGCATCTCGAGTGATAAATTTGTTGGGGAATAGTTGAGCAAAATTCCTATTATAGGAACATCATTGTCAAAATTCTGCAGGAGGAAAGCCTTCAAGAAACTTTTTAAGATAATCTCTGCTTGGGGAGCCATAAGAGCAACAGCTGCTGGGGGTTATCATTATCAACTGCATGGTTAACGAATGACTTGCTAGGGAGTAGAGTTCCTTTACCTCACGGGGTATCAACTCTTTTCAGAGAAATACTGCCGACTTCATTGGAGGACTAACCAAAATGCTCGCGAACCGATCCTGGATCCTGCCATGCTGTTATGCTATGTTGCTAAGGACAACAATGTTATGCATTATGATGCACAAACATGCAACTAAGATGCAACTGCTAGAGAGTGCAAGATGCATATGCAAATGATGTGCTAATTCTTGACATGATTATGATATGATGTTGTATGTCTTTATAATGTAAATGATCAGGTATGTTGGGGATAAATTTCCTGTGGGGATACCACCAGGGAATGAATTTCGTAGTTGCCAAATGGGTTGGACTTTGGTTTATGAAGATGCCGTCGAGGGTGGACTTTTATTGGTGGCCAATAAAGACTGGACTTTTTAGGGTAACTTTGAGATGCCAATTGGAGTGGCTTTTTTAGTTGCCAATAAAATATTGGACTTTAAAGATGTGCCAAGTGAGATTGGACTTTTACTTGTGAAAGGATTTGACTTCCCGACACACAGTATCTGACAGTGCCATGATTAGAAGATAGATGTGGATACTCTTGGTGCCCCAAGTTGGATCCTTTGAAGAAGTGATCTACTTGTTCTTGTAAGAACCTCGCTTCTAGCTGATATGTCACGACAACTTTCAAATGTTGAGCGTAACGACTTATCCAAAGCATGCTGACTGCGCGAGCGTAGCGACTTAACCAATGTGTTTTAATCATGCGAGCGTAGCGACTTAACCAACATGTGTTAATTGTACGAGCGTAGCGACTTAACCAACATGTGTTAATCGTACGAGCGTAGCGACTTAACCAATGCATGTTAGTTGTGATTTTGCTTTGCCCCAAGGCTTTTGACATTTGTTAACCTCAACCATTGCTGGCGTTTGGCATGACCAATTTGAAAGCATGGAGGGAAACTGCCCCTGTTCAACTAGTCTTCCCTAATTTAAATGTTTGCCCCAGTTCTACTGGTCTGCCTCAGTTCGAATGGTCTGCCCTAGTTCAAATGATTTGCCCCTGTTTGAACCTCAGAAGGACTTGCCCCAGATCCACAAGGTCATGAGAAAGTTTTGATTCAAGCCAGTATTGGTGAATGATCAAATTCGTCTTTGATTTCTCCTCGTTGGAATTCCATTATGCCAAGTACTAATTTGCATCTAAAATTGATTATTCAAAAATGGTTATTTTAATGCGACATTCATGTAAGTGTTGAAAATATCATTTATTAGGAACGATGTGAAAGTGTGTGACGAATTGGACCATTAGTCCAAACGCAACGCTGATTTAACTGGTGTGAAAGATATAGCAAGAATATGACACCAATCAGAAGATTAGAAAATCTCTAGGAGTCAATTTACGCAACCTTGCTGTAGTATGCTTTCAAAATAAACCTCACCTCAATTAGGTCTTTTGAGGGTTGTATCGCGGCTTGGTTCATGGTTATAGAAACAAAGGATATAAGGCTCAAAACTTAATTTGGTACCCACCCCTTCTTCGTGATGTTCTCCGGTCCTACATTCAATTAATTTCAACATACGCACTTAGATTTTGACGGTGCAATAATGAAAATAGTGATTCAATATTTTCTTGAAATGGCAGTCACCCTTATTTTATTTTTTATGGATGTCAGTGACCCTTTTGATTTTGACATAGCGGTCACCGAATCTTATTTTTCGTTGAGGATTTGAAGACCTCTTTTGATTTTTCCCTAACTTTTGCATGGACTGATTTTGCTCTTCGAGTCCATCGGGATTGCCTTGATTTTTTCCTAAGTCTCCTTTTGAGGTGTTCAACTTAGCCGGCTTTATATTATATATACTTTTTAAAAAAAACTTATGACTGCCAAGTCATTGGTCATTGATAAACAACCGTCATGTCTTTTGGATATTGTCTTGTGATTCGAGTGCATAATCAAGTTAACTGAACACTACCCATGCCCCAGGTTAAGCGTAAGGGTTTAGAAATCCGAAGGAAACTCCAACTTCTAGGCTCGAAGTGGTTAACTAGGGACTAACTCCTTATCTCTCCAGTGTATGAGGGATTTGAAACAATGCCTGTAAATCATCAGCAGAATTTTATCCAAAAGCATACTATCAACAATTATGGGTATTTAGCTTTCGTCATCCTCCCTCAAATCTTTGCTAAAAAGCAGTGCGATAAAGCAAGTGGAGTGAAATTATTATTTTTGTGATTTCTGCGATAAATGAGAAAATGTGAGTGAATATGAATGAACTTGTTCAAAACATGCATAATTTTCACATTAACAATACCATTAATAAGGAACAATGTCTAAAAGCAAGTAGCACTTAACATAAAAGAAACTACAAATACTCAAAAATGATATGAAAATTGCCAGCATTGAGGAACTGGGCTTTTCTTTCTTGCTTCACAGTTGTCATAACTTCTGGCAGTTGTTTCATCTTGCCTTTCACGTTGTTCGTGTCTTTTCCTTGCTCAACTCGATTCTGATTCAAGGGTTCCATGGTCTTCCAGAGCTACTTCAAGTCCAATACGTGTGTCGGGGAATCAGTTGCAGATTATGGACAAAGGGTGGAGAAGCTTTCTGGTTTAGGGAGATATGCAATGCAATTTGTAACACCCTTCTAACCTCACGGAATGCAATAATTAATCAGAGTAAAGTAACATGCTTTCACAAAAGGGCGTCACACAAATTACAAAATCTCAACATTCACCTGTCATGCTCATTTAACATTTAAATAACTAGCCAAGCTATTAAGTTTTCATCTTGCATGTAGCAGCGAATTCAATTTGATTTACATAAAACTCTACACAGAACATTCGAGTTCATCACATAATCATCAACACTTAGGCACAGAGGCCATTATCATAATATTTCAAATACATCTAAAACACAATTTAGAATACATAATATATCTCTAAGGCATAAACCCAACGATCCCAGTGTTACATAACCAGAGCATGACCTGACCCAACATAATTAAATACTAAACAACTGCACCAACAGCGAACTCGCAACTACTAGCGGTACTACTCCAAGATACCTGCACGATGTCATAAAGGACATCATTCCAGCAGAAGGGTGAGAAATATTACCATAATAATCAAAGCACATAATCATATATAAATGCACAAGTAGCGAATACTTATATTCCACAATCTTTCTCTATAATGCATATTAACACGCTAACAATGCATATAATAGATTCTCACCACATCAAATACACATAGACATATACATTATGTTTCATTCACCACAAATCATATAAAAATATACAATCATACTTAATTATCAATTCATTAGTCAATATCTTTCACATTTATTCATTCCCAAACCGCATTTTAACAATTCCTACACACAAACATACTTTCATATAACAGTCGCAACCATGCCATGTGATTCATATAAGACTCATCCAATATCATCAATCCCCTTTCTGGATTATGGGTACGTCACTTGTACCCTACCAGGAACAACATCTCAGTTATTCTACCCTGGTAACTACTTCACTAGGAACGACACTTTGCCATTCTACCCTAGTGAGTACAACTCTTCCACGTATACATCAACATCATTCTCATATTTATCAGGAAATATATATACATGCACTATTATATTCTCAGACATTATTCACAATTCATCATGTATATCACGATGCATATATATATATACACACAACCAAGCATATTCAATCATGCTTCTATAATTCACATGATTTTCATATAAACATTTACAATTATGTTTATCTCCTCACCAATTCACGTAAACATCTATATACATGTTTATTTCACCAATGCATCATATAACGATGATTATGCAACTCATAGAGATCGACTCACGACTTTATGCAGATGCAAATGCAGTACCGACTCATTTCAGCAGATTCTCCAAGGAATCAAGTATTCAGCAGATTTTCCAAGGAATCAAATATTCATCAAATTCCCCGAGGAATCGAATATTCAGCAGATTCTCCGAGCAATCAAATATAACCATCGCTCACACCCCACATGGGCACACGATGTCTCTACAGATCCTACACGGGATCAAATATAACCATCGCATCAAGCGAGGTTCTGCAGATTCTCCACGGAATCAAATATAACCACCACATCAAGCGAGGTTCTGCAGATTCTCCACGAAATCAAATATAACCATAATGCAGACCATGATGCTTCACATGAAAAATGGCTCAATCAATTATAGACCATCGCTCACACCCCACATGGGCACATGATGTCTCTGCAGATCCTACACGGGATTAATCGATACAAAATGCATAAATGTTTACAAACATACTCATGCATCCATCACACATCACTGTACACATATTCACAGATATATCTTTCATGCATTCTTAATCAATTTAAACAACGCATCACATATGCCAAAAGGCCACATATTCACAATCAACTCATAATCTAGGATTCACGCCATACGGCTACCCACAGCACAACATGTAACAGTACACAAGCTATTCGTTACATGTTTATATCAAATACATCAACATTAGGTGGATCCAATCAAAATAAGACAAATATTGTCACATTCGCCAACCTTCGCCTGGCGAAGCCTCTGGCGAACCTTCGCTGCTTCGTTCGCCTGGCGAACTTGCCAGCGAAGACCACTGGGAGTTATTCTGGAATTACTCGCTAGCACACTCGCCAGGCGAACCTTCGCCACACTCATTCGCCTGGAGAACTTGCCAGTGAAGACAGGGTGTTTGCTACTGACTTGGTTCGCTGCTGCTCGCTGGGATTCGCCTAGCGAAGCTTCGCTGCCACTCGCCTGGCGAACCTGCGAACTCAGAACTCCCATGGTTGTCCAAAAGCCCAAACCTCGCAAACCGACCGATTCAAAAACCAAACAATTCCAGTAAGCTCAACCCAACAATACCCGACTATACTACTCCATCTATTCTCGATTCTAACCCGTTAAAATAACATTATACCGATTGAACCAACTTATGCCCTAAATGGAAAATGAGCAGAAAACCCCAACAAATCCAAACACACACATACATAATCATACACATTGATTAAGATAGTAAGATTTCACACCCTTACCTTGATTAAATCGAAGCTTTGAGTTGCTCTTGATGATTTCCACACTTTTCTTCTTCTTCTTCTCTTTTCTCCTCCTTTTCCTTCTTTCTCCTTTTTCTTCCCTTTTCTTTTCCTTACCAACTCTTCTCTCTCTTCTTTCTATTTCTATTCTTTATATTTCTTTCCATTCTATTTCCTCCATAATATATATTTTCCAATCAATTTCCATAAATCATCCACTTAACCATTAATCAAGAATATCCAAAATATTTCTAATAAATAAATTAGTTAGTTAATCCAAATTGGGCTGTTACAACTCTCCCCCACTTTAGAAATTTTCGTCCTCGAAAATGTTATCTGATTCAAAAAACTCGGGATGTTACTCCCGCATCCCAATCTTCCAAATCCAACTTCCTCTAGTTGATTCCTCCCAAATACTTTTACTAAGACAATCCCTTTTTCTCGAAGTTGTCTCAACAGTCAAATCCTCTCTTACTCATACACCATCCATCTGGATCAATGCGCTTCCTCAGCTTAGGCACATGAAGACATCATGAAATTTCTCCTAGTGACAGCGGTAAAACAATCTAACATGATATTTCCATGCTTCCGCTGCGCTACTCTGATACATATTCAACAAGACACAGTGTGCTTCCGAGACTTCAAGCTCGATTAACACCAGTTACTATTGTAACTCTCAAAACACGTCCTTTCTTGGATCCTCTAATCTTTCCAGTCGTCTCTTGCACAAATCCCAGGTCCGAGTACAACACTCTCGCCTGTATCATATTAACACAAAGGAGTCCTACACCTCCTACCGTACAAGGCTTCAGATTCCCATCTGACACAATATTCGACGATACCTCATACAATCTTTATCACTTCAGCGATATCCATCGCAACCAGTTCCAACATAGAATGATTAATCCTCATTGATAGGAAAAGGGTCAATCTAGTCATTCCATCCAGAATCTCTCAACTAAAATCATATTCCTCAAATCCTCCGGAAAACCCAACGCAAAATCCATGGAAATACCATCTGATCTCAACTCTGGAATATACAATGATTACATCAGACCTAACAATCTTAGACGTTCATTCTTCAATTTCCGACAAGTCTAACCAGGACATACGATTAAATCACTTTTCTCTTCATCTATGGCCATCAAAACAATTTCCTCTAATCCGGTTACATCTTTATAGCACTAGGATGGACACTCCATCTACCACAATACTCTTATTCCATGTAATAATGTCTAGAACACAAATCTATCATGACATCTCATGATATCATTCCCATTAATCCAGAAAATCAGTCCTTCTACTTAATTCATCAAATTCGACCATCATCATCGGTACATACCAAGTCTTCAAATTGATGCATCAGCTACCGCGTTGCTCTACCCGAATGGTAATTCAATCCAAAACTATAACCCCTCGGAGTACCAATTGTTTTCCTCTGCGTCATATTCAATTCTTTCAAATCAATCAAATACCTAAGTTCTTGAGACCACCAACTATTTCAAATTTCACACTAACCAGTTGAAGCCTCCAACTCCGGCACAAACACAACAACAACCATCTCTAAGTCACGTGTCAGATAATTCCTTTTATATACTTTAAACTGCCTCCAAGCAACCAAATTCGCTGATGTTGCACTTAACATACTTCCTAATCATACACACGAGGCATCACCAAAACACAACGAACAATTTTGTCAAATTCGGCAAGAATCAACACAATTCTTTATACTCTCCGAATATATCAAACACATACCATCATTAAATAAATCAATTTTCGTGATACTACTTCACCATCACATAGAGCATTAAAACAGTGTCCAACGCTTTGAACCGTACGTCAAAATACGAAAATAACATTTCATACTCAAAAGGCCATTCAACACATCTTCAACTCTTAGAATGTTTAAAGGTCTAATCATACCCATATTGTATTCCACATATTACTTTCTTTAATAATCACTAGAAGTCATCATCCATTCTTATACTCGACCTTACACTTTGCTGTCGTAGCATACACACCAGACATAAGCCTTAACACAACTCAAACAATCTTAATTCCTTGGCCACCCAAACAAACATATAATATGGAGCTTCCAATATCTGACTAGTTTCTGCAACTCGGTCGATCACAACTCCACTTCACGTCTTGTATGTTTATCACTTATCTTGTCAGGATAACTCTCAGACTACCATAATCAAACGGTAAACTGCCAACTTCTCCACTTTCATTAACACTCCAAAATTCTCATCAAAATTAAACATCTCAACATCGTCCCGCGCCGACTCATCAAAACAATTCTGAAGCGCTCGACTTCACTCAAAACAATTCACTGCACCACGCCATCTAAGCTTGCAAGACACACTTATCCCATCCAACACAATTCCAACTACTATCAACAAGAGATTAAGGGTGATCAGTTCCTCAATTTGTCAATAGGCAGGCGAAATCATGATGGGGTATAAACCATCTTTACCAAACTATAAGGGCATTCAACCACACTGAGCTACAACTCCACGCTTGCATCAACCTGGAGAAGCACAAGTTCTCCCCCACTTGGATCATTCCCTCTTCTGCAGACAAAGGTGAAACAACAAACATGTATCGACAGTGTTTTTCACACACATGTCGCGTACAAGGGAACAACCAACATTAGACAACTTGGTCGGATGGACCGACCTGCTCTGATACCACTAATGTAACACCCTTCTAACCCCACGAAATAATGCAATAATTAATCAGAGTAAAGTAACATGCTTTCACAAAATGGCGTCACACAAATTACAAAATCTCAACATTCACCTGTCATGCTCATATAACATTTAAATAACTAGCCAAGCTATTAAGTTTTCATCTTGCATGTAGCAGCGGATTCAATTTGATTTACATAAAACTCTACACAGAACATTCGAGTTCATCACATAATCATCAACACTTAGGCACAGAGGCCATTATCATAATATTTCAAATACATCTAAAACACAGCTTAGAATACATAATATATCTCTAAGGCATAAACCCAACGGTCCCAGTGTTACATAACCAGAGCATGACCTGACCCAACATAATTAAATACTAAACAACTGCACCAGCAGCGAACTCGCAACTACTAGCAGTACTACTCCAAGATACCTGCACGATGTCATAAAGGACATCATTCCAGCAGAAGGGTGAGAAACATTACCATAATAATCAAAGCACATAATCATATATAAATGCACAAGTACCGAATACTTATATTCCACAGTCTTTCTCTATAATGCATATTAACACGCTTACAATGCATATAATAGATTCTCACCACATCAAATACACATAGACATATACATTATGTTTCATTCACCACAAATCATATAAACATATACAATCATACTTAATCATCAATTCATTAGTCAATATCTTTCACATTTATTCATTCGCAAACCGCATTTTAACAAGTCCTACACACAAACATACTTTCATATAACAGTCGCAACCATGCCATGTGATTCATATAAGACTCATCCAATATCATCAATCCCCTTTCCGGATTATAGGTACGTCACTTGTAACCTACCAGGAACAACATCTCAGTTATTCTACCCTGGTAACTACTTCACTAGGAACGACACTTTGCCATTCTACCCTAGTGAGTACAACTCTTCCACGTATACATCAACATCATTCTCATATTTATCAGGCAATATATATACATGCACTATTATATTCTCAGACATTATTCATAATTCATCATGTATATCACGATGCATATATATATATATATATATATATATATATATATATATATATATATATATATATATATATATATATATATATATATATATATATATATATATATATATATATATATATATATATATATATATATATATATATATATATATATATATATATATATATATATATATATATATATATATATATATATATATATATATATATATATATATATATATATATATATATATATATATATATATATATATATATATATATATATATATATATATATATATATATATATATATATATATATATATATATATATATATATATATATATATATATATATATATATATATATATATATATATATATATATATATATATATATATATATATATATATATATATATATATATATATATATATATATATATATATATATATATATATACACACACACAACCAAGCATATTCAATCATGCTTCTATAATTCACATCATTTTCACATAAACATTTACAATTATGTTTATCTCCGCACCAATTCACGTAAACATCTATATACATGTTTATTTCACCAATGCATCATATAACGATGATTCTGCAACTCATAAAGATCGACTCACGACTCTATGCAGATGCAAATGCAGTACCAACTCATTTCAGTAGATTCTCAAAGGAATCAAGTATTCAGCAGATTCTCCAAGGAATCAAATATTCATCAAATTCTCCGAGGAATCGAATATTCAGCAGATTCTCCGAGCAATCAAATATAACCATCGCTCACACCCCACATGGGCACACGATGTCTCTACAGATCCTACACGGGATCAAATATAACCATCGCATCAAGCGAGGTTCTGCAGATTCTCCACGGAATCAAATATAACCACCACATCAAGCGAGGTTCTGCAGATTCTCCACGAAATCAAATATAACCATAATGCAGACCATGATGCTTCACATGAAAAATGGCTCAATCAATTATAGACCATCGCTCACACCCCACATGGGCACATGATGTCTCTGCAGATCCTACACGGGATTAATCGATACAAAATGCATAAATGTTTACAAACATACTCATGCATCCATCACACATCACTGTACACATATTCACAGATATATCTTTCATGCATTCTTAATCAATTTAAACAACGCATCACATATGCCAAAAGGCCACATATTCACAATCAACTCATAATCTAGGATTCACGCCATACGGCTACCCACAGCACAACATGTAACAGTACAAAAGCTATTCGTTACATGTTTATATCAAATACATCAACATTGGGTGGATCCAATCAAAATAAGACAAATGCTGTCACATTCGCCAACCTTCGCCTGTCGAAGCCTCTGGAGAACCTTCGCTGCTTCGTTCGCCTGGCGAACTTGTCAGCGAAGACCATTGGGAGTTATTCTGGAATTACTCGCTAGCACACTCGCCAGGCGAACCTTCGCCACACTCATTCGCCTGGCGAACTTGCCAGCGAAGACAGGGTGTTTGCTACTAACTTGGTTCGCTGCTGCTCGCTGGGATTCGCCTGGCGAACCTGCGAACTCAGAACTCCCATGGCTGTCCAAAAGCCCAAACCTCGCAAACCAACCGATTAAAAAACCAAACAACTCCAGTAAGCTCAACCTAACAATACCCGACTATACTACTCCATCTATTCTCGATTCTAACTGGTTAAAACAACATTCTACCGATTGAACCAACTTATGCCCTAAATGGAAAATGAGCAGAAAACCCCAACAAATCCAAACACAGACATACATAATCATACACATTGATTAAGTTAGTAAGATTTCACACCCTTACCTTGATTAAATTGAAGCTTTGAGTTGCTCTTGATGATTTCCACACTTTTCTTCTTCTTCTTCTCTTTTCTCCTCCTTTTCCTTCTTTCTCCTTTTTCTTCCCATTTCTTTTCCTTACCAACTCTTCTCTCTCTTCTTTCTATTTCTATTCTTTATATTTCTTTTCATTCTATTTCCTCCATAATATATATTTTCCAATCAATTTCCATAAATCATCCACTTAACCATTAATCAAGAATATCCAAAATATTTCCAATAAATAAATTAGTTAGTTAATCCAAATTGGGTTGTTACACAAATGAAATGCAAATGCAATAAATGAAATGCAAATGCAATGCTACAAACAGGATCCAGAATAACATAGTCAGGTTAAAGTGTCCTAACCGGTAGGTTATACTAGGAGAGTTCTAGATTCTTTACCCATAGACCCACTCACGGGATAGTTTCTACGTTGATGGAAGGGATTCTCAAGGTCATAGACACCAATGATACCATCATCACGCAACAGGCAAGCCGCATTATGATGGTAGTACCAAAGAGTCTCTCTTGAGTGGAGTCTTCATGCTAGGCCCACGAGAAGCGAGTCCTCGGAGACTAACACTACGAGACTACCAATATAGAAACTGGTTCTAAGAGTGGTTCCCAGTGTCATGGACCCTTCATGAATCAAATCGTGCAACAGGCTAGTTGCATTACGATAGGATCTACGAAAAGGTCTATTCTGGAGGAGCTTTCATGCTAGGCACACAAGGAGCGAGTTCTTGGGGACTAACACTAATTACTGCCAATTCTAAACTATGTTTTCTCTCTTCTTTTTCCAAAGCTCGGGTGTAGAGCTTTACTTGTGATATTTTCCCAGAATCCAACAAGCAATTATAATACAAAGCATATAATAGAAAGGGAAAACAATAAATAAACAACAAGAGAAAATAAACATAAAGAAAACAGTTAAGAAAAGGTTAGCACTCTCGAATCGAGTCAAGTTAGGCTTGACTCTCTCTTGCATAGGGCAATTGCTCCCTAGCAGAGTTGCCATCTGTCGTACCTCGAAAAATACGATCCTTGCGATGGACGCGGAAAAAACCTTTGAACAGAGTCGCCAGCGAACTTTATTCATTCCAAGAAAGGAATAGGAAAATATCTATAAAACCTTTAAAGAGATAAGAACATGGTCATCGCAACCAATAGTCTAGGTTCGGGAGTCGATTACACAAAGGGAAGGTATTAGCACCCTCTACGTCCGTTGTACTCAACGGGAACCTCTTGATTCGATTCGAGAGTAAAGTTAGCTATGCTTGTTTGTTTTCTTCTAAGGATTCTCCTATAGGGGAAAAATGGGTGGTTTTAAGATAGAGTGCTCACAAAGGATTGGGGCCCTTGTGCCTACGTATCTTTACTTGTAAGAAGTGGAAAATCAGAGCGTTCGTAGTTCGTGGGACTACGGGTAAAAGAGGGGATTGTGCTCGCCAAGATCATCGCAATCTTGTGCCTACGTATTCTCATTAGGGAATGAGAAATCAAAGCAGCCGTAGTTCGGCTAACTACGGTAAAAGGTTTGGTAAATGAAGAAGTGTTTAGGTCGCATTCTAACTGCTAAACATTGGCTTGTTTGCTCACTAAGGGAGGCTGAACAATGTTCTTGAGGAAAAGGTGTTTGGATTGGAAATCGCACGAGGGAGAGAAAAGAGTAGGAATGGTTGAATATTTTAAGAGAGAATGACTACTCGATAAACGAGACGTCAGTCTCGCAACCAATTAGTCGGGATATCGTTGGAATGCTAGATCCCAACAACACCCTTTTCATTCGAATAAATTATGAAGTTAGTGTTTGATGGACGATTTAGACGCGTATTAGGGTTTAGGCGCGCTAGGTGTAACACCCATTTTAATTATTTTGCCTTTTTGGTGTTATTATACTTTGGGGTGTCCTTATGTGGGGGTGTGCCTGAGAGCGTTGGATGGGTGTCCTTATTTTATAGGAACAATTTAATAAAGGTGGAATTTAATAATAATAATAATATGATATTAGTAATAATATAATGGTTAATAATATTATTGGTATTATTATTATTATTGTTATTATTATTATGATTAATATTATTATTATTACTATTATTATTATTAGTTATTATTATTATTGGGATTAAATAAATAAAATAAGAATAAGACGAGAAGTTAGAGAGTTTTCACGATACATTTGGGATTAAAGAAAATAGAGAAGTTTTTTTGGGAGAAAGAAGGTTACGATAACCCAGGCAAAGGGAAAGGGCAAAAAGGAAGAGAAACAATGAAGGGCCAACATATTCGTAGGAATTCTTCGATCTGAGTAATTAACCGAGGTAAGGGGGGAGAAACTGATTGGGATTGGTATAATGCATGAAATTGGCTAGAGGGGATTCCTTAACCCCGTAGGAACTTGATGATTATGATTGTTATATGATATTATGTCTGTGTTTATGAATGTTACTGTTATTGAAGAGTTTTGTGCATACATTTTATGATGATTGTGGAATTCTGTGTAATTCCTATAAAATTAGTGACGAACACGAAATTATGACATTATACTTGTTGCTGTTGTTGTTAATAGTGATGAAATTCGTACATTGTTACGATGTTGGTGAGATTCTGTATAACCTCTGTGGTTTGGATAATGACCACGAGTATTGGTGAGATTATGTATAACCTCTGTGGTTTGGATAATGACCATGAGTATTGGTGAGATTATGTGTAACCTCTGTGGCTTGGGTAATGACCATGGTATAGGTTCTGAGATATAGTTTAATGAATAATTGATTAGAGTAGAGTGTGATGATTGTTGCTAATATTGATTGAGTGGTGTATTTGTTGTTATGGGATTGGTGAAATCCGATATAATTTCGTAGTAATAGCGATGAGTATGAAATAGGTTTCGAGAGGAAAATTAAGGAGCATATGGGTTCTGAATAACTCTGTAGAGTTGGTGATGGATATAATTATAGGTTCTGAGAAGAAAAATTATGGAGCAATTGACTAGAGCAATGTCTATTGGTTGTAGTATTGCTAGTATAGAAGTTAGGAGTAGAGTGATAGGATTGAATTGGAACAAGATGGACTGATTAGGAGTGTAGAATGTATGAGACTCGTAGCAGAAGTTACAGAGACGGGGTTGCTGGTGATTTGCGTAATAGATCTGGTCATACGCGTATGGGGCTAGTCCATACGCGTATGGAAGGGGGCAAAATGGAGGCAATACGCGTATGGCATGGTGATACGCGTATGGTGGGGAAAAGTGTTTCTGGTGATACGCGTATGAGGAGGAGATACGCGTATGGCCTTGGCATATGGGAAAGTCATACGCGTATGGCATAGGCCAATACGCATATGGACAGTCAGAGGTGCCCAAAATGAGAATTTTGCTGTTTTAGTGTTGTGCTCTTGTCTGTGAGACTTGGGTTGTTCTGATAGGTCTGGAAATGATGTTTGATGACGAATAGAGTGTATTTGGTGTTAAGGAAGCAATTATATGATATTGAACTTAATTAATATAATTGACTGGTGAGTAATAAGTGTATGACGCATGGCGATGCGTGTAGCATGTGAATGCTGCGTGATGATGTGATCAGTAGGATCGTGTGCACCTAGTGTGCTTATGTTTATTTGTTGTGTATATGTATGATATATTGTGATGTGATCAGGAGGATCGTGTGCACCTAGTGTGCTTGTGTTTCGTTGTAGCAAGATGTATATATGTGTAATGTATAAATGAGATCAGATGGATCGTGTGCACCGTGGGTGCTGGTGTTTGTTGTATGCATTGAGTCTTGCATAAGCATTTTGACGGGGTGAATCATTGCTCAGTGGAGTGTATGTGATTCACTCGCGTGCTCAGGAGGAGCGTGGTAGGGATAGATCGTTGCTCGGATGGAGTGTATGCGATCTATCCTGAGTTTATTTGGTGTGCTCCCTTGTGGAGGGTTGATGGCCCAGTGTCCATCGGTGATGTCGAGTCGGTACCGCATGCATGGTGTTGAGTTGCATTTGTGCATTATTGTATGTATGTTGATTACTGGACAGTAGGTCGTGGTTGATGAACGTTGGGTGAAATTCTGTATAGGTGCTACCTTCATTTTCATGTATCCTATTACCTATAATTTTGATCATGATTTCTCACCCCTCTGTTGTTGTTGTGGTCTGTGCTTCCTCGGAAGTACAGATAATCCAGGTACATAGCTAGCTTGGATAGTGATGTGCGAGTCGAGTCTAGGATGATCTGATACGTAGCACGAGACTTGGGCGTTTTTATTGTTTTCCTCGTTGAACTTTTATGCTTTCCTGTGAACGTATCATTGTTGGTGAATTTGAATGAATGATTTTATAATTTGGCGGATGGCCGTGAATAATAAACAAATGAATATTTCCGCTGTTTTATGGTGAAAATCATTTTAAATGAAAGAGATGTTGAATTCTGATGTGATATCCCACTTGAGGTGGTGACTCTAATGTTGATTTGAATTATTTTTATTTTATTTAAATTTTGAGAAGTGGGGTGTTACAATTGGTATCAGAGCAGGTCGGTCCGTCCGGCCAGTGTAGTAGTTGAGTCTGTCCGTAGGATAGGGGTTGTGTACCTTTTAACCTGGTATTGTTGGTTTCCTTGTATGCGACACGTGTGCGAAAACACTGTCGGTACATGTTTATTTTCCTAACCTTGTCTGAAGAAGTAGGAATGATGCAAGTGGGGGAGAAGGTTGTGCTTCTCCAGGATGTTGTAAGTGTGGAGCGGTGGCTTAGTGTGTGGTTGAACGCCCTTATAGTTTGGTAAAGATGGTTTGTACCCCATCATGATTTTCGGCTGTCTATTGACAAATTGAGGAACTGATCACCCTTGATCTCTTGTTGATAGTAGTTGGGATTATGTTGGATGGGATATGTGCGTCTTGCAAGCTTAGATGGCGTGAGCAAAGAATTGTTTGAGTTAAGCCAAGTGTCTACGACTGGTTTTGATGAGTCGGTGCAGGATGGTGCTGAGGTGTTTAATGTTGATGGGAATTTTTGAATTATAATGAAAGTGGGAAATTGGTGGTCTGCCAATTAATTGTAATTGTCCGTGATAAGTGATGTACATCCAGCACATGAAGTGGAGTTGTAATCGACTTAGTTACGGGAACTAGTCCGAGAGTGAGAGCTCCATATTACATGTCTGTTTGGATGGTCAAGGAATTAAACTGATTGAGTAGTGTCGAGACTTGTGTCTGCTATGTATGCTAAGGCAACAGAGTGTGAGGTTGAGTATATAAAAGGTGGATAGCGACTTCTAGTGATCACTAAAGGAAGTAAGAGGTGGAATGCAATATTAGTATAATTAAACCTTTAGATATTTCAATAGTTGAAGATGTGTTAAATGACCTTTTAAGTGTGAAATTGTTGTCGTACGTCGAATTTCGAGATCGCAGCTTTACGGAATCGATGTTTTTACGGACGAAAGTCGGAATAGATTACACAGTGGTGTCGGATAATGTTAATCCGTAATCAAGTATGCTTGTTTTATCAAATTTGATTTATTTTGTAAGTTTTTGCATTTTTGAAGATTTGAGGATTTAAGATTCGGATTGAAATCAGAAGTCGTAGATTTCACGTTTGATGGTTCTAAATCACTAATATATGTTTGGTATGAATGAGTATGTGTTTGTTTCGAAGAAAATAATTGAATCGGTTGGATTTTCGGGCGAAAGTGCTCAAACCCGTAGCAGTCTTTATGTAGAAAAAATTATGTTTTGGAGAAACTTCGAAAATTCATAACTCTTGATCCGTATGTCAGTTTCGACCCCCGTTCGAAGCGTTGGAAAGCTAGCGAGATGCTCTTTCTAGGAAAAATTGTTTTGAGGCATGTACCTGGTTCAATTATAGCAGAAAAAATTGAAAATGTATCGTGTGTTAATTTTTGCCGAACCCGACAGGACCATTTGTTGTGTTTTTTATGCGTTGTTGATATGATAAGTGAAACATCAGCGAGTTTTGGTTATGCTTTAAGGCAACTTGAGGTACATAAGAGGAATCACCTGACAAGTGATTTAGAGTTGGTTGTTGTTGTAGTTGTGCCGGAGTTGGAGGCTTCAATTAGTTAGTTTGAGATTTGAAATGTTTGGTGACCGCAAGAGCTTAAAGTACTTAGTTGATTCGGAAGGGGTGAAGGTGAGGCAGAGAAAATAATTGAAATTCCGGAAGGATTATGGTTTGGTTGAATTTCCATTCGGGAAGGCAAAACGTGGTAGCTTATGCATTGACTTGGAAATCTTTGCATCGGCCGATGATGGTGGTAAAAAGAGTTGAGACTGATTGAACAATTTTATGATATGAGTTGGGTTTGTGAAGAGACTTCTTATGGAGTTAAACTTAGTATGACGGACCTTACTAGTGGTATCCTTGATGATATTCAAGAGGGTCGGAAATTTGGTTTGAGTTGGTAGATTGAATTGAATTTAATGAATTAGAATCGAAGAGCTGACTTTCGGGTTAATAGAATTGGTACCATGAGACATCGTGATAAAGTTTGTGTTCCAGATATTGTTGAGTTGGAATAAGAGTATTATTAAAGCGGGACCTTGAAGTAGATTGAGTATCCATCCCTTTGCTATGAAGAGATAACCGGATTTGGAAAAATTATTCTGATGATCGTAGACGAAGAGAGAAATGGTTGAGGTCGTATATGCAGGTTAGGCTGGTAGAAGCCGAGGATTGAATATCAGAGACTGTTGAGCGTGATGCAGCTGTTAAATTTTCTAGAGTGGAAATCGGGTAGTATTTTTACGAATTTGGCATTGGGTTTATTCGAAGAATTGAGGGATATGATTTTATTTGAGTTATTTTGGATGGATTAACTATTTTATGTTGAGGATATGAGAGATGTATGTTGATGAGGTTGTGAAGTTGTATGAGATACTGTCGAGTACTGTGTCAGATGGAAAAAAAATTGAGATTTTGGGGGAGTTGTGGACATCTTGTGTGTCATGTTAAAGTTGAATTTCGTCTAGCATCCGTAGACGGAGACGGAGGGAACTATCCAGTACGTAGAAGATTGATTGAGTTTACTGTTAATAATTGCTATCATTCTAGTATCAGAATGACATCAGATGAGGATGTGTATGGTAGGAGGGGTAGGACTCCTTTGTGTTGATGTGTGTCCGGCGAGAGTGTGGTACTCAGACCGGAGAGTGTGCGAGAGGCAACAGAAAGGATCAAAAGGATCCAAGAAATGACACGTTTGATAGTTACGATGGTAACTGGTGTTGACCGAGCTCTGAAGTCTCAGAAGAACACAATGTGTTTTATTTATCTATACCAGAGTGGCGCAGTGGAAGCGCGAGGAAGATAGTATGTTAGACTGTTTACCGCTGTCATTTGTGGAAATTGCATGATGTGCAAGTGTGAAATAATTTGATTGTTGGTACATTCCTAGTACGAATTGTTAAGCGAGAAACAACTCTGAGAGAAGGAGGTATCCTTCGTGAAAGTGGCTTGGTGAAATGCTGCAGTAGATAGTGTGACCTGGAAATTGGAAAGCAGGATGCGAGAAGCGTATCCGGAATTGTTTCCATCAGGTAATTTTCGAGGACGAAAATAATTAAAGTGGGGGAGAGATGTAACACCCATTTTAATTATTTAGCCTTTTTGGTGTTATTATACTTTGGGGTGTCCTTATGTGGGGGTGTGCCTGAGAGCGTTGGGTGGGTGTCCTTATTTTATAGGAACTATTTAATAAAGGTGGAATTTAATAATAATATGATATTAGTAATAATATAATGGTTAATAATATTATTGGTATTATTATTATTATTGTTATTATTATTATTAATATTATTATTATTATTACTATTAGTATTAGTCATTATTATTATTGGGATTAAATAAATAAAATAAGAATAAGAGGAGAAGTTAGAGAGTTTTCACGATACATTTGGGATTAAAGAAAATAGAGAAGTTTTTTTGGGAGAAAGAAGGTTACTATAACCCAGGCCAAAGGGAAAGGGCAAAAAGGAAGAGAAACAAGGAAGGGCCAACAACATATTCGTAGGAATTCTTCGATCTGAGTAATTAACCGAGGTAAGGGGGAGAAACTGATTGGGATTGGTATAATGCATGAAATTGGGTAGAGGGGATTCCTTAACTCCGTAGGAACTTGATGATTATGATTGTTATATGACATTATGTCTGTGTTTATGAATGTTACTGTTATTGAAGAGTTTTGTGCATACATTTTATGATGATTGTGGAATTCTGTGTAATTCCTATAAAATTAGCGAAGGACACGAAATTATGACATTATACTTGTTGCTGTTGTTGTTAATAGTGATGAAATTCGTACATTGTTACGATGTTAGTGAGATTCTGTATAACCTCTGTGGTTTGGATAATGACCACGAGTATTGGTGAGATTATGTGTAACCTCTGTGGCTTTGGTAATGACCATGGTATAGGTTCTGAGATATAGTTTAAGGAATAATTGATTAGAGTAGAGTGTGATGATTGTTGCTAATATTGATAGAGTGGTGTATTTGTTGTTATGGGATTGGTGAAATCTGGTATAATTTCGTAGTAATAGCGATGAGTATGAAATAGGTTCTGAGAGGAAAATTACGGAGCATATGGGTTCTGAATAACTCTGTAGAGTTGGTGATGGATATAATTATAGGTTCTGAGAAGAGAAATTATGGAGCAAATGACTAGGGCAATGTCTATTGGTTGTAATATTGCTAGTACAGAAGTTAGGAGTAGAGTGATAGGATTGAATTGGAACAAGATGGACTGATTAGGAGTGTAGAATGTATGAGACTCGTAGCAGAAGTTACAGAGACGAGGTTGCTGGTGATTTGCGTAATAGATCTAGTCATACGCGTATGGGGCTAGTCCATACGCGTATGGAAGGGGGCAAAATGGAGGCAATACGCGTATATCACTAGGCAATACGCGTATGGCATGGTGATACGCGTATGGTGGGGAAACGTGTCTCTGGTGATACGCGTATGAGGAAGAGATACGCGTATGGCCTTGGCGTATGGGAAAGTCATACGCGTATGGCATAGGCCAATACGCATATGGACAGTCAGAGGTGCCAAAAATGAAAATTTTGCTGTTTTAGTGTTGTGCTCTTGTCTGTGAGACTTGGGTTGTTCTGATAGGTTTGGAAATGATGTTTGATGACGAATAGAGTGTAGTTGGTGTTAAGGAAGCAATTATATGATATTGAACTTAATTAATATAATTGACTGGTGAGTAATAAGTGTATGACGCATGGCGATGCGTGTAGCATGTGAATGCTGCGTGATGATGTGATCAGTAGGATCGTGTGCACCTAGTGTGCTTATGTTTATTTGTTGTGTATATGTATGATATATTGTGATGTGATCAGGAGGATCGTGTGCACCTAGTGTGCTTGTGTTTCGTTGTAGCAAGATGTATATATGTGTAATGTATAAATGAGATCAGATGGATCGTGTGCACCGTGGGTGCTGGTGTTTGTTGTATGCATTGAGTCTTGCATAAGCATTTTGACGGGGTGAATCATTGCTCAGTGGAGTGTATGTGATTCACTCGCGTGCTCAGGAGGAGCGTGGTAGGGATAGATCGTTGCTCGGATGGAGTGTATGCGATCTATCCTGAGTTTATTTGGTGTGCTCCCTTGTGGAGGGTTGATGGCCCAGTGTCCATCGGTGATGTCGAGTCGGTACCGCATGCATGGTGTTGAGTTGCATTTGTGCATTATTGTATGTATGTTGATTACTGGACAGTAGGTCGTGGTTGATGAACGTTGGGTGAAATTCTGTATAGGTGCTACCTTCATTTTCATGTATCCTATTACCTATAATTTTGATCATGATTTCTCACCCCTCTGTTGTTGTTGTGGTCTGTGCTTCCTCGGAAGTACAGATAATCCAGGTACATAGCTAGCTTAGATAGTGATGTGCGAGTCGAGTCTAGGATGATCTGATACGTAGCACGAGACTTGGGCGTTTTTATTGTTTTCCTCGTTGAACTTTTATGCTTTCATGTGAACATATCATTGTTGGTGAATTTGAATGAATGATTTTATAATTTGGCGGATGGCCGTGAATAATAAACAAATGAATATTTTCGCTGTTTTATGGTGAAAATATTTTTAAATGAAAGAGATGTTTAATTCTGATGTGATATCCCACTTGAGGTGGTGACTCTGATGTTGATTTGAATTATTTTTATTTTATTTAAATTTTGGGAAGTAGGGTGTTACACTAGGTATTCTAGAAGTGTAAGATCGAAAGGATCACAACTCAAGGTGTGCACCTTGAGAGCAATCCTTCGAGAACCCAAGAAGTGCTAGACCTCAAGAGCTTGATATCTACATCGTTTAAGGAATAATTTGTTTGGAAAAAAAAGACTCGAGGTAAGTCGAGGTTTGAATTTGATTTTTAGGCGTGTGTACTAGCAACGTAGGCTAGTCTTCTAAGTGACCAACTAGAAATAATTGATCAAATAGGTGTCACTGTAAGAAAGCCCAGGATTAAGCTTTAAAATGTTGTGTATGGTGATCAAAGGTTGATGGCGAGGCTTTGAAAGCACTCGACTTACAAGGGTAGAAATTGGCTCGATGAATCAAGAATTTACTTTAAAAATGGTTTTGAGGGAAACTTAATATCTTAGAAAAAGGTCTTGACTTAATAAAGTATATTTTCTAATATTTAAAATATTATTTGATAATAATTTTGAAATGTGTTTTTTAAAAGAAAGAATAATTGAAAATTCTTATAAAAATATCTAATTAATAAAAATTGTTTGAAAATATCTTTTAGAAGTTTTAATTGAGTAAAAAAAAGATTTGGAAATCGAAAGACCGGACAACCACAACTCAAGGGCGTGCGCCTCGAGAGCGGTTGTCCAAGAATTCAAGGGATGCTAGACCCCATGAACCCACTACTTTCAATAATTTAATTTAAGAAAATGACTTAAAGAAGATTATGATTTTAAATATAAAAATAACATTTTGAGGGACAATTATATTAAATCGTTAACAATATTAGCCAATGGGATAAGTAATCCTCTATTAATTTAATTTAGAAACCATTTATTAAAAGCAACTATCTACTGAAAATTATGCCCTAACAACATAGGTTGAAACAAAAATAAAAACAATTACCAACTTAGTTGATTCCTAATATAAGATTAATTAAACCATGACAGATAGAGGGTGCATATAAAATGATGGAAGTATTCTAACAGCAGAAACATAAAAGAGGGCCAAGGCAAGCCCACAAAGGTCATGCCCTCTTGCCTAGAGAAAACCAGCCCACAACCTATCAAACAAACCACGCGGACTCTATGAAAGGAACTAATGAATTTGAACAGATAAATAAAACCCCTTCCTAGGCGCCTCTTGACCTACTACCTTTACCATAAGTGGTGTTAGCTCCTCGAATCCTTCCCCACAAACAGATAATGAACAACTTCCAAAGCACTCAAAATTTAAAAAAACACTTTAACCAAATTGATTAAGACCTAACCATCCAGGGAAAGTCACGGTCAAACATTGGGAAATAAAATTTGGAAATAAAAAGCGAAAACCCACCTCATTAACACGTTAAACCCAAACTCCCCATATCCCTCCTCACGCTGAGTATCTTCATCCTCTCGCCACTAACTCAACCTTCTTCTCACATTTTAAACTTCTCTCAAAACCAAAACCCTTAACGATTCGTAAACCCCCGCCCTTCTTAACATTTCAAAACAACAATAAGACCAACTACGACATTAAATCAAACATCACAGCAAACATGAATCAAGACAAATATCAAAGAATGAAGGTTCAAAATAAACCCTTAATCCCAATCTGAATCCCATACCCCCAAATTCATCATATTTCACTGGTCTTAGAAGCTAATGGAATGGGTACCTGGAAGCGAAAACGTTGACTCAGAGCTGCTGCAAGGTAATTGCTTCTTCTTCTCACTTCTGTTTCAGCTCCACTTTCTCCTTCTTCTTTCTCCTGCCGGGAATATTTTCATCACAGTGCTCGTGAAGGTCTAACTCAGAGTAAGCTCAGGTTCTGATGTTGAACCTGAGTGACTCTTAAAATTTTTGAGCTTTAGTGATTAATGGGCTGGGGGTCGATTTTGACAGGGTAACTTTAGGTTTTTTCCCCCTCTTTCACTAATCATTAGGTCCTTTTTTATAGGGGATTTTTGGGGATTTTCTGGTGCGTGTGAACTTAGGGATTTTAGAGGAATATGCTTTCCTTCGTGCGAGTATGAGCTGTGCAATCCTTAAAAACCGTTAGAATGAATTTTTTGCTGAGACTTTGTGGGGACCAAGGACGATAGTGACTTATGAGTTTGTCTTTAACGTTTCCAAAATATCTGGTTTTTTACCCTGAGTTTTTACTGTGAAAATGTGTCATTTTACTGTCATGAACTTGCTGATGTGGTATTTGTTGACTTATTTGAGTTTTTCTGAAACCCGTTGAATTTTGTCGTGAATTGCAGGTGTTGACATGATACAAAGATTGAAACTAATTCTGAATGCAGATTATCATGCTTGATAAGCTTTGAATTGGAGCTGCTATTGGTACAGGTGACATATGGCATGATATGTTTCAACTTCCATTCTCTTGCGTAAGGTTGATAATCTTCCAATAGTGAAGGTGCCTATCAATTCATTGTTAGTTTGTATTTTCTGCCATCTATGTCACTTTAAATTCCATCGATTCTCTTCGTAACTTATGATGCAAATGCTGCAGATTTTCTTGGTAAGACTTACTACCACATTCTTGTTGTTAATTTCTTAACAGAAACACAGAACTCCTGTTGGTTCTCCTAATGAACTCTTCTCTCTTTTGTTGTGTGTGTCTTGGCATGATTGGGATTTTTGGTTTAGAGTATAAATCTTCAACTCCATCCAATTCTTGTTGTTCAAGAAGGTCAATTAACCACTTCTTCCTGATGACAATGGCAATTTTCACGATAATCTGCAGTGGAATGAAGTTAGAGCTTCGAGTTCTCGAGCTCTAGAGATTCAACTGTCTGGAAAGAAACATTACCTATTGTTCTTGCTACCTCATTGTAGAGCAGCTATACCACTGTTTCTTCGTCTGTTTTGTTTAGGAAGTAATTTTGAAGAATTTCCTTGCATAAGCTCATCTTTATCAATTGTATCTAGTATCATCTACTTGTAACTCTTCTGAATTATTTTGCCAATCGTTATTAACTAATCTTGTAATGTTGTTTTTTGAAGGCGGGCGCTGTTGGTTGAAGGACGAGGTTGTCGCTAGTTGGATCCAACGGAAGTTGCAGATGTTTTAATAGGTTGGTGCAGCTCTGTGAAGGTTTTGGAAGGATGGCAGCTGGTAGTTTCTTTGGAATCTCTTTAGATTGAAATTGGTTTTGCAAATAAGAAAAAAAAAATCATCTTCTTGTATTCTTTTACAAAAAGACTTAGCATATGATCTTCTGTTGTGTGCTTTTTAAATCCCAATTGCATGTAGCCTAGAGTCTCCACATGTATGGGGGCTTTGAAGTTAGTTTGAAATCAAATGGACCTTGTGTCCGTCTTATGATCATTTGGAATTTGTAATTTTCGTCTTTGTGATGAACCCAAATTAACTCCTGAATATTGCCCACCCTTTTCTTTCCTTTTAACAGTGCATTGAAATGCAGAATTTTGATGTAATATTGTACCCATGTAACTTGATTGAAAGGTAATTCACATGCTGTTTAAATCCTGACTTCTTGAGAAATGACTGCATGCCGCCTTAAATTCAGTTGCGTATTGCCTGGCAGCATCCTGAGCTTTGCACTTAAATAATAAAAAAAAACAAAAGCTTGAATATGATTCGATAGTTCTTGAAACGAGATAACCTGGTCTTGGGGTCTTAGTATTATTTTGAAGTTAATTAACTCCTCATGGTTTAGGGATCAATTGAACTCAATTTGTAACAGACTCTGTTGTAACTTCAGATCACTTAATCATGGTTGAAAACTAACCCGACACCAATCAAGACAAAGCTTTAAAACCCTCTTTTGTTCAAACCATGGCTTGTAAACATGACTTAAATAAGATCTATAATATTTTTGAAATAAACCTTAGCATCATTTTGAAAATAGTTGAATTGCCTTGGTTAATCTAATCTCCAATTCTTGTTTTTAACTTCACCAACAACTTGTTTTTAACATCCAAAATATCCATATCGATGAGATTGACCTTGAAACTAATGGATTTGTATAACATGGGCGGTCCATTCCTCAAACATAGCTTGTATGGTTATGAACTGATGCATTATACTATATGCTTTTGAAATGAATCGAAACATCTTCTGGACTTATTGCATCTAAATTTTAATTCAATTATGACTTGAAATTTGCAAGCTAAATTTAAGTTTGTCACAAACTGATTTAGAATTCAAACATAGTTTGATGCTTGCAATTAATTCAAACAAAGCCTAAGGCTAAATCGACCGTGTATAGAAGCATCATGTAAAGCATCTTCAACCGTGTCTAGAAGCATCATGTGAAGTATCTTCAGACAACTTGAGTTAGGTGCATATCATAACAAATAACTTGTAGCGAGGTTTAAACAACCTTTAGAGAAGTTTGTAACTAAGTTGAAATAGGAATTAAATTTCTTGAAAACCAACAATCACGTTGCGAGATAGATCCAATCATGTATTTTATGTCATTGACCATATCATATCTGTATGATCTTGAGAACGAGCACACACATGTATTTGGATATAAGGGTTGGAGGCACATTCTTCATCATAAATTGCTAGGAATTATAACCATAATGTGTACACACATGGTCTTTATAAACGAAGCCTTAAAGAGTCATGACCAGAGTCGTGAAGCAGTAGAACATTCATTAATTGCTGAGGTTGGACAACCAATATTTGCTTGACATCACCCTGCAATGCAGTCGATATCCTGACTTCTCTTATGGCTTCCTCAGTACCCAAGTTGATGACTTAAATTTCCTTTTGATGAGGCAGAATGACTTTCTCTTCATGTTTCAAAAGTATGGCTAGCTCTTCTGGCAGGTCTTCATCTTCATCAATCTCTTCTTCAGCTTGGAATATCGGATTATCAAAGTCAAAGCGAGTCATAGACGATTCTGGAGCGGTGTCATCTACAATGTGAAACCTGCAATGATGATGATTAAATGCTTAAAATGATATGCAAATAAGCACAAACCATATTGCCATTTTATTGTTAAAATAAAACATGAAAGACAAGGATCACAATATTTGAATGCAGAAAAACGCCCTTTGATTGATTGATAAAATGATTGTTCAAACATAAACAATTAGGCCCTGAAGACAAAGACCTCCATGCTCCGGGTAGAACATAGGGCTATCAAAAATAAATCATTACTCTTCCTTCGTAACTTGGATGACTTATTTGATAGACCAGTTGTTTAGGCTCTAACCAGGAGTGCACAGCTGAATCCACGCATCCATGTCGCAATCACTGTCCCCTTATTCATCTGATACAACATTGATCTGCTCAAAGATCACCCCACCACTAGTAAACTGGACAGGTTCCTTATAGCGCGACGCGCTCTGCGAGGAGGAAGATGGGTTGTATCCCATTCCGAATTTGTCCTTTTTGTTGGGTATGTTCAACACTTGACCCCAGCCTTCACCACTGCCTAGGCTTCTTTGAAAGATGACATGGAAACTTCAGGTGCCTTGGTTACAGCTGATGTCTTGTCCTTAATCTGTACAGTCTCGAAAGCCTGACACAATGTCTCGTGGATCTCGCTGTCAACCTTGACATATTTGAACTAAGACAAATGACTTATCATTATATCTTCTTCCCCACAAACAGTAACAACACTGCCACCCACTATGTATTTCAACTTTTGGTGCAGCGTAGACGTTACGGCGCCTGCCAAATGGATCCAGGGACGTCCCAGCAGACAGCTATATACTGGATGAATATCTATGGTATAGAACACAGCGTCAAACACTTCAGGACCAACCTGGATTGGCAGCGTCAACTCCCTTAACACGGACCTTCTAGTCCCATTAAAAACTCGTACCACCAAGTCACTTGGCGTACACAATATACCTCGGGTATCCAACTTCATCAGCGCCTTCTTGGGTAGCACATTCAGGGATGACCCTGTATCAACCAACACGTGCGATTGAACGGACCTTCGGCATTCAATAGATATATGTAGCGCACATTTATGATTTCTCCCCTTGGGCGTCAAATCCAGATCAGTAAAGCCCAACCCGTTGCCAGCATTAACGTGTGCCACAACTCCTTCGAGCTGATTCACATATATCTCTTGTGGCACGTAAGTTGTATTCAAGATTCTTAACAAAGCATTTTTGTGTGCCTCTGAGCACAACAGCAATGACATAATGGAAATCTTTGACGGAGTTTGCTGAAAGTGATCAACAATCTTGTAATCACTCTTCCGGATCAAGCGCATGAAATCTTCCGCATCCCTCAACAAGGACTCTTTCTCACCAGCTTGAGAAGTCTCTTCCACCACGGCTTTACCTTTACCCTTATCAGGAGATGAAAACACTCTTCCGCTCCGGGTAATCCCACCAGCACCTACTAAGTTTTCCATAGAGTCGAATGTTGAAACTTTCAGTTCCTGCTTCTGTCCATTACAATAGACCCCGACTCCGTAATTACAAGGAATTGCCTTAGTGCTTTCGTATGGTATGGGACTAGCTTTGGTAATAATGATGGTTGGCGGCCTTGGAGGCGCAGAAATAGTGATAGTCTTGTACATAATCGAAATTTGAGATGTACATCTAAGAACTTGAGCAAACATGAAAATTAAACAATCAAACATGGCCTACACGAGGTAGGGCTTCAGATGCAGCCAATATGGACCTAGATCATGCTCTAGAATGAGGGAAAAGTGAAGAGGAAGCTTACTGAACAGAGACACTCCGTTGGTGCTTCAAGTGCTTGCTAGCTTGCTTCCAAACGTCCAGATCCACTCCAATTTGCTCAAGGAAGAAAAATCACACCTTAATTAAAGTTGAATTGTTGTGAAATTGAAAACACAATTTGGATATTTCTTTGAGAATTTGAAAATGGAAGTTGCTCTCTCTGGCTTCAAAATGCGCTTCTGAGCTTTCCAAATGAATTTTGAACTTATATATGTTGGATTTGAAATGAAATTGGAGGCCTATGAAGCCTTGTTGCGATGAATTTGAAAAAATGCCCAATATGGAGTTTTCTCATGCACACGTGAAAATGACTCCATACACTCATGAAAACCATCCCAATATTCAGCTGGTAAGTGGAATTTCACAACGGAATTGGATTGGGCTTTGTTTGTGATTCAATTTTGAAGTTTGAATGAGAAACTTATTTGTGAAGTAAGCTTCAATTACACGTTTTTTGTACCTCTTGAACCACAACCAATTTGTGCATTCTTGCCTTAAGTGTATTATGAACAAAATTGGATCAAAATGAGATATGAAAAAGACCTATAATGAGCTCAATTGAAATCACACTTAAAAGTCCATTTTCCACTTAAATTTTCACCCACATGTCCATAACCAAACATAATTCATGCAATCCTTGAGTTTCATGGTGTGAAATAGGTCTTTTGGAGCAACATTCATGTTGGTTGAAAGTTCATTTGAAGTGCATGAGTGCATGAAAATGACCCATAATGAAAATGGCCTATAATCAAAGTTTCCCAAAATACCCTTGCCTTATAATATCCATAACTTGAGTTCCACAAATTATATCAAGGTCTTCTAGGACTTTTTGGAAATCTAAGATGACGAGGACAAACTTTCATGCTCACTCCAAGTTGAGGAGAAACTTTATTCTAGGTCAAAAGTGCCTTAGAAGTGAGTTGACTTTTAGTTGACCAAAAATATGTTCATCTGAGATCTCTAACTTGATGGCATCATAACTTGAGTTCCACAAACCCAATGGATGATTTATAGTACTCAAAAGAAAGCTTAGAACATTCCCTACAAGTCTCATGTTTGCATCAAAGTGAGATTGCACTTGCATCTTGAGGTAAAATGGTTTTGAAGTTAGGCACTAAAGAAGGGGATTTTACACTGAGACCCTTTGAAACCCTAATTTAGTAACTTTTCAAACTCTTGATTCTTCTTGATTTGAACTTGATATGATATTATATATGTCTCAACATGACTTCCCATGACTCCGATGACTTAAAACTAAGTCTCAAACTCCTTCAAACCCACAGTTGACCTTGAGTTAACCAGATGAAATCCTAGGTGCACAACCTTTGACTGTGACATCTTGTAAGTGAAATGAAAGCTTAGACAAGCTCCAAAATGGCTTCCAAAGCACTCAATGAGCTTCTCAAACACATCTTATCCATAACCATGAACTTGTGAACCCCTGGTGATCCTCAGTTGACTTCTAAGATATGAGATAAGCAGCACATGTCAATCTTCTTTCTCAAAGAAATCTGACCACTTCTTGATGATTGTAAGCCTTGATAACTTGAATAAGCACTCTTGATTGAGCTTGAAACCCTTGAGACTCTCCTCTTGAATAGCACACCTCTCTTGATCCCCTGCAAAGGACAATGCTATGCAAATGCAAATGCTAAAGAATAAAATGAAACATAGGCCAAGTAAAGAAAAAGGTTGGTTAAAATTTGCGGTACAACAGTAGCAAACATATTTTAATCCTGAATTTATGGTATTGTCAAAATTTCAAATCAGTCATTTATGAAGCTGATTCTCACTCTTTTTGAATACCCGGTCTTGACAGGTTTGCTGTTGTTGTTCAACTAGAAACGAAAGAAAACTGACGCAAAGCTAATACTTCCACAACCTGACTTCTTTGTACGATGGCTATGTTGGTAGGACCAACTTGTACTAGAGTTTTGGTATGAGGGTGGTGGGCGAATGACAAGGCATTCTTAATCAACCATTAGCCATTTCCTCCAAAGATCTCTGTATTATCAATGTTTACGTATTTGTAACAACTTGTCTAAAAAAAAGCATAATGCTTTTTGGAATTGACTCAATTTACTTAAACTTGTAACTTAGCTTGATTCGGATTTTGAACTTGAATGATAACCTTTTATTATATCCTAAAATAGTCTTCTTTGACTTTGGATTGAAATCCTTGCTCATGTAACTATGGCATCAATCTTGTATTGAAATTTTTGAAATACTTTGAACTTAGTACATCTCATAAGGCATTATTTGTGTGTGAAAAATGGCAAGTAAATCTCGGATTTTTGTTAATAACTTGAATTCTAAAACCATGTCAGAAATTTCTCTAACACTCCTTGTTAGTTTATGGCTTAAAATACGGTTTAAAACAACTTGGAACAAAATTTGAATGACTTACAATAGCTTTTGAAACAAATTCCTAACCACACGGTTTGGCTTGAATGGTTTAACAACTTGAATGTGGCACAAAATGAGCAACACTTTGAAAAACAATAAAATGAAATTTTCTTGGAGCATTACATCGCGACCAATAACTTTGAATTATCAAAAACCATGGCCCCACGTCACAATACAACAAATTCTGATTTGAGACTCATGCACAAACTTAAAACAGTATTCTGAACCCCAAGATTAAAAGCCTAGTTCTGGCTCCCTTAAGATACGGTCACAAAATTCTTCCAAACCAATTTTCACGGTCCAATGATAGCCTGGGGATGAGAAAGAAACGAAGGATTAGAATCCTGTTGACCGTATGCACAGAGCCTTCATGACTTTCAAACTTTCTGCAACAAAACCTAACTCCAAAAAACAAAAATAAGCAAACTGGTTAAAATAGTTATCCGCGCATGAATGATGACCTAGATGATATCCGAATGATCAGTGAACCTAAGGGTAAATTTTGGGGTGTAACAATTTCCCCTATTTAAATATCGTCACCGGATAATATGAGCGATGAAGAACTTCGCGAAATCATGGTGAAAGGTATTTAAATACAGATAACCAAAATGTTTTCTCTTAGATGCAGTGATATGCAATGCTATGAACAAAACGAAACTAAACCTACAAATGCTAAAAATGCTATAAATTCTAATATGATGCGAAAATGATGGAATGATAAATGCAGAAATGCAGACGAAACGAAAACACAGGGGAAAACGCAATGAGTAACCACTCACTAGGGCTGACAATGCACTAGGGAACTAAAACAAATATGGGGAAATCTAAAGTGATAGACCAACAGGTTCAGGCATGACTGGTTTCCATTTTAGAAAGAAAGCAAAAAGGGATCCTTAATGGAGATGGCACTGGCAAGACGGCCTCCATTGGGGAAATGTCCAGAGTAGCTGCTCAACAGGTTTAAGCATGACCGGCTGACACTCTAGGATAAAAGGGTAAAAATAGAATCCACATGGCAGTAGGATCATTTAAACAAAATGTTGGAGTCTTCAGGCAAGAATAACATTCATGCTTCTGGAAATTCCCTAGATGAAGAGATCAAACAGGATCTTCAGGAACCATCAGGAAAAATACAGGGTAAAAACTCTATTGTATGCCAACAACTGGACTTCAATAGGGGGAATGCCCTGATAAGCTTCTCAGGAGAGACTGCCACTTATTGCTGCAAGGGACTTAGATATCAAAAATTGGATAAGCTTCTCAAATAAAGAGACTGCCGCTTATCTAAAACAATAACAATGATACGCTTCTTATGGGAGACTGCCACTTATTTAGGGGTACGGATAAAATAATAAGCTTATTGGGAGAGACTGCCACTTATTTGGAAAATAATAATAATAAGCTTCTCGTGGGAGACTACCACTTATTTAGGGAAAGTGATAGAAACAAGCTTCTCGAGGGAGATGACCACTTGTTGCTGGTATAATGAAGATATGATAATCTTCTCAGGTGAGACTACTACTTATCAGTGTTGTGAAATGGTAGTGATAAGATTCTTGGGTGAGACTGCCATTTATCGACAACGGTAACAGGGATAAAATGATAAGCTTCTCAGGAGAGACTACAACTTATCTGCAAAGGTAACAATGATAAGCTTCTCAGGCGAGACTGTCACTTATCTAGTAGGTAAAATGATAAACATGATAAGCTTCTCTGGAGAGACTGCCACTTATTAATAATAAGGAGTTGTAAAAGGCTCTCTTGATAGATAATGCAAAATAAATGCACGTCCAGGTAGGTTCGACAGCCGACAGGGACCGAAGTTCAATATAGAATCGAGCTAGAAAGAAATTGTCAAACAAGACTCCAACCATTGAGGAAATGAACTCAAATGGGTATTATCTTATCCAGGCATGGAAAAGACAACTAAAATAACCATCATCCACAAGGATTGAACTTTATGGTGAAATTAGAAATAGTAGGTATTTTATGCCTAAGGTTGACGACTCTATTTGGAGAGAACGAACGAAACCGGTTACTTGACGGCAACCACGACCAAAGCAACGACAAAAGGCAACGAGGATAACAAGCATGCAGATGCTAATGCACATGTCTAAATGAAATGAAATGTACATGCTTATGCTTATGCTTATGCATATGCCGACAAAACTGACAAAAGGAGGAGGAAACGGGAGATAAAATAAACATCTCGACGGGGATGCCCGGCGACCTCTATAAACGTACATCTATCAAGAAATAGGTAAAAAAGGTTAATGTCGGAACCAAATCTTGCTTCAAAGTTCCCAATCCTCTGAGGAGAGAAGATTCCGCTTGGGGATATGATATCATGACTTCACTGAAGGGATTGCCATCATGAATATGAATCTTGTCAAAGAAGACTTGTTCATTGGGAGATTCGTCTTAGGATTAGAGACTTCTGGGGGATAAAATAAATATATACTTCATTGGGGAAGTGTAGAGCTAGGCAACTTCCTGGAGAAAGTGTAGCAACTTCAGTGAGGAATGGATGATTCCACTAGGGAATGACTTCTCAATAGTGAACGTGTTTCACTTGGAAGATACTGGGGAGATTCTCTGCAGTCTTTGAAATCACTAGAGATTACCGGATTGGTCCAAAAGTGTTGTCAGCTTATGTTTCATTGGGGATTTGCTGAACATTAGTTTAAAAGTGCTTTTGCAACGTTGAGACTTACTGGGGAACGAAGATATCCTTCAGATGTTTCCACAAGTCAAAGCAACTTTATATCTTTTTAAAGTGTTTTCAAAAATGGTTTTTAGTTTGAAAACTTTTCACTTTCAAAATTATTATTAACAAATAACGTTTTGCATAACAAGAATGAAAATAGATATAGCATAAATGGCAAACGAATAACAAAAGGTCTGATTTTATTGAAGAATGGTAGCTTGATAATGGCAAAGCTCCATGGAGTATTACAATTGAAATTGGCAATAGGGAAAGGTTACATTGAATCAAACAAACTCTACTGACCCTAATAACTAAGACTACCCAAAGTTCTGGTTCTGATAAGAGCGGTTGGATTGGATTGATCTACTATAAATGTTCTTTGGTGATCGGCGTCATCTAATGCAGTAAAATGCCTTTGTCCCTAATTTTTGCCTGGATCTCTCTTTCGGGTTTTCAATCCACCGGGACGCTCATTTTTGCCTAAGCCTCCTTTTTAGGTTTTCAGTTTAGCGAGCTATTTTTCTTTTTATTTTAATCCTTTATTTTTGCCTGGATCTCCTTCATAGGTTATGATCCACCAGGATACTCATTGTTGCCTGAGTCGCCTTTTCAGGTTTTCGACTTAACGGGTTATTTTAGGCATAATATTTTTGACTGCATCAGAGTTCACAGGATGTGCAAGCTCTTCACCATCCATGGTTGTGAGAATTAATGATCCTTCAGAGACGACTGTCTTCACAACAAATGGTCCTTCATAATTGGGCATCCATTTCCCACCCATGTCTTTATGAACTGCAAATATTTTCTTGAGTACAAGTTCTCCTTGACGGAATTCTCTTATTCAGACTTTCTTGTCAAAGGCTCTTTTCATCGTTTCTGGTACAACTGACCATGGCAGATTGCAGTCATGCGCTTCTCGTCAATGAGGTTCAACTGGTCGAATCTGTCTTGGACCCATTCTGCTTCATGAAGCTTGGTTTCCATCAGTACCCTTAAGGAAGGTAACTCTACTCCAATAGGGAGGACGGCGTCCATTCCATACACTAATGAGAAAGGGGTTGCCCCTGTTGAAGTTCACATTGTAGTTTTGTATCTGTGCAAGGCAAATGGTAGAATTTCATGCCAATCTTTGTAAGTCATCACCATCTTTTGTAGGATTTTCTTGATGTTTTTGTTCGCAGCTTCAACAACTCCATTCATTTTTGGAAGGTAGGGAGAATAATTATGATGTGCAATCTTGAAACTTTCACACAACTCCTTCATGGTTCTGTTGTTCAAATTGGTCCCGTTATCTGTTATGATTCGGCTTGGAATTCCATAACGACAGATAATTTCTTTCTTGATGAAACGGGCAACCACTTGCTTGGTTATGTTGGCATAAGAAGCAACTTCTACCCATTTTGTGAAGTAGTCAATAACAACTAAGATGAATCGGTGACCGTTGGAAGCTTTAGGCTCAATTTCCCCAATTATGTCAATGCCCCACATTGAGAAAGGCCACGGTGATGATAAAACATTCAACGGTGTTGCAGGTACATGTACCTTATCAGCATAAAATTGGCACTTATGGCATTTTCTGGAATATTGGATGCAATCAGATTCCATAGTTAACTAGTAATAGCCAGCTCTCAGAATCTTCTTAGACATAACGTAATCGTTCGCATGAGTTCCGAAGGTTCCTTCATGAATCTCTTGAAGTAACATGTCTGCTTCACGTTTATCAACACATCTAAGCAGAACCATGTCGTAGTTTCTCTTGTATAACATATCATTGTTGAGGAAGAACTTGGCTGCTAATCTTCTTAGAGTTTTCTTGTCAAGATTAGTAGCATCGGCTGGATACTCTTGCTTTAGCATATAATTCTTAATGTCGTGGAACCAAGGCTTGTCATCAGTTTCTTCTTCAACCATCTGACAGTAAACAAGCTCAGTCTTGTGTTCAATTCGAATAAGAGTAGCATCATTGACAAATCTGACTTTCCACATTGAGGCTTACATGGCTAGAGCGTCGGCAATGTGATTTTCAGTCCTCGGAACATGTTTGAAAGTGATATCATCAAAGTTTTTAATCATTTCAACAATGTAAGCTCTCTATGGGATCAACTTCTCATCTCTGGTATCCTATTCACCCTTGACTTGATAAATTACCAAAGTTGAATCTCCAGTCACTTCATGAATTTTGATTCGGAGGTCAATAGTTGCTTCAAGGCCAAGAATGCGTGCTTCATATTTGGCGATATTGTTGGTACATTCAAAATATAACCTTGTTATAAATGGGGTATAACCACCTTCTGGATTCATCAGAACGGCGCCTATGCCATGCCCACTGTAATTAGAGGAACCATCAAACATCATCTTCCAACGGAAACCAGGATCGGGGCCTTCATCGTGACCTGGCTCTTCATAATCCTTCACTAACATAATGTCTTCGTCAGGAAAGTTGAACTTGAGAGGTTCATAATCTTCAACTGGTTGGTCTGCAAGATAATCTGACAAGATACTTCCTTTAATAGCTTTCTGCGTCACATACTGGATGTCGTATTCAGATAATAACATATGCGAACTGGAAAGTCTTCCATTCTAAGTAGGCTTTTCAAAAATATACTTTATTGGATCCATTTTTGAGATCAACAAAGTAGTGTGATAAATTATGTATTGTCTGAGACGCCTAGCCGCCCATGCTAGCGCACAACAAGTCTACTCCAAAAGTGAATATCTGCTTTCACAATCAGTAAACTTCTTACTTAAATAGTAGATGGCATGTTCTTTTCGTCCAGTCTCATCATGTTGACCCAGTACGCAACCCATAGACTTCTCAAGAACGGTCAGATACATGAAGAGTGGTCTTCCAGGAACTGGAGGAATTAAGATAGGAGGCTCTTGCAGATAACCCTTTATTTTCTCAAATGCTTGCTGACAATCAGAATTCCAATCGATAATTTGACCTTTGCATAGTAACTTGAATATTGGCTCACAGGTAGTTGTCATGTTGGAAATGAACCTGGAGTTATAGTTCAGGCGTCCAAGAAAGCATCTGACTTGTGTTTCAGTCTGCGGAGCTGGCATGTTCTGAATGGCTCGAACTTTATCAGGGTCTACTTCAATTCCACGTTGACTGACAATAAATCCAAGTAATTTTCCAGACCTAACACCAAAGGTACACTTAGCAGGATTTAGTTTCAACTGGTACTTCCTGAGTCATTTAAACTGTTTTAGATAATGATCCAAATGGTCCTCTTCATTTTGGGATTTAGAAATCATATCGTCAACGTAAACTTCGATCTCTTTATGCATCATGTCATGAAAGAGAGCGACCATAGCTCTTTGATATGTTGCCCCTGCGTTCTTTAAACTGAGGACATAACTTTATAGAAATAAGTTCCCTAAGGAGTAATGAATGTAGTTTTTTCTCTATCGGCAAGATCCATCTTGATCTAATTATAACTGGAGAAACCATCCATAAAAGAGAAAACTGCAAAACTGGATGTACTATCCACAAGTGTATCAATACGCGGTAGAGGGAAGTCATCTTTTGGGATTGCTTTGTTCAAATCCCGGTATCCTACACACATTTTGACTTTACCGTCCTTTTTGGGCACTGGTACAATGTTGGCTACCCATTCGGGGTACTTTTCAACTGTTAGAAAACCTGCGTCGAGCTGTTTCTTAACTTCGTCTCGAATCTTCAAAGCCATGTCAGGTCTTGTTCCTCGAAGTTTCTGCTTGACAGGTGGGCACTCTGGTTTAAGCGACAATTTGTAAACAACAATATCAGTGTCTAGACCGGGCATATCTTGATACGACCATGCAAACACATCAGCATATTCTTCTAGAAGCTTGATCAATCTCTGCTTGACATCAGCCCCAAGTGCAGTACCAATCTCGACCTCTTTCTTATCTTCATTAGTGCCAAGATTAATCAGATCTATCTGCTCTTTATACGGCTGAAGTTTAGTGTACTCATACTCAACCAATTTTGCCAGTTTAGTGGGGATTTCGGAATCTTCCTCACCCTCATCTTCAACTTGGTAAATGGGCGAATCAAAGTCAGGAGTGAAAGCATGGTCATTAGATTCAACCAGGTTTGGGATAGCTGTAACACCCTTCTAAACCCCACGGAAAACATACGAATAATCAGAGTAAATTTTCATGCATTCACAAAGGGCGTCACACATAAATTTCAAAACATCAAAAACCACCTGTCATGCTCATCAACACTTCAATAAGTAATTATGCTTTTGAAAATTTCACTTTGCATGAAGCAGCAGATTCATTTATATTACAATTTTCATAAAAGAAGCATTTATGTTCACCACATAAATCAACATCATATTATTTCGATAATTACAAAAACATAGTATATCTCTAAAGCATAAACCAAGCGATCCCAGTGTTACATGACCAGAGCACGACTTGACCCATCTTAACTAAACACTAAACAGGTACACCGATAGCGACTCCGCAACTATGAGCAATACTACTCCTTGATACCTGCACGATGCCATGTAGGACATCATTCCAGCAGAAAGGTGAGAAACATTATCATAATAACAATGCATATAATCATATATGTATACACAAGCATAAAATACACATAATTCCACATTTCTCACCACATCACATTACAATTCATCATATACATCATAATACATATATTAATCAAATATGGATAATCACCAAGCATGTTTCATCATACACACATCTATGATTTCAATTAATCCATGTAAACATACACAATATGTTCATTTCATCATCAAATCACATAAACATCTACATTCATGTTTATTTCACCAATGCATCATATAAAGATGATAAATGCAACTCATAGAGACCGACTCACGACTCTATGCAGATGCAAATGCGATACCGACTCATTTAGCAGGTTCAGTTGAAGAACCAAAAGGAATCATCGCTCGTTACTGAAGTAAATCCCCGTCGGGCCTACGATGTTCACCCATCGCTCAAACCCCACATGGGCACACGATGTTTCAGGATTGCTCACACCCCATAAGGGCACACAATCGTTCTGCAGATTCTACGCGGAATCAATTATAAACCATCGTAATACACGAGGTTTCTGCAGATCCTACACGGGATCAAAGTGTCGCTACTGCGAAAATCGGCGCCGGCAATACAGAAGAGTCGCCACCGTGCGTTATTTATCCCAAAGGAGGGAAAGGAAACGCTCAGAGTAAACCTCACGCAAAGACGGGAAAGGTATGGTCATCGCAACCAAAACCTGGATTCGGGAGTCGGTTACGCAAGAAACCTTCCATATTTTATGAATCAAATTTCTATCTAAAGCTCTGCCTAGCTCCTATACCCTATGGTCTTCAACAGCTACAAGCAAGCAACAACCTTCATCAACTCTTGAACTTGATCTTCAATTCTTCCCCTCATCATGCTCCATCATCAATGCTTCTTCAAGACAAGCCCAAGCCCCAAGCAAAGCCCAATACAACCCACGCAAATCAAGCAATAACCCCAAAAGGGCACACCATACAATCAAGCAATTACAAAATATGCTAAAGATGGTAAAATGGTAGAGAAAATTCTAATGCTATTTATAAGGGATCTACTATGTCTACCCTTAATACCCTATAAGCCTTAGCTTCTAATTCACCTTAAAAAGCCCAAAAGAAATTGTTTCAATACACCTAAGTTGTGCATAAACCCTAATTCAAATAGTCTAAGGGTATCTAATCAAACTACCTAAAATAAAATCCTAAAAATCATGGTATAAAAACCAGGGGTCCCTAACATTCATATCTAATTGCCCTAAAAAGAATGGCCTAAAAATCTTAAGGGAACTATCTAAAATAAAATCTACAAAATCATATACAAACTATGTTCAATTAAAAACAATTAAAAGTAAAATATTATCAAAAAAATAGAGAAAATGACTAAACTAATATTTTTATTCATTTTTTATTTTCTTAAGATCAAAATGAAACTATTGCAAAAATTCCTAAATTAAAAGAATTATTTTCCAATTTTTTATGAATTTTATAAAATGCAAGATAAAATGAATAAAGGAAAAATTAAATGGAAATGCCAGGAGGTGTAGGAAGTAAACAAATCTAATGCAAGAAGCGCTTGGGCTCATCCTGGGGGTACTAGTAGCAAATGCGCGCAGGCCCACTAATCATTCAGAAAATGGAATTAAAAATATCCAAAAAATGGAAAATCCCTGTGTTGAATAGCAACTTATTTCTATGTTAATTTTCAATGGGCCTGAGGGAGGGGTGTAAGTACTAAAGCGTATAGGCCCAATGTATCATTCAGAAAACAAAAGAAAATACCAAGAAAATAAAAGGACTCGTGGTGCAAATAGCAACTGGATTGCGTGTTAATTCTCAATGGGCCTATCATGGGGTGCTAGTAGCAATAACCTTCTTAAGCCCATCAAACCAGTTTAATGAAACGGTGAGTTTCACCAAACTCACTTCCATTCAGAACTCCAAAACGCATCGTGGCCGCTGGTTATGGATTTGGTCAACAAGTCTTGCAAGATCTAAAGGCCAGGACTTCATCTTCCTCCTTGGTTCAAAAATTGGAGGGAACATCCATTGAAACAGATTGCAAGAACTCAGATTCTCCTCATACGAACTCCATCATATCTCAATCAAAATCAACAATTAAAAGCCCAGACATGCTTGAAATTTCACCAGGATTTGAACCATGGTATCAGAATTCATTGATATATACTCTAAATCAAAACACGATTCAGCCTCCAAGATTTGGTCCAACATCAATTTTCACCATTCCTCAAATTAAATATCTCAATTTACTCACCACCTCACTAGGAGCAATTCTAACTATCAAACATACATCCTAACTCCCAATTCAACAAGCTCTCCATCAAAACAGAAAACGTGTTCATGACCTAATTGTCTTTAAATTCCACGAATCAATGCCAAAAAGCTCCACATGATCATCCTCTACCAATTTAACCTAACAATGCATGTCAATTATACCTAAACCAAGTTGTGGATTGAAGTTTACTAACCTGGTAATTTGAGCCAAACAGATGAACAAGAACTCCAAACCAAGTCCTCACAAGTTCCAGATTCGATCAATATGATGTAAACTAACTTCTGTATGCAAAAGATTCACTTGAGATTGCTTGGATTATTGAAACCGGATTGGAGTTGCAGGTATGAATTTCAGAAATCAAGAACACGATTCCTTCACCAATTTGCTATGATCTTGATCTAGACACCCTTAGTAACACCAATGGAATTGATTGACATCAAGAAACTAGATGAACAATGAAGAATTTGTTATAACCGAATGTGAATTGCAAGCAATGAAGGTGAGATGCAATCTCTGAGTTTGACACCAAATGAGTTCCTAACCCTAGTCTAGATCATCTCTAATGGTTATATAGAGGATGTAGGAAGTGTCTAGAAGCTGCTAGAATGATCCAAGGAGAAATTGATGATCTCATGCTATGAGATTTTGAAAATGGCCAAAGCAAAAACCAGTTGGAGCTCTAGCTGTTACAGCCCTTGAATGAGGCTTGAAAATCTCTTCAAATGAGAAATGGAATGTGTTTGAATGCATAGCCAGCTTGTACAACCATTTCCCTTGTATGTGTTGAGATGTAACTTGTATTCTAAGCAATCCATGACAGCTCCAAGATGCAGGCCTCAAATCAAAAATCTATTAATGCCAATCATCTCCAAATTCCTTTTCCACTCAAAATCCTCTATAACTTTGTTCATTTTGGCCTTGTAATGAGAATTTCCCAAAAATAGTAACTTTCATGTATTAAGTCATGCCTTTTTTAGGTCCATTTTATCAATATGAGTTCCATGCATTTCCAAGTTTCCATGACCACTTTTTTAGACTCAAAATGTCATTTGGAACAACTTTTATGTTGTGAAGTTTTTCATTTGAAACTTCCTTGTATGCGTTTTAGGCATGTGCTAAGAATGACCTATAATTCCCCTTTCCCAAAATACCCCTGACTTGCACAAGCTATAAATTGAGTTCTACAAATCCGATGAAGGCATACCATACCTTTTTCGAAAGGGTAGATCATGAGGAACAACTCTTATGTTTGGCCGAAGTTCATGTGAAACTTCCTTAAGGATCAAAAGTTGCTTGGAAGGCAGACAACTTTCACAGACAAATTTCAGTGTCCTCAGATGACCTGTAACTTGCAGAGGCTATAACTTGAGTTCTATAAATCTCCTTGATGACTTCCACCACTCAAATTAAATCTATTGAGATTCTCTACAAGTTTCATGTGGATCCAAAGTTCATTTGAAACTTGTATTTTGAATTATCTTGCTTGGAAGTTTGACCTAAATCAGGGGATTTTACATAGAAACCCTAATTTAGAAACTTCTCTGCTCCTTGATTTCTTTTGATTTCTTCTTTGCACAAAACCACATCTATATCCACATATCAAATGATGAAATACCCATTCTTCAAATAGGCCTTGATGCCCTTGAATCAAGCATTTGACCTAGGGTTGACCTTAGTTGACTGCCTTCAACTGAAGCTCTTGTAACCACACCAATGACTTGCCTCATCTTCAAAATGACCCTCTAGGTCTTACATGATGTCTACACACATTCCATGCTATCATCTCCTAGCTCAACCTCTCTGATGATCTTCAGCATCCTCTAGATAGGAGAAAAATCCCTTGCTTGATCTGCTAACTCCTCAAGGCTCAAATTCTTTCCTGATGACTTGGATGGTCTTGAACTTGAATAAAACCCCTTGGATATGCTTCTTGAGATAAGAATGGAACTTGATCCCTTGTTGGATGGCTTGCCCATGCTAGGCTATGCAAATGAATGAACTATGTACATGATCTATTATGCAAATGATAAAGCTATGAAAACATGAATCAGGTAAAATAAGTTGGTCAAATTTTAGGGTGCAACAGCTGCCCCTATTCAAACGGCTTGGACCCGACTGGGTGAAATGCCAGGAGCCCTCAGACAATCGAGGTACGAGACGGTTGAATACCAATGAACCCGAAAATTTGCAAACTGCAAAAATAAATTGTGAAATAAACTGCGACACTATTTGGGAAAATACTATCTACAAATCTGACTTCAACACTATCTGGTCAGTCTTGGAACAAACTTACTGACTTCAATGAAAGAAGCATCTTTTCAAAATTATCGGAAAACCCATCCATCTGCTCCACATGGAAAAACCGTGCTACCACCCGCCTGATTCATACGGCAAACCAACTTTGTGAATTTTGAAAAAATTATCTACACCCGCCTGCTTCATGCGGAAAGAGTACCTCTATTCAACTTCGAAACTCGTTCGCTTGCTGCCTACGGAAAGTACAACGTTGTCATCCGCCTGATTCATACGAAAAAACTGTTCATCGTCCGCCTGCTTCATACGGAAAGTGCTATCTATCACATTCTTCTGGAAACTTCGCCTATTCGCCCGCCTGCTAATTACGGAAGAGCATATCTGCCTGATTCTTACAGAAATAGCCTTTTTCATAGCCGCCTGATACTTACGGAACTATTTTCTTTATATTCTCCTGCTGCCTACGGAGAATCTGCCTGTCTGATTCTTACAGGAACAACCAAAGTTCATCCGCCTGCTTCTTACGGTACAACTTCTACTAATGTCTGCCTGCTTCATACGGAATCGATCTCTTTACGTCCGCCTGCTACCTACGGGAGAACATGTCTGCCTGATTCTTACAAAAATCAAATTCATGCCCGTCTGTTGCTTACGGAAAGTTTATTATCCTCATCCGCCTATTCCATACGGAGATTTTACCTCTACACGTCCACCTGTTACTTACGGAAGAACATATCTGCCTGATTCTTACAGAAATAGTCTTGAAATTCATCCGCCTGCTTCATACAGTACAATTTCTGTTACCATCCGCCTGCTTCCTACGGAATAATTCTCTGCATATCCGCCTGCTTCATACGGGAGAATTCTATTACCATCCGCCTGTTTCCTACGGAAAGTTTGCCTGCCTGATTCTTACAGGAATCTTCAAAGTTCATCCGCCTGCTTCATACGGTACAACTTCTATTACCATCTGCCTGCTTCATACGGAATAATTCTCTACATGTCCGCCTGCTTCCTACGGGAGAATTCTATCAAAGTCCGCCTGCTTCATACGGAACTCTACCTGCCTGATCCTTACAGGAATAGTCAAAGTTCATCCGCCTGCTTCTTACGGTGCAACTTCTACTGAGATCCACCTGCTTCATACGAAATAATGTATCTGCTTGATTCTTACAGAACACATTTTTCATGTCCGCCTGATACTTACGGAAAAGCAAATCTGCCTGATTCATACAGAAATAGCTTTTTATCATCCACCTCCACCTGTTTCATACGGAATGCTTGCCTGCCTGATTCTTACAGGAATATTCGAAGTTCATCCGCCTGCTTCATACGGTGCAACTTCACATGCCTGATGCTCACATGAGCTCATTTGCATATAGCTTCTTTGCATGTAGCTTCAAAACTAACTCCACTAGGGCTATTCTGAAAATAAACACCAAACACTCGTCTCAGCGACAAGTGAACACTCCTGAAATTTGATTTTATGAAACCCTGACGTGTTGCCGCAGCAACAAACTTGGAAAAACGTTCCGCTGACCGGATATGAGAAAACTTCAATCAGTAACTCTATGGGGAAAACCATAAACTGAACTATATCCTCACCTGTCTCACAGTAAGACCCTGAATACCTGAAAATATATCTGCTAGAACTCCATACTCCTGTGGAGAAATACACTTGAACCTGATTCATGTTTCAAAATGCACATGTTTGACAATGGCGTAATGCTCCACATATTATGGAAATGCTACGCGTTTTTAGGTAGATGCAACTATGACAATGTATGCAACTGCAAATGCAGATTTAGACTGCTGGGAAAAGCTCTGATAAGCTTGCTTCAACCACCGCTGTTGAAGACAAATACCACCCTGCTGGGGAATGAACGCGTATCACACCGTACTCCAGCAAAATAAATGCCAGGACATACAACTAACTCTGCTGGGAGGGCTTTAATCTTCGATTTCCACTAGGAGGAACGAATAACACCTGCTGAGGAGAGAATAATCCACTGGGGAATAAGCTACTCTCTATTGGGGAAAATAAACTGACTCCGCTGGGGGGAAGAAACGACTCTTCTTGGGGATATAAGTTGGTTCCATTGCGGGACAGGGAATCTTAGCTGAGAATAAGCAACGACTCCGTTGGGGAAAGTAAACCATCTGGCCATAGTTTACAAACTCAGGACCGTCACTTGAGAATCCTCTCGGTTGGGGATTGCACATACGCATATTTGACTCTCTAGGGAGTACGCGCTCTGCGGGGGATATTAATCTCGTCTTGCTGGAGATATCCTCTGGGGGACAAACCGTGACTAGCTGGGGATTAGCGTTGACCCTAATCAAATCTTTCATCAAGCACCCCTGGCTGGGCTATACTGATTTTCTTTTATCTGCTTCAACGGGCAAGGACCCTGCAAATCAACACAAACGAGACAAGACGAGTCTACACAACCAAATCTACTCAGGTTAGTGTTCGTGACATGATTTCAGTTAATTCAAAGTTTTAGCAATTGTTGGCAAGAGCCAAGCAAGGTTATGCATATGCTAGTTTTATCAAAAACAATCGGCGTTTTTCACATACAAAACAGTAAAGAACAAGTATCAAATACTGAATAACATGTTTTATTGATTGAGCCTCTGAATAGGCGAGTTTTGTACACTGGATGCAACTCCTGAAAAGAGGAAGTTACGCACAAACAAATCTAACACAAATTTGTACACATGTCGGCAACGTGGTGCAGACAAACATCATGAGCTGATCCTCCTGTGACTCGCCCGACTCTGGCGCTTTCCCGGTATTCAATTTTCGGAAGAAGATTGTATCTGATAAATGAACCCCCCAAGGTATTCTCCAAACCACCAAGCAACGCAGTATCAAATTCGGACCATAGTCATTTGCTTTTAAAATCCCTAACTTTTGCGTGAACCGCCCTTTGCGGGTTTTCAATTCACCGGGATACCCCTTTTTGCCGAAGCCGCCCAGTGTAGGTTTTCGACTTCGCGGGTGTACATCTTTTCAATTTTATCCCTAACTTTTGCCCGAACCGTTTATTCGGTTTTTGGTTCGCTAGGATGCCCCATTTTTGCCTGGACTCTCTTTTTTTTTTTTTTGTCCAGCGGGTCAATTTCAAGCAAAGTATTTTTTAACTGCGTCCGAATTCACAGGCAACGTGAAATCTTCTCCGTCCATGGTGGACAACAACAACGCTCCTGCTGAGAAGACTTTTCTGACAACGTATGGCCCCTCATAGTTTGGCGTCCATTTGCCCCTGCGATCTGTTTGTGGAGGGAGAATCCTTTTCAGCACAAGATCGCCCGTCTGAAAGCTCCGAGGACATATCTTTTTGTCATACGCTTTCTTCATTCGGCTCTGGTACAACCGACCGTATACTAGAGAAGCTAGTCTCTTCTCATCCATTAAGCTCAACTGATTCAACCTGTTTTTCACCCATTCTGCCTCGTCGAGTTGGACATCTCTCAATACCCTCAGGGAAGGAATCTCAACTTCCAATGGTAACACTGCTTCCATTCCGTATACCAGCGAGAACGGAGTTGCCCCGGTTGATGTTCGTACCGTCGTACAATAACCGTGCAAAGCGAAAGGTAGCATCTCGTGCCAATCCTTATAGGTCACAACCATCTTTTGGACAATCTTCTTTATGTTCTTGTTGGCCGCTTCAACGGCGCCATTCATCTTGGGTCGGTAAGGAGAAGAGTTGTGATGCTCAATCTTGAAATTTTGGCACAAGTCTTTCATCATCTTGTTATTTAAATTCGAACCGTTGTCGGTGATAATCCGCTCGGGGATTCCATATCTGCAGATAATATCTCGTTTGATAAACCTGGCTACCACTTGTTTGGTCACATTAGTATAGGAGGCTGCTTCCACCCATTTGGTGAAATAGTCGATCGCTACCAGAATGAACCTGTGTCCATTTGATGTCGTTGGCTCAATTTTTCCAATCATATCAATTCCCCACATCGAGAATGGCCACGGTGATGACATCACATTCAGAGGACTCGGAGGTACATGGATCTTATCTGCATAAATCTGGCATTTATAACACCTCTTTGCAAACTTGAAACAATCAGTTTCTATAGTTAGCCAGTAGTAACCTGCCCGTAGCAGTTTCCTTGTCATAGCATGCCCACCAGCATGTGTACCGAATGTACCCTCGTGTATTTCCTCCATTAGCAACTTCGCCTCTTTCTCGTCTACACAACGTAGCAACACTAAGTCATGGTTTCTTTTGTATAGAACACCGTCCGGATTCAGATAGAAATTACCAGCCAATCTCCTGAGAGTCTTCTGGTCGCGACTGGATGCCCCAGCCGGATACTCCTTATTCTTCAGAAAATTCTGGATGTCAAAATACCAGGGTTTATCTTCGGATGCTTCGTCGATAGCAAATATGAAGGCAGGCCTGTCTAGCCGAGATATAACAATCCGAGGAGCTTCGTTCCAGAAGTTAACTTTGTACATGGAAGACAAAGTTGCGAGAGCGTCAGCCATTTGATTTTCTGCCCTCGGTACGTGATGCAATTCAACCTTGTCAAAGAAAGGCAACAATCTCCTCGCATAATTCATGTATGGCACCAAGTTGGGCTGACGTGTCTCCCATTCTCCTTTTATCTGATTTACCACCAGAGCTGAGTCTCCGTATACGTCCAGGTTTTTGATTCGCAAATCAATGGCCTCCTCGAGCCCCATGATACAAGCCTCATATTCAGCTTCATTATTGGTGACCGGAAAGGTCAATCGAGCAGTAAATGGGATGTGCGACCCCTGAGGAGTAGTGATAATTGCCCCAATTCCGCTACCGCAGGAATTCACAGCTCCGTCAAATATTAACTGCCATTTGGAACCCAACTCCGGTCCTTCGTCCGGCAACGGTTCTTCACAATCCTTCATTTTCAGGTACATGATATCCTCGTCAGGAAAATCAAACCTCATCGATTGGTAGTCCTCAATAGGCTGCTCAGCAAGATACTCCGACAAAACACTCCCCTTAATAGCCTTCTGCGACACATACTGGATGTCATATTCGGTTAAAACCATCTGCCAACGGGCAATTCTCCCGGATAGTGCCTGTTTTTCAAATACGTATTTGATAGGATCCATCTTCGAGATGAGCATGGTTGTATGATTCAGCATATACTGTCTTAAACGTTTGGCGGCCCAGGCTAGCGCACAACACGTTTTCTCGAGCATTGAGTATCTCGACTCACAATCGGTAAACTTCTTACTCAGATAGTAAATTGCATGCTCTTTTCGCCCTGTCTCGTCGTGTTGACCGAGAACACAACCCATACTCCCCTCAAGAACCTTCAAATACATGATCAAGGGTCTTCCTGCCACTGGAGGTATCAAAATAGGAGGTTCCTGCAAGTATTGTTTTATTTTGTCGAACGCCTTTTGACAATTTTCATTCCAAGTCACAGCCTGGTCTTTTTTCAACAACTTGAATAATGGCTCGCAAGTAGCTGTTAGATGAGATATGAACCTAGCAATGTATTTCAATCTCCCTAAAAACCCTCGTACTTCTTTTTCCGTTTTAGGCGTCGGCATTTCCTGTATTGCTTTTATCTTTGCAGGATCTACCTCTATTCCTTTTTCGCTCACGATAAACCCCAGCAGTTTACCCGATCTCACCCCGAAGGTGCATTTGTTAGGGTTCAGTCTCAACCTGAACTTCCTAAGCCTTTTGAATAGCTTCAGCAGATTCACCAAATGTTCTTCCTCCGTCTGGGATTTAGCAATCATATCATCAACATATACTTCAATCTCTTTGTGCATCATATCATGAAAGAGAGTAGTCATTGCATGTTGATATGTTGCCCCAGCATTCTTCAATCCGAAGGGCATCACTTTGTAACAAAATGTTCCCCAAGGCGTTATGAAGGTAGTTTTCTCCATGTCTTCTGGCGCCATTTTAATCTGATTGTAGCCTGAGAAGCCATCCATGAAGGAGAATACGGAGAACTGGGCAGTATTATCGACTAACACATCGATGTGAGGAAGTGGAAAGTCGTCTTTCAGGCTCGCCTTGTTCAAGTCACGGTAATCTACACACATTCTGACTTTACCGTCTTTCTTAGGTACTGGCACGATATTAGCGACCCATGAAGGATATTTTGTAACAGCTAGGAATCCGGCATCCCATTGTTTTTGAACCTCCTCTTTGATTTTCACCGCCATGTCAGGTCTAGTTCTTCGGAGTTTCTGCTTAACTGGTGGGCATTCTTCTTTCAAGGGCAGACGATGCACCACCATATCCGTATCCAATCCAGGCATATCTTCGTACGACCAAGCAAATACATCACTGTACTCTCTGAGCATTTCAATCAACTCTCGCTTGACGTTGCTTTGTAGCACGGCCCCTATACGGATATTCCTTTCGACCCCTTCCGACCCCAAATTAATGATCTCGATTTCTTCCTCGTGAGGCAGAATGATTCTTTCTTCCTGTTTCAACAACCAGGTTAATTCTTCCGGAACATCGCCATCTTCAACAATCTCTTCCTCAGCCTGAAATACCGGGTGCTCGAAGTCGAAGTGAGTCATAGGCGGTTCATAGATGTCATCTGAAAATGTAATCCTGCAAAAGAAATGGTTAAATGTTTCAAAACATATACAAAGCAAATAGTCGCGCCGCCCTTTTATTGTAAAAGCAAAAACAAGAAAAACAAGGATCACAATATTTGTACATGAAAAACGCCTTTTATTTAATGATTAACAATGCAATGTACATAACCAAATGGCCCTAAGCAAAACCACGATGCCCCAGGTAGGACACCGGATTATTCAACAATTAAGAAAACAAATCATTACTGTTTAGTTGTCACAGGAACAGCCTCCTGAATAGACCAATTGCATAGTCCTTGTCCTGGCACGCTTGGCTGAATCCAAGCATCCATATCACAGTCGCTGTCTCCTTCTTCGGAATCTGAAACAGCATTGATGGTTTCGTAGCATACCCCACTGGACGTGATTGTCACTGGCCCTTTGAACCTGGGTGCTCTGGGAGATGGAGTTGATGATGAAGGATGATATCCAAGTCCGAACTTGTCCATCTTCACAGGAATATCTGGTACCTGACCCCAACCTTTGTTCTCTCCTGCTTGAACCAAAGCCTGCGCTTCTTTATACGAGGATACTGCCACACATGGCGCTTTGCTGGACACTGGAGCTTTATCTTTAATTCTCATACCCTCAAATGCCTGACAGGGTGTTTCATGAATCTCACCGTCGACTTATACATATTTAAATGAAGCCAAATGGCTAACCAGTATATCCTCTTCTCCACAGACGGTGACGACGTTGTCTCCCACCATGTACTTCAGCTTTTGGTGCAAGGTAGACGTGACTGCCCCTGCAGCATGGATCCAAGGACGCCCTAAAAGGAAACTGTATGCAGGGTGAATATCCATTATATAGAACTCCGTTTCAAAAACTTCAGGCCCCACTTGCAACGGCAATATTAGAGATCCAAAGACAGTCCTTCGAGTACCATCGAATGCCCTGACCACCAAGTCACTAGGCGTGCAGATTATGCCCCGGACATCCAGTTTCATCATTGCTTTCTTCGGAAGTACGTTCAAAGAGGAACCTGTATCCACCAGCACGTGGGACATGACCGTGCCCCTGCATTCCACCGATATATGCAACGCCATGTTATTCTCTCTCCCCCTCGGGGTCAAATCAAAGTCAGTAAAACCCAAACTATGGCCTGCGTTCACGTGCGCCAGTACCCCCTCCAACTGGTTTACAGACACGTCCTGGGGTACGAATGAAGTATCCAAAATCTTCAACAATGCATTCCGATGAGCTTCGGAACATAATAACAACGATAATATGGATATCTTCGATGGCGTTTGCTGAAGGTGCTCAACAATTTTATAATCACTTTTTTCGAATAAGGCGCATAAATTCTTCCGCATCCCTTAGTGACGTTTCTTTCTCGTTCCTCTGTACAAGCATACCCTCGTTCACTTTTTCTTTCCCCTTTGCCAATCGTTGGGCTTCTACCTCTGGCGATATAAAGATCCTTCCACTTCTGGTTATTCCACCAGTTCCAACAACGTTGTCTATAGCCCCATCTGGTTGATGATTGAGCTCTATCTTCTCACCCTTACAATAGGCTTCCAATCCGTAAGTCCAAGGCACGGCTTTGGTGTTTTCATAAGGGATCGGCCCTGCTTTTGTAATGGTGATCATCGGCCGTTTGGATGGCGCTGTTATAGTTATCCCTTTTCGTGGGATTGTCACTATTGCAACATCGTTCTGTTCGTCAGTCAAAACCTCTACAGGTTCTTCCACTGTAGTTCTGTCAAACTGTAATACACCTTTATGAATCATGGCCTGTATGCCTTTTTTCAATTCCTCACAACCCCTAGCTTGGGTCCAACAATCCAGACAATATTCATCACAGTCCGGGTTAACACCCCCTTTCAGCAGTCTACTCTTGATTTCACTCAGCGGTGTCTGCAGTTCGTTAACATCCATTACTAGATTCAACCCCTCCTCTGTCAGGATAGCATTTTCCCCATGATTGGGCATAGGCATTTGTACTATATTTGGAGTCGATTGTCCAAAATTGATTAGCTTGCTGTCCAACAAATCTTGCACCACATGCTTGAAAGCGTGACAGGCTTCTATGTCGTGTCCGGGTGCCCCGGAGTGGAACTTGCAATGCTTGTTGGCGTCATAACTATAAGGAAGTACAGTCCCTTTGGGTGGAGCCAAGGTCCTTTTTTCAACTAATTTCAGTCCCAAACACCCTCCTCGGCTTCTGAAACCTTCTCTGTTCATTATCCTGTCCATGTTGCCGCTGGGGCTGTTGTCGCTGTTGTGGTGGTACCTGCTGTAGTGGTATTGGTTGTTGCTGAAATGGAATCGTGACGCTCGCCACCTGTTGTGAATGAGTGTACTGATTCCTTCCTCTACCCCGGCCTCGGCCCCCAAATACTGCACTTGTGTCACCCTGACGGCGACCACCATAAGCTTTTCTATTACTTCCTGCTAAAGTGGATTCCTCAGCTTGGAATCTCCCTATCTTGATATTACTCTCAATCTTTTCTCCCATCAAGATTAGATCCGAGAAACTGCCCAAGGAAGCATGGAGCAACTTATCATAAAACATATCGGTGAACGTTCCTATGAACATATCATTCATTTCCTTCTCAACCAGAGGAGGATGAACTCGTGCGACCATATCGCGCCATCTCTGCACGTATTCTTTGAAGCTCTCGCCTTTCTTTTGGGCTAAACCTTGTAATTGGACCCGATTTGGTGCCAAGTCACTGTTGTATTTATAATGCGCCACAAACGCCTCGGCCAGTTGTTTCCAAGTCTTAATCTGTGTAGGTTCCAACCCCATGTACCACTCAAGGGAAGGACCAGACAAGCTGTCCTGAAAGAAATGCATCAGCATTCTTTCATCATTCGAATAAGCCGACATCCTTCTATAGTATGATCGCACATGCACCTTGGGACAAGTATCTCCCTTATACTTATCAAAGGTGGGAGCCTTAAATTTCAACGGTACCCTCAGGCCAGGCACCAGTCCCATTGTGGTCATATCTAAACCAGAAGCACTTTGATTCACAACACCTTTCATTTGCTCCTCGAGCATCTTGATTCGTTGAGTGTTGTCTACAGGACCCTCAAAACCTTGGCCAGAGAAAGCATCGTTCTGCTGATCTTCGTTCCAGTTAACATTTTCATTGCCATATCCATCATACCCCATATTGCGGCCAAACCCAGTCTGATTCATCATTGGTCCCTGACCTCTATTTCCGTATCCCTGATTGATACCAAACGGCCCATACCCAGCATTAACAAATCCAGCGCCATTGCCAATATTACCTGGTCCACCAAAACCCTGATTAGCTATGCCAGCACCATCATACCCAAAGCCAAATTTGCCATCCTGACCACCATAGTCAAACCCTTGATCCCCATATCCGAAACCAGTGTTTCCGAAACCATTAACATTGTTTTTATTGAAACCGCCTAGGTTGGCGTCTCCGAATCCAGCATTAGTGTCTACGAACCCACCGTTATTACCATTCCCTGCACCAGCACCATTGTTCATGTTCACAACAGGTATGTTCCTCGCAGGTGCAGCCACAGGCGTAGGTGTTCCCTCCCCCTGAAGGGTTTCAGCCCGTACAGAATTACGGTCTCCACTTGCATTCCCAGTGTTCTTTGCTAACAGTGGCTGCACCAAGGTCTGCAGATTCTCCTGGCCCTTCACGACCGTTTCCATTGTTTGCATGAAAAGCGCCAGCTTTTCGCGGATCTCCTGCATCTCAGATTGTACTTGATCCATGACCTTTCTACAGTTGGTACGAGTGGAATATCGGTGAGGACGTTGATCTTCAATCCTGAAAAACCTGGAGATGCAGGAGATGAGATACAGTTTCAAAATGTTACCTGGCAAATGCAACTGGCGAATGCAATATGAAAGTTTATGCAAAAATGCAGCATGTGTCTGTGCATTAGGGAATATTACTCCCCCAATTCTAGTGCCAATGTGCTGAGTGTGGTACGGTGCTGTGACAGTGCAGTAATACGAAGCCAAAATTCATTCACAGGAGAAGAAACATTCGTATATTGATGAAAAGTCCTCTTAAGGCGAAATTACAGCATCACAGTACAATAAAGGCATGACCTCAACCAACAAGCCTGGTGATGGTCAGCACAAGCAAATCAAATAGGCCCATAATCCCTATATTCCTCTAGCAGCCTTTTAGTCTTGGGATGATCTGGTTGAGCAAGCAACCCCTCAATGAGCAAATCCCTCTACTTGAGAATACGCTGTAAATCGTCGATGGATTCTTCCCATGTACCATCTCCGAAGCACTCATCTAGTTTGCGCTTTTGGGATCTAGCCTCCTTCCGGCGTGCAGCAGCCTGGTTCAATGCCTCCTGTAGGGCATATCTGGTCATAACCTCTTCTTCATGCTTCCTTCTGCTGGCCTTCAATTGATTTTCAAGGTCAGAGATCTGTTGCTTCAGTTTGCCTTCACTTTCCTTGTTGTTGGTAAGGGTGGCGTTCCATGTCTTGTTGAATGAAGCAATTTCTCGGTAGGCTATATCCAGCGACTTCTTCTTGGCTTCCATCATGTCATGAGAGCTCTTAAAGTCTTTTCCCAGGCGTTCCCGCTTTTGCTTCTCTTCAGTAAGTTTAGCATTCAACATGGTCACCATCTCAGTATGTTGTTGGAGAGAGTATACAACTTCATTCTTCTCACTCCGAATCTGAGCCAATTCCCTTTCTAGCTCTTCATTAGCCATCAGCAAGGCTTCCTTTTCTTTCACTACCTGTTCGTAGACTTCAATAGAAACTGTTGTGGGTTCCTCAACTGGAATAGGAACAGGAAGTGATACCATTGGATAAGGCATCTGAATCTGCTTAGCCCTTTCTTGTATCCAGGCCTTGTATGGAGGATAAGCCTGACAATCGTTCTTTCCCAGCAAGGGTTTCCCCCTTATGCAAATGTGATTCCAGGCATGCTGCAGCTTGGCCAATAAATCTCCACTCAAATCGCTTGTGAAGTACAGAGATTCCTGTACCTCTTCCTTTTTCGGCGGACTTTTCAATGCATACCCAAACTGTCGAACCAGCAGAGATGGATTGTAATTAATACATCCTTTCCTCCCAATTAAAGGCATGTTTGGATATCCCGCACAGCTGAAAATGATCTCAGACCCTAGCAAGTTCCTGTCAAACCATACCATTTCTTCAGCGGTCAATCTCATGAGACGTTCAGACCAGTCAGCCGTATCTGCAAGTTCCACAAAAGGACCCTTCTTTGGCAGGTGCCTATCAAACCACATCTTCAACAATGGTACACAGCAATGCACATTCTTCCCTATTATGTTTTCATTCTTGTAATGGAGGGAGTGATAGAAGTCCCCAATCAGGGTAGGTACTGGATTACCAGCGGCAAACAAATGAAATGCATCTAGATCAACAAAGTCTGGAAGGTTTGGGAACAGCACGATCCCATATATGCACAAAGCCAACACAACATTAAACACCACCCAACAGCCATTCTTGGCGTACTCCTGTGCCTTGCTAACCAGAAATTTGAGAGCGAACCCAGGAATTCCATGCCATGAAGTCAATAGTAGCTCAGAAGCATCCATGTGTAAGGCCACTGCTAAATCCTCAAGCTTAGGTTTAGCGTCAAAATGAATGAATGGTACTCTGTTCTGCACTGGAAACTCAAGAAAGTCTGCGTATTCCTCCATAGTAGGGGCCATGATAAAGTCTGTAAATGTGAAACACCTCAGAGCTGGATCATAGAACTGCATCAGCGTATACAACCCATTTAGCTCATGTGCACTTGGCCTACAAACTAAGCTCAGTAGCCTCCCATAACTCTTTCTGAAACTTCCCTTAACCTCATCGCCAGCAAGAGCAATCAAACCCAATAAAGAGGTCACATCTGGAGTGGGCAACTTGTACGCAATTGTCTTTCTCAAACTACCCATGTCAGTAATCAGAAGTCCGGAACACTAGAGTGGGGAAGTATGCAATGCACCTGCAGCACAGACACACGTTAATGAAATGCAATGATAATGGTTATGCAAACAATGCAATGCAAACAGATGCAACAAAGGATCAAGTGCCCCGGCTGAGAAGCCCAAATCACACCAAGAACAGGCCTCAAACAGACCATCCAATACTCCTCAAACCATGGTCTTAGACAGACCCCATAAAGAATTCCAGCCTGGTCTCTGATAGACCCAATAATATAACTCCAACTTGGTCTCTGACAGACCCAATAACTGGCCATAAAATATCCACAATCCTGAATCTCGAATCAAGGAAATAAGCCGGTAGTCTGAAGGTCGAGTTACCTGCATGCCCCAAATCCCCTCACAGGTAGGTGTCCTAATCACTGACACAAGGTATGGCATCCTATGCGGGTATCAACGTCACAGACTTTCAAGAGCGATGATACGATACCCAGAAGGTGTGGCATCATCATCCCTTGAAGAGGCCTCACTTAATTGAATACCCAATTGATCGGTCCCCAGAGTCGACAATTCAACTAACCAACAACCCACTCCACCCAAAGGGTGAAACAAGAAGCCAACCAGAAGAACCTCGTCCGAGCATGGATTTCGCGGGACACTAGTACATGCAAAGCATGCACGCGCCCACTAATTTCCACTCTAGTTCAAGGTGCACTCAAGCCCAGGTCCGACTTATCTCTCAATAATAGAACACCCATCACAACCCCTATACAGCAATAATAACAATAATATAATGCTGAAAGTAAATGACATAAGTGTAAATCCATACAAAACCCACGACGGGAAAACAAGCGTTAGGATTGACTCGCGTAGGGAACCGTTGGAATCCCCAGCAGAGTCGCCAGCTGTCGCTACTGCGAAAATCGGCGCCGGCAATACAGAAGAGTCGCCACCGTGCGTTATTTATCCCAAAGGAGGGAAAGGAAACGCTCAGAGTAAACCTCACGCAAAGACGGGAAAGGTATGGTCATCGCAACCAAAACCTGGATTCGGGAGTCGGTTACGCAAGGGGAAGGTATTAGCACCCCTCACGTCCATCGTACTCGATGGGATCCACGCTTGTTTTCTTGTACGGATTACATTCTATCTACACTAATGGTTGAGGGTTAAAAAGAGAGAAAAAGGTGACTCGGCAAAGTATCGCACTTTATGCCTACGTATTCCCATTTGGAACGAGAAATCAGAGTCAACGTAGTTCGCCTAACTACGGGAAAGGAAGGGAAGGTTGCTCGCTAGGACGTCGCATCCTATGCCTACGTACTTTCACACGGCATGAAAGATCAGAGCAAACGTAGTTCGGGCTACGTACGACACCAGTCTGTCTTGATTTTTTATCCTTCTGAAAAGGTTTTCTCCATGATTATGAGTCCAAGCGAACAAAAATGACGTTTTTGATTTGTTTACAGTCTTTTACGGAAGAACTGTCTTTTATTTGTGTTTGAAATCTCATTGTGTTTTTCTGTTGTTTTGAGGTAAGAAGAGAGACAGCAACTCTAAAACCTATGATTGAAAAGGGAATCAAAACTATCCTAATGTTATCATGCATGGATTACAACCTAATGTCTGTCATGTTTCTCTCTTGCGCGGAGAGAAACAGAGATCCTAAGGGATAAACGGAAAAGATACAATATATACAGTAAAACAGTAAACATGAATGAATGCATCAACACAAGCTAGGCAAGGGAGACTCACTCTACCTCGAACCTTGAAAACAATAGGCAAAAGTGAAACAGAATTCACTTTAAACCTAACAGGGCAATTGTCAAGCAATACAGTCAAGAAATTCAAGCAATACATCACCAGCTCTAAACAGCAAATGCTGACAGGGACAGCACAAAACACCAACACCTTCAAGCAAGGTCTTCATCAACCTATAAGCTCCATACAAGCATCCATCTTCAAGGAAAGAAAATCTGACAGTAATCCCCTTCAACAGCTTCAGACAGCAGTAGCTCTAAACAGCAGTAGTCAAATGCACAGCTCTAACAGCACAACTTTCATCTTCTACAGTCTTCAAGGCAATGGACTTCATCCCCAATCTTCAATGGATTCTTCAAAGCAAGCTCCAACAGAGAAATTGAACAGGAAAAGATTTTGGATGTTAAACAGTCTGTTGAACACCAAAGGTGCCCTACAGAAAGTCAACATAATACAGACTGGTTCTCTCAAAGTTCTATCTCCTATATACAGTCACTAATCCTTCCAAAGGAGGGATGTGAGTATTAAGGAGAGACTTTTAGTCATTGAGAAGAATGGAGGCGCAAGAAACCTTCCATATTTTATGAATCAAATTTCTATCTAAAGCTCTGCCTAGCTCCTATACCCTATGGTCTTCAACAGCTACAAGCAAGCAACAACCTTCATCAACTCTTGAACTTGATCTTCAATTCTTCCCCTCATCATGCTCCATCATCAATGCTTCTTCAAGACAAGCCCAAGCCCCAAGCAAAGCCCAATACAACCCACACAAATCAAGCAATAACCCCAAAAGGGCACACCATACAATCAAGCAATTACAAAATATGCTAAAGATGGTAAAATGGTAGAGAAAATTCTAATGCTATTTCTAAGGGATCTACTATGTCTACCCTTAATACCCTATAAGCCTTAGCTTCTAATTCACCTTAAAAAGCCCAAAAGAAATTGTTTCAATACACCTAAGTTGTGCATAAACCCTAATTCAAATAGTCTAAGGGTATCTAATCAAACTACCTAAAATAAAATCCTAAAAATCATGGTATAAAAACCAGGGGTCCCTAACATTCATATCTAATTTCCCTAAAAAGAATGGCCTAAAAATCTTAAGGGAACTATCTAAAATAAAATCTACAAAATCATATACAAACTATGTTCAATTAAAAACAATTAAAAGTAAAATATTATCAAAAAAATAGAGAAAATGACTAAAATAATATTTTTATTAATTTTTTATTTTCTTAAGATCAAAATGAAACTATTGCAAAAATTCCTAAATTAAAAGAACTATTTTCCAATTTTTTATGAATTTTATAAAATGCAAGATAAAATGAATAAAGGAAAAATTAAATGGAAATGCCAGGAGGTGTAGGAAGTAAACAAATCTAATGCAAGAAGCGCTTGGGCTCATCCTGGGGGTACTAGTAGCAAATGCGCGCAGGCCCACTAATCATTCAGAAAATGGAATTAAAAATAGCCAAAAAATGGAAAATCCCTGTGTTGAATAGCAACTTATTTCTATGTTAATTTTCAATGGGCCTGAGGGAGGGGTGTAAGTACTAAAGCGTATAGGCCCAATGTATCATTCAGAAAACAAAAGAAAATACCAAGAAAATAAAAGGACTCGTGGTGCAAATAGCAACTGGATTGCGTGTTAATTCTCAATGGGCCTATCATGGGGTGCTAGTAGCAATAACCTTCTTAAGCCTATCAAACCAGTTTAATGAAACAGTGAGTTTCATCAAACTCACTTCCATTCAGAACTCCAAAACGCATCGTGGCCGCTGGTTATGGATTTGGTCAACAAGTCTTGCAAGATCTAAAGGCCAGGACTTCATCTTCCTCCTTGGTCCAAAAATTGGAGGGAACATCCATTGAAACAGAGTGCAAGAACTCAGATTTTCCTCATACGAACTCCATCATATCTCAATCAAAATCAACAATTAAAAGCCCAGGCATGCTTGAAATTTCACCAGGATTTGAACCATGGTATCATAATTCATTGATATATACTCTAAATCAAAACACGATTCAGCCTCCAAGATTTGGTCCAACATCAATTTTCACCATTCCTCAAATTAAATATCTCAATTTACTCACCACCTCACTAGGAGCAATTCTAACTATCAAACATACATCCTAACTCCCAATTCAACAAGCTCTCCATCAAAACAGAAAACGTGTTCATGACCTAATTGTCTTTAAATTCCACGAATCAATGCCAAAAAGCTCCACATGATCATCCTCTACCAATTTAACCTAACAATGCATGTCAATTCTACCTAAACCAAGCTGTGTATTAAAGTTTACTAACCTGGTAATTTGAGCCAAACAGATGAACAAGAACTCCAAACCAAGTCCTCACAAGTTCCAGATTCGATCAATATGATGTAAACTAACTTCTGTATGCAAAAGATTCACTTGAGATTGCTTGGATTGTTGAAACCGGATTGGAGTTGCAGGTATGAATTTCAGAAATCAAGAACAAGATTCCTTCACCAATTTGCTATGATCTTGATCTAGACACCCTTAGTAACACCAATGGAATTGATTGACATCTAGAAACTAGATGAACAATGAAGAATTTGTTATAACCGAATGTGAATTGCAAGCAATGAAGGTGAGATGCAATCTCTGAGTTTGACACGAAATGAGTTGCTAACCCTAGTCTAGATCATCTCTAATGGTTATATAGAGGATGTAGGAAGTGTCTAGAAGCTGCTAGAATGATCCAAGGAGAAATTGATGATCTCATGCTATGAGATTTTGAAAATGGCCAAAGCAAAAACCAGTTGGAGCTCTAGCTGTTACAGCCCTTGAATGAGGCTTGAAAATCTCTTCAAATGAGAAATGGAATGTGTTTGAATGCATAGCCAGCTTGTACAACCATTTCCCTTGTATGTGTTGAGATGTAACTTGTATTCTAAGCAATCCATGACATCTCCAAGATGTAGGCCTCAAATCAAAACTCTAATAATGCCAATCATCTCCAAATGCCTTTTCCACTCAAAATCCTCTATAACTTTGTTCATTTTGGCCTTGTAATGAGAATTTCCCAAAAATAGTAACTTTCATGTATTAAGTCATGCCTTTTTTAGGTCCATTTTATCAATATGAGTTCCATGCATTTCCAAGTTTCCATGACCACGTTTTTTGACTCAAAATGTCATTTTGAACAACTTTGATGTTGTAAAGTTTTTCATTTGAAACTTCCTTGTATGCGTTTTAGGCATGTGCTAAGAATGACCTATAATTCCCCTTTCCCAAAATACCCCTGACTTGCACAAGCTATAAATTGAGTTCTACAAATCAGATGAAGGTATACCATACCTTTTTGGAAAGGGGAGATCATGAGGAACAACTCTTATGTTTGGCCCAAGTTCATTCGAAACTTCCTTAAGGATCAAAAGTTGCTTGGAAGGAAGACAACTTTCACAGACAAATTTCAGTGTCCTCAGATGACCTGTAACTTGCAGAGGCTATAACTTGAGTTCTATAAATCTCCTTGATGACTTCCACCACTCAAATTAAATCTATTGAGATGCTATACAAGTTTCATGTGGATCCAAAGTTCATTTGAAACTTGTATTTTGAATTATCTTGCTTGGAAGTTTGACCTAAATCAGGGGATTTTACAAAGAAACTCTAATTTAGAAACTTCTCTGCTCCTTGATTTCTTTTGATTTCTTATTTTCACAACACCACATCTATATCCACATATCAAATGATGAAATCCCCATTCTTCAAATAGGCCTTGATGCCCTTGAATCAAGCATTTAACCTAGGGTTGACCTAGGGTTGACCTTAGTTGACTGCCTTCAACTGAAGCTCTTGTAACCACACCAATGACTTGCCTCATCTTCAAAATGACCCTCTAGGTCTTCCATGATGTCTACACACATTCCATGCTCTCAGCTCCTAGCTCAACCTCTCTGATGATCTTCAGCATCCTCTAGATAGGAGAGAAATCCCTTGCTTGATCTGCTAACTCCTCAAGGCTCAAATTCTTTCCTGATGACTTGGATGGTCTTGAACTTGAATAAAACCCCTTGGATATGCTTCTTGAGATAAGAATGGCACTTGATCCCTTGTTGGATGTCTTGCCCATGCTATGCTATGCAAATGAATGAACTATGTACATGATCTATTATGCAAATGATAAAGATATGAAAACATGAATCAGGTAAAATAAGTTGGTCAAATTTTAGGGTGCAACACAAAGGTAACTAAACCATCGCTCACACCCCATAAGGGAACACGAGGTTTCTGCAGATCCTACGCGGGATCAGACACACAAGAATGCAACCATGATGCTTCACATGCAAAACGGCTCGATACACTCTTGAAATACATACATGTTCACTAACATAATTGTTGCACCCCAAAATTTGCCTAACCTTGTTGAGACTTGGTTCATGGTTTCATTGCATTCATTCATACACTAGCATATGCATTGCATTGAGATGTGTGCAGGGATCAAGGGATGTGAGCATCTTTTGAACTAATGAAAGGTTTGAGAACCTATTGAATGATGTTATTGAAGTATATAAGGGTTGATGTCTCCTCAGATGAAGATAAGGATCCCCAGAGATGAAGTTGGTTGCCAAATGGAAGGTCTCCTAACTTGAAAGTCATAGAAGCTATCCAGATGAGTCTGAAGCTACAAGTATGATCTTGAAGTCTTTCTAGAGCCCATATGATGTCTTGAGAGCCATCATGAAGCTTGAGCAAGTCATTGATTGAAGATTGAAAAGTTTTACCATGAGTGGTAGAATTAGGGTTTGACTGGTCAACCCTAAGTCAACAGTTGAATTTGAGGAAGGTTGAGACCTATCCCCAATGCCATGAGATCTTGAATTGATGCTTTAAGGTGCCTAGTGGATGATTCCAAGGCTATTTGATCATGATTGACAAGTTTGAGAAGTTTGAAGGCTAGGGTTGCTATGCTTGACAGTGTAAAATCCCCTAGTTTGATGGCATTTTCCAAGGAAGATAAGTTGAAATGCAAGCCCCATATCACCCCTTGATGGTCATGGGACTTGTAGAGGATGTTGTTAGATTTAATTTTAGTGGTGGAAGTCCTTGAGAGGATTTATAGAACTCAAGTTATAGCTCTTGCAAGTTACAGGTCCTCAGAGGGCACTGAATTTTGTCTGCAAAAGTTGTCTGTCTTCCAACCAACTTTTGGCCCTCAAGGAGGTTTCAAATGAATTTTGACCAAACATAATAGTTGTTCCTCATGGTCTCCCCTTTCCAAAAAGGTATGGTATGACTTCATCTGATTTGTGGAACTCAACTTATAGTCAGTGTAATGCAAGGGTATTTTGGTCATTTGGTGATTATAGGTCATTTCAAGCATAAGGCCATATCTCCTATTTCCAAGATTCAAATGAAAACCTTCACAACATCAAAGTTGCTCAAAATGACATTTTGAGTCTAAAAAAGTGGTCATGGCATGTTGAAAAAGCTCATAGCAAAAAATGATAAAAAAATGACCTAAAAATGAAGGTATAAGTTAAATGGATCAAAGTTGGAAAATGGAATGAGCAATCTACACATCCAAATCAGGTCATGTGATATATGATTTTGAGTCTAAACAACATTTTGAGAACAATGGTTTAGACACATTTTTGAGTTAAGGCTTAAAAAAGGGAGTTGCTTTGAAAAGTAGTTACTTGCATAATAAGTTACAAATGAGAAACTCAAAATAAGGCAATGTGTAAGCTGAATAAACACTCCAACCCTTCCAAAAACTCATAAGAGGAGATTTTCAAAGAGAATTAAAGGGCTGTAACAAGGAGAATGAGAGATATCATAGGAGATGAGGTAAAGTATCATATCATGACATGATAAATTCTAGAATCCTCTTAGTCCATTCCAGAAAGTTCTAGAGCTTTCCATCAAGCTCTATATAATGGATAGAAGCCATTTGAGTCTAAGGTGGGTGAATAGAGAGAGAGAAAGGTGAGAATTCCATAGTTTATTCAAGTGAAAGAAAGAGTGAAACTCCATACTCAGCATCAATTCAATTCATTCTTCTTCTTCTTCATTCATGATCCATTGATCATACAGAGAGCATACAAGGAGATTCAGAGGATTGTCCATGGAGATTTGAAGGTGTGACATTGAAAGTGCAAAGATCCAAACCAGATTCGAATCATCTTTTACAAGCATTCCCTCTCCAATTCTTTGCAAACAGAAGGCTCCTCATCAAGCAAGGATCAACCAAGGAGGATTACAAGCATTGAAGTGGACTGAAGACACCTCTGCATAGCCCATAACCAGGTTTTAAATCTTGATCTCTACCTCTTTAATTATGCATCATTAGTTGATTTTATTAGGTTAGAAAGGTTAGTGAACATTAGGAGAATGATTCTAGAGACTTAGAGTGAATTCTATGATGGTTGAAAATTGGACACGATTCTTTATAGAGCAAGAATTGTTAGGTTAATGAATGATAATCAATATGGAATAGCATGTTAGGATCAGTATAGCATAAAGAACATGTTAGTACTATAAGAATTGAGAAATGTGGATGTGCATCGCAGTGAAAATCTCATTAACCATGGAGTTCTTGCTATCGGTTTGTTAGTGCTAGGGTGTTTCAATGAAAGATATTGGTATGGCTGTGTTCGTGGGAGAAAGTAGAGCATTTTTGCTCTTTGAATTTTTGAATTTGGTGTTGAGACGAGGGAGAACAGAGGGAGAGAAGATCCTTGCATGGAGCTCTGGTTATGGCAAAACCCTAGCATTTTGGGGAAGACGATCTCATACCCGTTAGATGAAGCTATGAATGTTGACTAGGAGACCAATCCAACGGATGATATTCAAATTGAGTTGAAGAGGGAATCTGAAACCAGCGTGGAACGCTGCGTTTCATTTAATTGAAACCTGGGCCATTGCTAATCAAACCCCCACCCACGGCCCAAACCAATATTGAACTGTAATGAGTTGCTTTATACACCGTTCCCTTTCCTTTTTTCCTTTGATTTTATATTCCGTTTTTTATTACTATCGGGCTTAGTCAAGAATGCTAACAGCACCCCACACGCATGGCCCATTTGGAAATGAACTGGAATTCCCTGCTATTCACACCGTTCCTCTATTATTTTTCTTTTAATTTTTCTTTTAATTTCCTGATGGATAATGGGCTTATGTGCCCTGCTTTCCCCACCCCCCAGTTAGAGCCCATGCGCCTTTTGAACATGATACCTCTACTTAATGCACCTCCCCTCATTTCTTTTAATTTTTGATTTCTTTTATTTTCTTGCATATTATAAAAATCATATTAATTTGGAAAATTGATATTTTTCATTGGTTGTTTTTGCTTTAGGTTCATGATCTTGTCTATAAAATTAATAAATAATAAAATTCCAATTTTATTTTCTTTTAGTATTTTTTGTATATTTTTCTTTTAAATAGCCTTTTAGTGAATTTAGGTTAGTATATGATTTTGTTGATTTTAGTTCTATTAGCTCCCTTTAGATTTAGGGTTCATTCTTTTTAGGTTGATTAGCATAGGATATTAACTTTCATGTAGGATTTAATTCACACTTTTTAGGATCAATTTTGAATAGTTTGATTAGGTAAACATTAGTGGGATTAAAATTAGGATTTAGGTGTGACATAGGTGGAACAAAACCATAGATTTTGATTTTTAGATTGAATTTGGGGTAGGGGATATATGGGATGTAGAGGGTACATATATAGAATCCCCTAGATTTAATCCTAGATTTTTGTAGGTTAGTTTAATATTTTTCATGTATTTTTCAACTGTGTATTGTTTTGTGTTGCCTTAAAGGCATTGTACTGCTTGTTTTTTGGCTTGTTTCTCTTCCTTGTTGCCTGTGGGTCTTGGATTTGACTTGAAGATCATGATGAAGCATTGTGAGTACTTTGAAGACTTGAAGTGGAGTTTGTCAGTTTGTTTTGTTTTGTTTTAGGATGTAAGACATAGGTAGAGCCCTAGTTAGACTAACTTCCTTCCTAAACAAGGAGTGTATCATTCACCTCCTTTCTTCTCTATGACATAGAGTCCCTCTAGGGTATTCACCTCTTTCCTTTGGAGGGATTAGTGACCTAGCCCTTTGAGGTAGAACTTTGAGAGAGCCTTTCCATTGATGTTAAGTCCTTAATGGCATCCTTTGGAAGTCAGTAAGCACTATAACATCCCCACCTCATCTAGTTGATTGAATTCCTTTGTTTTGCTGGAGCATTTGGGTTGTTGAAGATAGAAGAAAGCATTGAAGATCATTGAAGAGTATTGAAGAAGAAGATTCCTTTGAAGATTTCCTTGAAGAAGATGATTGATTGAAGTCTATCTAAAAGTCATTGAAGTCGTAAGATGGAGTTTGTTGAAGAAGAGCATGAAGATGTTGAAGCCTTGAGAGGTGAAGGTCACAAGTTGAGACTTGTGCTAGCAACAATCAAAGCCTTGAAGAAGCAAGTTGAGACTTGCTGTTGAAGATGAAGCCTGAAGGTGGAGTCTACAGTTGGAGAGATAGCTGGAGCTGCTGAAGCAGAGTCTCCTGGGAGCTTTTCTTTTTCTGTATTGTTTGTTTGCTTGAGAGCATTCCCCATAGGCTTGAGTGGAAGCTAGCCTTCCCTTGCCTCTCTTGTTTTTTTGCATAGCATGCATCTTTACTGTCATTGATATATTATTGTTATTCTATCTGTTTGCTGTTCACCATTGACATGGTTCCCCTAGGTTCTCACTTCCTCGGATTAGGAAGTGATGATAGACTGTTAGGCTGAAGCCTTTGCATGATAACTTCTAGGAGTTCCCAGTTCTCAACCTTAGGACGAATCCTTAGTTGCGTTCTCTTCTCATCTACAAACAGCTTAAGATACAGTAATCATGAATGATTTCGTTCGTACGCTACGAGCCTTAAGCTATCTAGGAAACAACTGTTGGAGAGTTTCTTTCCAATAGTTGGGATGTTTAGTATGGTACCCTTTGGGTGACATGCGACGCATTCACTCCTAGGTCATAGTCTTTAGTGCGATTGAAATTGCAAACACAATAAAAGACACTTCTTGCGTAAAAGATTGAAAACAGACTGAAAATCATTTTCCCTGATGGGCAAGCAAATTAATGAAGACTTTTCTGAAGAAAAGAGTGTTGTTAAACTTCAGCGCCACCGCAAACAGGCTTTGTCCCTAACTGCTAGAGCTGTTGTTTAACCCTACTCGGGTAAAAACTGTCTGAACAACCCGTGTTCCGTTTTTTCCCGAACTACGTTAGCTCTGATTTTCTCTGATGAGAAATACGTAGGCACAAGATGCGACGTCTTGGCGAGCCACCTTCTATCCACCCGTAGTTAGCCGAACTACGTCGACTCTGATTTTCTCATAACAGATGAGAATACGTAGGCCCGAAGCGCGATGCTTTGTCGAGTCCTTTTTCTTTCTTTTTAGATTAGTTTTAAACCAGCCTTGATAGGTAGAGTAGTTTAACAATCCGTCCAGACAAACAAGCAAGCGTGGATCCCATCGAGTACGATGGACGTGAGGGGTGCTAACACCTTCCCCTTGCGTAACCGACTCCCGAACCCTAGATTTGGTTGCGATGGCCGGTCTTGTCCCGTTTTCGCGAGGTTTTTCCTGTTCGTTTCCTTTCCCGCTCGAGGGATAAATAACGAAAGGTGGCGACTCTTGTTGTGCCGGCACCTGATTTTCGCAGTAGCGACAGCTGGCGACTCTGCTGGGGACCTGCGATAGTTCCCCATGCATGTGGGATCCAACGTCCCTTAAGAGAGTCAATCCTAGCGCTTGTTTGCCCGTCTGGGGTTTTGTATGGATTTACGGTTTTATTCCTTTATTTTCCCGCATTTACTTTTCAGCACTATATTATCATTATTATTGCTGTGTTGTGGGGAGGGGATCTGTGATTGAGAGGTAAGCCGGACCTGGGCTTGAGTGCACCTAGATTTAGAGCGGAAATTAGTGGGCGCGTGCATGCTTTGCATGTACTAGTGTCCCATGAAATCTGCGCTCGGACGAGGTTCTTCTGGTTGGCTTCTTGTTCTACCCTTTGGGTGGAGTGGGTTGTTGGTTAGTTGGATTGTCGACTCCGGGGACCGTTCATTTGGAAGTTGGCTAAGTGAGGCCTCTTCAGGATTGATGATGCCACACCTTCTGGGTATCGTGTCATCAGTCTTGAAAGTCTGTGACGCCAACGACCGCATAGGATGCCGTACCTTTCTATCCGTTGATAGGATACCTACCTGTGAGAGGGTTGGGATTATGCAGGTAACTCGACCTTCAGACTACCGATTTTATGGATTGAGATTCCGTGGTATTGATTATTTGAAGACAGTGTTGCTAGGCCTATCGGAGGCCAGATTGGAGTATTGTTTTTTGGTTTGTGGAGGCTTGACCTGAGCAGTTTTTGTGGGGTTGCCTGAGGCAGTTGTTGGAGATTCAGCTCTTGATCCCTGCCACATAATTGTATCATTTGCATATTGCATTATTTGCATGATCATGAAGCATGCCATTAACGTGTGTCTGTGTTGCAGGTGCGTTTCATACCCTTGATTCTAGTGCCCGGATTTCTGTCTACTATCAGCTATGATGAAGAAGACTGTGGCCTACAAACTGCCTACTCCTGATGTGGCTCCTTTATTGGGTTTGATTGCTTTGGCTGGGGATGATGTGAGGAGTAGCTTCAAGAAGAGTTATGGGAGGTTGCTAAGATTGGTCTGTAAGCCAACTGGGCATGAGCTGAATGGATTGTATACGCTGATGCAGTTTTATGATCCTCCTCTGAGATGCTTCATATTCCCGGACTTCATCCTAGCTCCGACTATGGAAGAGTACGCCTCGATGCTAGGATTGACCATTCAGGACAGAGTACCATTTGTTCACATGGATGCTAAACCCAAGATGGAAGATTTAGCTGCTGCTTTACACCTAGATCCTTCAGAGTTGTTGTTGACTTCATGGAACGGAGTTCCTGGTTTCTCTCTTAAGTTCTTGGTGGGGAAAGCCCAGGAGTATGCAAAGAGTGGTTGCTGGGTGGTGTTCAATGCTATTCTGGCATTGTGCATCTATGGCATCATTTTGTTCCCGAATATGCCGGACTTTATTGATTTGGATGCCTTTCATCTGTTTGCAGCAGGCAATCCAGTGCCTACTTTGATTGGAGATTTCTACCATTCCTTACACTACAAGAACGAGAATCGGCGAAGAAAGAACGTCTCTTGTTGTGTGCCTTTATTATACATGTGGTTTGATAGTCACATGCCCAAGAAGGGTAGCTTTGTTGAATCAGTGGATACAGTTGAGTGGTCTCAGCGTTTGATGGGATTTTCTGCAGAAGATATTGTCTGGTTTGATAGGGCTTTGTTGGGATCGGAGATCATTTACAGTTGCGCTGGGTATCCTAATGTTCCCATGATTGGGAGGAAGGGCTGCATCAACTACAATCCTTCGTTATTGGTCCGTCAATTTGGTTACGCTTTGAGAAGCCCGCCTAAGGATGAAGAAATACAGGAATCTCTGTATTTCACCGGTGACTTGAGCGGAGAACTGTTGGCTAAGCTCCAGCACGCTTGGAACCACGTCTGCAAAAGAGGAAAACCGTTGCTAGGCAAGAGTGATAGTCAAGCCTACGCACCGTATAGGGTCTGGATGCAAGACAAGGCAAAGCAGGCGCTGATGCCTTTCCCTGCAGTGTTACCTCCTACTCCCCTCATGATTGAGGAGCCCACTACCGTCCCTATCGAAAGATATGAACAAGTTGTGAAGGAGAAGGAAGACCTGATGAAAGCCAATGAGAAGTTGGAAGAGGAGCTGATGCTACTCAGGTGCGAGAAGAACGAAGCGGTATTTTCTTTTGAGCAGCAAAAGGAGCTGGTGAGCCAGTTGCGCTTGGAATTGGCTGAGCAGGTACGGAAGCGTGAACGCTTAGGGGTTGATTTCAAGAGCTCCCACGATATGTTGGAGTCAAAGAAGAAGGCCCTTGATAGAGCCTACTTGGAGATTTCTACTTTCAACAAGACCTGGAATGCTATGCTGACTAATAACAAAGAGAGAGAAGACAAGCTGAAGCTGAAGATCTCCGAGTTAGAAGATCAGTTGAAGGTTAGCGCCAGGGAGGTTGAAACAGAAGCAATGCGTAGATCTTCTCTTCAGGCGTCATTGAACAAGGTTGTCAAGCGCCAAAAGGAGTCTGCAACTCAGAAGAGGAAGCTGGATGAGTGCTTCGGAGAGGGCACTTGGGAGGAATCCATCGAAGAGCTTCAGGGTACTATCAGACGAAGAGACGTCCTCATCAAAGGGTTGCTTTCCCACCCGGATCATCCCAAGACTCAGAGATTGTTGAAGGAGTATCGGGCGGGTAGTAGCACCTGATTACTGTTTGTACTGTTGTATGCTGACCATCACCAGACTTGTTGGTTGAGGTCATGCTTTTGTTTGTAACACAGTGATGATGTAACTTCACCTTGATAGGCATATTTTCAGCAATATATGAGATGTTTCTTCCATGATTGGATCCAAGCTTCTTATTCCTGCACTGTCACTGGCATCGGCACTAGAATTGGGGATGATTTCCCTAACGCACAGACACACATTGCATTTGCATAAAACATTTTGCATAACAGGTACTCTGGGCTTTTCACTAACTCTTTCTGCCTTAACCAGGAGTTCCTTTTTCAGGATTGATCAAAGGCCAACTCACCGTTATTCCACAAGAGCCAACAAGCTGAGAATAATGGAGCAAGTACAGACTGACGTTCAGGAACTCAAGGACAGGATGGCTCATTTCATGGACATGATGCAGGTGATTGTCAACAGCCAGGATCAGCTAAAGAACCTGGTACAGCCCTTGATTGCGAGGCTAGACGCTGAAGGAGCATTCAATGCTGGTGAGAATGCTCAAACTCAGGTGGGTGCGAATGGAGGTGATAACTCCATACCGGTGACGATTACTCCTACGGGTGTTGTGAATGGAAACACAGTAGGTGCTGGCCCAGCTGGGGTCGCTAATGGTACGAACGGAGCTGCGGTCGTGAATCAGGAAGGCGCTAGTGCCGCCAACGGAAACCACAACGCTAACTTCCAGGGAGGAGGTCCTGCTGGCGTTGGAACTGGTCCTCAACATTGGACGCCTAAGCGTCAGGAATACATGCTCTCCCTAGGAGGAGGAGAGGCTGAATTGAATGCTGAAGCCAAACTGAGGTTTAAGGCTTTGGAGGATAAGGTGAAAAGTATCGAGAATGCAAGTTCCATTGGACTCGATATGGCTGGCATGGGGCTGATCCCCAGTCTGAAAATCCCGCAAAAGTTCAAAGTGCCGGACTTTGAGAAGTATAAAGGCACGACCTGCCCAAAGATGCATCTGAGGTCGTATTATCGCAAGATGTCCGCCTATTCAGATGACGAGAAGCTGCTGATGCACTTCTTTCAAGATAGCTTATCTGGACCATCCTTAGAATGGTATATGGGTTTGGAACCCAGCATTGTTCACAACTGGAAGGAGCTTGCTGAAGCATTCGTCCGCCATTACCAGTATAATAGTGATTTGGCTCCTAATCGCATCCATTTGCAGAATTTGTCTCAGAAAAGCGGGGAAGGTTTTAAAGAATACGCACAGAGATGGCGTGCGGTAGCTGCTAGAGTTCAACCTCCAATGGTGGAGCGGGAACTTGTGGATTTGTTTGTGTCAACTCTTCCTGGTATATACTATGAGAAGCTCGTCAGCGGTATGTCGGGCAGCTTTTCAGATCTCATCATCATGGGCGAACGTGTCGAGAATGGGATCAAGATTGGTAAGATTCAAGGCGAAGATACTTCCTCAGCGGGAGGTAGAAGAAACCTTGGTAATCGGAAAAGGGAAGGAGAAACGAGTTCAGTGACCAGCGCCCGAGGAAGAGGGAGAGGTCAAAGCAGGGGCACCCAACGTCCTCAAATAGCCAGTATCACCATACCTGCCGGTCCTTCACAGCAACAGGCAGTTCAACAGAATCAGCAGCGCCAACAGGGCAACCAGAGATTTCCGAACAGAGGGTTGAATAATCATCATTTTGAGACGCCGCCTACAACTTATGCAGACCTGCTTCAGACCTTATTGACTCTAAATATGGTGCAGAAGAGGACGTTGCCTCCTACCACGGGACAGTTACCACCGGGATACGATGCTAATGCCAGATGTGAATTCCACTCCGGAGGAGTTGGTCACAATATCGAGAATTGTAAAGCCTTCAAGCACAAGGTTCAGGACCTGCTTGATACCAAGTTAATCAATTTCTCAAACGAAATTCCCAACGTTCTGGACAATCCTATGCCAACTCATGGGCAGCCTCGTGTCAACGCCATCATCGAAGCGGAAGATGATTTGGAAATGGTAAGCAGAGTGAGTGATCTGAAGACGCCATTAGGCTTTATCAAGGCCAAGCTGTTAAAGAGGGGAGTCTTTCCGGGATGTGGACAGTATTGTATGGGATGTGAGGAGAAGTCAGATGGCTGTAAGCAGTTATCAGTGGGGATCCAGAGTTTGATCGACGAGGGTTTGTTGCAATTCAGCCGGGCTGTTGATACCAGGGTTGGAGAAGTTCTGTTGAAGCAGAAAGATGAGGTAGCAACCATCAATATCCTGTATAAAACCGTCACCATTACAGGTCGGAGGCCTACCATTACAATCACCAAAGCTGGTCCAATACCATATGAAAGCTCGAAGGCTGTTCCGTGGAAGTATGGGGTGGAAGCCTATTGTAACGGAAAGAAATTGGATCTAGGAACCCCTGCATCTTTGGTAGATAACGTTGTGGGTACCGGTGGCATAACCCGAAGTGGTCGAGTGTTGCTGCACCTAAGCCAGTGGCTGATAACACTGAGAAGGCTGACAAAGGAAAGAGCAAGGTAGTTGAAGAAACCCCGCGGGAGGTGGAGAAGGACTTGCTTGTTGAAGATGCTGAGGAGTTTATGAGGCTGATCAAAAAGAGTGACTACAAGATTATTGATCATCTTCAGCAAACACCGTCAAAGATATCCATCCTGAATTTGCTTCTCAATTCAGAAGCGCATCGTAACATGCTCCTGAAAGTATTGAACGCTGCATACGTTCCCCAGGAAATATCGGTGAACCAGCTTGAAGGCGTGGTTTCACATGTGAATGTTGGGAATGGATTGGGATTCACTGATATGGATCTAACTCCCAGAGGTCGGGATCACAACAACGCTCTTCACATTTCCATAGACTGCAGAAGGACAACGATGTCTCATGTGCTGGTTGATACTGGCTCTTCTTTAAATGTTTTGCCAAAGAAGGCGTTGATGAGGTTGAATGTTCAAGGGATTCGGTGTACCCCCAGTGATCTGGTGGTCAAAGCTTTTGATGGTACTCGCCGGTCTGTGTTTGGTGAGATTACATTGCCCATTCAGGTAGGGCCGGAGGTTTTCGACGCAGTTTTCTACATCATGGATATCATGCCGGCCTACAGCTGTTTGTTAGGTTGCCCATGGATTCACTCAGCAGGAGAGGTGACTTCCACTCTCCACCAGAAGTTGAAGTACGCTGTCGGAGGCAGTATCGTGACGGTGTGCGGGGAAGAGGACATAATGGTAAGCCATTTGTCATCGTTCAAATACATTGAAGTGGATGGCGAGATCCATGAAACCCTGTGTCAGGATTTCGAAACTGTAAAGGTGAAAGATGAGTCTTCCCCAACAGTTCTTACACCAGTGTTGGCTTTGTCGTCGTTCAAGGAAGCACAAGTTGTAGTTCAAAGTGGTTCAGCTCCAGGTTGGGGTCGTGTATTGGATATTCCTCACTAGCAGGGCAGGTGTGGATTAGGCTATTCTCCAGGCGCTTCATCATCCCAGAATTCGCAGAGTCGGCGAGGACCTGTGATATTCACCAAAGGAGGAGTGGCGTTTGAAAGCATCAACGCTTTGTCTGAAGACGAAGGCGATAGCGACTGCGACTTCGACGCATGGATCCGGCCAAGCATTCCAGGGCAGTACCTCAACAACTGGACCAGTCGGGAAATCATTCAAGTGACGAGTCCAGAGACTCTTATTACAGATGACACCTCAGAATTCCCTATGACTCTCTTCGACTTCGATCATCCGGTGTATCAAGCTGAAGATGAGATTGGTGAAGATGACAAAGATCTACCAGAAGAGTTGGTTCGCCTGTTGAAACAGGAAGAGAAGGTCATTCTGCCGAACGAAGAAACGATTGAGATCGTTAACCTGGGTTCTGAAGAACTCGTAAGGGAAGTCCGGATAGGGGCCGCACTGCAAGATGACGTCAAGCGAAGATTGGTTGATATGCTCAGGGAGTACAGTGACATCTTTGCTTGGTCATACGAGGATATGCCAGGGTTGGACACCGACATTGTGGTTCATCACTTGCCTCTCAAAGAAGATTGTCCTCCTGTCAAGCAGAAGCTCAGAAGGACAAGACCAGATATGGCCGTCAAGATCAAGGAAGAGGTCCAGAAGCAGTTGGACGCAGGATTTTTGGCTGTGGCCAGTTACCCTCCGTGGGTTGCAAACATCGTGCCTGTACCAAAGAAAGATGGTAAGGTACGAATGTGTGTAGATTACCGGGATCTGAATAGGGCGAGCCCTAAGGATGATTTCCCATTACCTCATATTGACGTGTTGGTGGATAACACGGCTCAATTTTCAGTATTTTCGTTCATGGACGGTTTCTCCGGTTACAACCAGATCAAGATGGCACCGGAAGACATGGAGAAAACTACTTTTATCACACCATGGGGTACATTTTGCTATAAGGTCATGCCCTTCGGTCTGAAGAACGCAGGGGCAACTTACCAACGAGCAATGGTAACGTTGTTTCACGACATGATCCACCACGAGATTGAAGTCTACGTGGACGATATGATAGCAAAATCTCAAACGGAGGAAGGACACCTGGTCAATCTGCAGAAGCTTTTTGATAGGTTGAGGAAATTCAGGCTAAGGCTGAATCCGAATAAGTGCACTTTCGGGGTGCGATCCGGTAAGTTACTGGGGTTCATTGTAAGTGAGAAAGGCATCGAGGTTGATCCTGCCAAAATAAAAGCGATTCAAGATATGCCAGCGCCGCATACAGAAAAAGAAGTGCGTGGTTTCCTGGGGAGAATAAACTACATTGCAAGGTTTATTTCTCAACTCACGGCCACATGTGAACCGATGTTCAAGCTTTTGAAGAAAGATCAAGCGGTGGTATGGAACGAAGATTGCCAGAGGGCTTTCGATAAAATAAAGAAATACTTGCAGGAACCTCCTATTTTGATTCCCCCAATTGCCGGACGGCCTTTGATAATGTACCTGACAGTGCTCGAGAATAGTATGGGTTGCATACTCGGTCAGCACGATGAGACTGGCAGAAAGGAACATGCCATATATTACCTGAGTAAGAAGTTCACTGATTGTGAATCCCGATACTCAATGCTGGAGAAGACGTGTTGTGCATTGGCATGGGCTGCCAAGCGTCTCCGCCAATATATGTTGAATCACACAACCCTGTTGATCTCGAAAATGGATCCGATAAAGTATGTCTTTGAGAAGCAAGCTCTTTCCGGACGGATTGCTAGATGGCAAATGGTTTTGACGGAATATGATATTCAATACGTGTCCCAGAAAGCAATCAAGGGGAGCGTGTTGTCTGAACATCTTCCTGAGTTGCCTATCGAAGACTACCAACCTATGAAGTTTGAATTTCCTGATGAGGATGTGATGTTCCTTAAGATGAAGGATCGAGAAGAGCCTTTGCCCGATGAGGGGCCGGAGTTGGGTTCCCAATGGCAGTTGATTTTTGATGGTGCGGTTAACTCGTACGGTAGTGGAATTGGGGCAATCATTACAACTCCCCATGGGTCGCATATCCCGTTCACTGCCAGGTTAACATTCCCGTGCACCAACAACGAGGCTGAATACGAAGCTTGTATAATGGGGTTGGAAGAAGCTATTGATTTGAGGATCAAGAATCTTGATGTGTATGGCGATTCAGCGCTCGTTGTGAATCAAATCAAAGGAGAGTGGGAAACTCGACAACCGAACTTGATTCCGTATATGAACTACGCCAGAAGGTTGTTACCATTCTTTGACCGCGTAGAACTCCACCATGTGCCGAGGGATGAAAATCAGATGGCTGATGCCTTAGCTACCTTATCATCGATGTATAAGGTCAACTTTTGGAATGAAGCTCCAAAGATTGTGATTTCTCGCCTTGAGAGGCCTGCGCACATTTTTGCCGTTGAGACGGCGCCCGATGGCAAACCCTGGTTCTACGACATCCAGAATTTCCTTATGAATAAGGGGTATCCGGTGGGTTCGTCTATCCAGGATAAGAAGACTCTGAGGAGGCTTTCTGGAAACTTTTATCTCAACCCTGATGGTGTTTTGTATAAGCGGAATCATGACCTCGTGCTACTGAGATGCGTGGATGAAAAAGAAGCCAGCTTCCTGATGGAAGAAGTTCATGAAGGTACATTCGGTACGCACGCCGGAGGGCACGCGATGACGAGAAAGATTCTGAGGGCAGGATATTATTGGCTGACCATGGAGTCGGACTGTTTCAAGTTCGCGAAGAAGTGTCATAAGTGCCAAGTTTATGCTGATAAGATCAACGTGCCGCCGAATCCGTTGAATGTCATGTCTTCCCCGTGGCCGTTCTCCATGTGGGGCATTGATATGATCGGAAAGATTGAGCCTACGGCATCCAACGGACATCGCTTTATTCTGGTTGCTATTGATTACTTTACGAAGTGGGTTGAAGCTGTGTCATATGCAAACGTCACCAAGCAGGTGGTAGCCAGATTTATAAAGAAAGATATCATCTGTCGATATGGTATCCCAGAGCGGATTATCACGGACAATGGTTCAAATCTTAACAACAAGATGATGAAGGAGTTGTGTCAGAACTTCAAGATAGAACATCACAATTCATCGCCTTACCGGCCGAAGATGAATGGTGCTGTTGAAGCAGCCAACAAGAATATAAAGAAGATTGTGCAGAAAATGGTTGTTACCTATAAGGACTAGCACGAGATGTTGCCGTTTGCTCTCCACGGTTACCGCACGACAGTGCGTACATCAACCGGGGCAACTCCTTTCTCCTTAGTATACGGAATGGAAGCAGTGTTACCATTAGAAGTCGAGATTCCTTCTCTGCGGGTTTTGCGCGACGTCAAGCTCGACGAGGCAGAATGGATAACGAACAGATTGAACCAACTCATCCTGATGGATGAGAAGAGGTTAGCTTCTATCGCTTATGGTCGAATATACCAGAGCCGAATGAAGAAAGCTTATGATAAGAAGGTGCGCCATCGAAGCTTTCAGACGGGTGATCTCGTCCTGAAGAAGATACTCCCACCATACTTCGATCACAGGGGCAAGTGGACGCCGAATTACGAGGGGCCGTATGTTGTTAGCAAAGTCTTCTCGGGAGGAGCTTTGTTATTATCCACTATGGATGGAGAAGATTTTCCGTCTCCGGTGAACGCGGACGCGGTTAAAAAATACTTTGCTTGACAAATGACCCGCTGGACAGAAAAAGAGAGTCCAGGCAAAAATTAGGGCATCCCGGCGAACCATGAAAAATGAAAAAGGTTCGGGCAAAAATTAGGGATATAAAGGAAAAGAATGTAAACCCGCAAAGTCGAAAACCTGAAGGGGCGACTTTTGCAAAAAAGGGTATCCCGGTGAATCGAAAACCCTAACGGGCGATTCAGGCAAAAGTTAGGGATTTAAAAGCAAATGATCGCGTCCCGTGTGATTTTCCTTGCTCCGTGATTTGGGAGTACCTGAAGATCTTCTATCCAAATCAATCTCTTCTGAAGATGAATCGTCGGGAAGTTTTGGAGTCGAGAGAATCATAGGGGTGATCGCTTCATGATGTTCGTCTACACCGCATTGCCAACATTTGTACATATTTGTTGTATATTTGTATTTGTTTGTTTTGCAGCTTCCTCATTTCAGGAGCTCGCATCCTTTGTAAAACACTTTGCCTATTTACAGGCCATTTCATCAATAAACATACAGTTCAGTGAACTGATTATTTACATGTTTATTTCTGCAGTTTCGTTTGCGAAAAATGCCTGGTGTTTTTGATAAAATCCGCGTGCATAAGCTTGTGGGCCCCGGCCAATGATTGTTAAAGCTTTGAATTACCTGAATATTTTCACAAATGATAACTTGACGGTCCCTTTGTGAAGGGTATTGTGTTTGTTTGCTTTTCAGGATTGATATCCTCCGCAGTCGCAAAGTGGATCCTTGATAGGACCAGTATTTCCCCTCAGAGATCGTCAGAGCAGTTCCTTGATAGGTCCAGCATCTTCCCCAGACGAGTCACAAAAAAGGTTAGGAGTGATGTCCCCGTAGGTTTCCAAGCATGTCCTTGATAGGAGTGGCATTTCTCCCCAGCTGAGTAAGTACGGATTGATATCCCCAGCAGTGCTGAGGCGCTGATATTTCCCCACAGTCGTCCCCAGCAAAGGTTTGGTCTCCAAGAGGCGTGCGAGAGTTATCCTCAGCAGATCGAGATCACTTTCCCCAAACAGAGTGTAGCCCTTTCCCCAACAGGTGGAAGGCGTTCTCTCAGCAGCAGTTGTTTCCGGTAGGCAGATGATTCTCCCCAGCCGAGTATAGCCATGATTGGCAAGTGAAGATGTTTCCCCAAGCAGATCCTGAAGGATTGTTCTGTGAACTGAAGTTTGCCTCTCCATGAGTTTGAAAACTTGCCGACATGAGTGTCTGGTAGCCTGAAGGCTATTTTCCCCAGGAGAGTCTTTTCTCAGAGAGCCGCTCGTAGCATCTGTCCTTTTCTCCCCGCAGATCCTGAAGGACTGTTCAGCAAGCTGAAGTTTGTTTCCCCGGTAGAGCAGAGGATAGTGTATTGGTCAGCCTAAAGGTTGAACTTCCCGGAAGAGACCGTCATCCCTAAGTTTAAGTCCAGTTGAGATTAGCGCAGGTTGCAGTTCCCCTGATGGGTAGCTCATTCCTCAGCAGAATGGTCGCTCTCCCGAGAGGATGATTCCTCTTTCCAGCATTTATTTTGCTGGAGCATTGCATTGCATGACTGCATAACATGGCATCTCCATTTCGCATGAAACATCACTCTTATGAATTCCCCGACAGAAGTATCATACCCATGCATTTCCCCAGCAGGGGCATATGAAACATGAACCAGGTGGTTACCGTTTCGTCAGCAGAAGTACTTGCTCCCCAACAGCTACAGGAAATCGTTCGAGTGAACTCTCTCATCATTCCTCAGCAAAGTCTACAAGGTTGTTTGGGTGAACCCTTCCTTCCTCTTTCCCCACAGTGGTGTAACCTGATGGTTATAGCAGCGTGATATGTGGCTCTGACGGCGATGTCAGATATGAAGATGGACTTTAACACCTGAAGGTGTCAGCAGAAGGTTCCTGTGGATCCAGGTCCCCCATTGATGACTCAATGTTTTGTCTGAAGACAACGATCAAGAGTTTGCAAGTGCAGCTTTGGTACACAAGATGACCCTCGTTGGTCTGATGACCAAATCAATTGCCCTGAGTTATTTACTGACTGCGATCGAGCGAATAATAGTTTTTCCCGACTGATGACAAGAAGGCTATGGCACAACCGGACTGGTGTTTCTTCAGACTGAAGTCGAAGATTTTCTCTAGCGGATCTGGAGTGGCCAGGGGCCAGAGTTTCACCTATCTTCAGAAGAACTTGAAGATTTTCTCCAGCGGATCTGGAGTGGCCAGGGGCCAGGGTCTCATCTATCCTTGAAGGACAAGGATTCTGTCTTCAGACTGAAGTCGAAGATTTTCTCCAACGGATCTGGAGTGGCCAGGGGCCAGGGTTTCATCTATCTTTGAAGGACAAGGATTCTGTCTTCAGACTGAAGTCGAAGATTTTCTCCAGCGGATCTGGAGTGGCCAGGGGCCAGGGTCTCATCTATGCTTGAAGGACAAGGATTCTGTCTTCAGACTGAAGTCGAAGATTTTCTCCAGCGGATCTGGAGTGGCCAGGGGCCAGGGTCTCATCTATCCTTGAAGGACAGGGATTCACATCTTCAGAAGTACTTGAAGATTTTCGCCAGCGGATCTGGAAGTGGTCGGGGGCCAGGGTTTCATATGTCTTTGATGTTGCAGTGCTACAGTAAATTCAGTATTCAGCAGTATTTGAATGTTCGTCATGGTTTTCTGAGGGTGAACCCCGGATTAGAGAGTGCCTGATTAAGGCTCTCATCCCCAGCGGAGTTAATTCAGATATTCAGGTATAACCATCATTGTCTCTGTTCCCAGGGGTGACCCCCAGGGCGGAGTTTGTTCAGTTACATATGTCATCCCCAGCGGAGTACCGCGGGTATTTATCGGTACAGCTATCAGAGGTGGAAGTTTGCCTCGGTGTGTGGGCAAATTTTCGAGTTTATTGGTATTCAACCGTCTTCCGCCGTGCTTGTTTGAGAACTCGCCTGGCCCAAGCCGCTTGAATAGGGGCAGCTATTGCACCCCAAAATTTTCCTAACCTTGTTGAGACTTGGTTCATGGTTTCATTGCATTCATTCATACACTAGCATATGCATTGCATTGAGATGTGTGCAGGGATCAAGGGATGTGAGCATCTTTTGAACTAATGAAAGGTTTGAGAACCTATTGAATGATGTTATTGAAGTATATAAGGGTTGATGTCTCCTCAGATGAAGATAAGGATTCCCAGAGATGAAGTTGGTTGCCAAATGGAAGGTCTCCTAACTTGAAAGTCATAGAAGCTATCCAGATGAGTCTGAAGCTACAAGTATGATCTTGAAGTCTTGCTAGAGCCCATATGATGTCTTGAGAGCCATCATGAAGCTTGAGCAAGTCATTGATTGAAGATTGAAAAGTTTTACCATGAGTGGTAGAATTAGGGTTTGACTGGTCAACCCTAAGTCAACAGTTGAATTTGAGGAAGGTTGAGACCTATCCCTAATGCCATGAGATCTTGAATTGATGCTTTAAGGTGCCTAGTGGATGATTCCAAGGCTATTTGATCATGATTGACAAGTTTGAGAAGTTTGAAGGCTAGGGTTGCTATGCTTGACAGTGTAAAATCCCCTAGTTTGATGGCATTTTCCAAGGAAGATAAGTTGAAATGCAAGCCCCATATCACCTTTTGATGGTCATGGGACTTGTAGAGGATGTTGTTAGATTTAATTTTAGTGGTGGAAGTCCTTGAGAGGATTTATAGAACTCAAGTTATAGCTCTTGCAAGTTACAGGTCCTCAGAGGGCACTGAATTTTGTCTGCAAAAGTTGTCTGTCTTCCAACCAACTTTTGGCCCTCAAGGAGGTTTCAAATGAATTTTGACCAAACCTAAGAGTTGTTCCTCATGGTCTCCCCTTTCCAAAAAGGTATGGTATGACTTCATCTGATTTGTGGAACTCAACTTATAGTCAGTGCAATGCAAGGGTATTTTGGTCATTTGGTGATTATAGGTCATTTCAAGCATAAGGCCATATCTCCTATTTCCAAGCTTCAAATGAAAAACTTCACAACATCAAAGTTGCTCAAAATGACATTTTGAGTCTATAAAAGTGGTCATGGAATGTTGAAAAAGCTCATAGCAAAAAATGATAAAAAATGACCTAAAAATGAAGGTATAAGTTAAATGGATCAAAGTTGGAAAATGGAATGAGCAATCTACACATCCAAATCAGGTCATGTGATATATGATTTTGAGTCTAAACAACATTTTGAGAACAATGGTTTAGACACATTTTTGAGTTAAGGCTTAAAAAAGGGAGTTGCTTTGAAAAGTAGTTACTTGCATAATAAGTTACAAATGAGAAACTCAAAATAAGGCAATGTGCAAGCTGAATAAACACTCCAACCCTTCCAAAAACTCATAAGAGGAGATTTTCAAAGAGAATTAAAGGGCTGTAACAAGGAGAATGAGAGATATCATAGGAGATGAGGTAAAGTATCATATCATGACATGATAAATTCTAGAATCCTCTTAGTCCATTCCAGAAAGTTCTAGAGCTTTCCATCAAGCTCTATATAATGGATAGAAGCCATTTGAGTCTAAGGTGGGTGAATAGAGAGAGAGAGAAAGGTGAGAATTCCATAGTTGATTCAAGTGCAAGAAAGAGTGAAACTCCATACTCAGCATCAATTCAATTCATTCTTCTTCTTCATTCATGATCCATTGATCATACAGAGTGCATACAAGGAGATTCAGAGGATTGTCCATGGAGATTTGAAGGTGTGACATTGAAAGTGCAAAGATCCAAACCAGATTCGAATCATCTTCTACAAGCATTCCCTCTCCAATTCTTTGCAAACAGAAGGCTCCTCATCAAGCAAGGATCAACCAAGGAGGATTACAAGCATTGAAGTGGACTGAAGACACCTCTGCATAGCCCATAACCAGGTTTTAAATCTTGATCTCTACCTCTTTAATTATGCATCATTAGTTGATTTTATTAGGTTAGAAAGGTTAGTGAACATTAGGAGAATGATTCTAGAGACTTAGAGTGAATTCTATGATGGTTGAAAATTGGACACGATTCTTTATAGAGCAAGAATTGTTAGGTTAATGAATGATAATCAATATGGAATAGCATGTTAGGATCAGCATAGCATAAAGAACATGTTAGTACCAAAAGAATTGAGAAATGTGGATGTGCATCGCAGTGAAAATCTCATGAACCATGGAGTTCTTGCTATCAGTTTGTTAGTGCTAGGGTGTTTCAATGAAAGATATTGGTATGGATGTGTTCGTGGGAGAAAGTAGAGCATTTTTGCTCTTTGAATTTTTGAATTTGGTGTTGAGACGAGGGAGAACAGAGGGAGAGAAGATCCTTGCATGGAGCTCTGGTTATGGAAAAACCCTAGCATTTTGGGGAAGACGATCTCATACCCGTTAGATGAAGCTATGAATGTTGACTAGGAGACCAATCCAATGGATGATATTCAAATTGAGTTGAAGAGGGAATCTGAAACCAGCGTGGAACGCTGCGTTTCATTTAATTGAAACCTGGGCCATTGCTAATCAAACCCCCACCCACGGCCCAAACCAATATTGAACTGTAATGAGTTGCTTTATACACCGTTCCCTTTCCTTTTTTTCCTTTGATTTTATATTCCGTTTTTTATTACTACCGGGCTTAGTCAAGAACGCTAACAGCACCCCACACGCATGGCCCATTTGGAAATGAACTGGAATTCCCTGCTATTCACACCGTTCCTCTATTATTTTTCTTTTAATTTTTCTTTGAATTTCCTGATGGGTAATGGGCTTATGCGCCCTGCTTTCCCCACCCCCCCAGTTAGAGCCCATGCGCCTTTTGAACATGATACCTCTACTTAATGCACCTCCCCTCATTTCTTTTAATTTTTGATTTCTTTTATTTTCTTGCATATTATGAAAATCATATTAATTTGGAAAATTGATATTTTTCATTGGTTGTTTTTGCTTTAGGTTCATGATCTTGTCTAGAAAATTAATAAATAATAAAATTCCAATTTTATTTTCTTTTAGTATTTTTTGTATATTTTTCTTTTAAATAGCCTTTTAGTGAATTTAGGTTAGTATATGATTTTGTTGATTTTAGTTCTATTAGCTCCCTTTAGATTTAGGGTTCATTCTTTTTAGGTTGATTAGCATAGGATATTAACTTTCATGTAGGATTTAATTCACACTTTTTAGGATCAATTTTGAATAGTTTGATTAGGTAAACATTAGTGGGATTAAAATTAGGGTTTAGGTGTGACATAGGTGGAACAAAACCATAGATTTTGATTTTTAGATTGAATTTGGGGTAGGGGATATATGGGATGTTGAGGGTACATATATAGAATCCCCTAGATTTAATCCTAGATTTTTGTAGGTTAGTTTAATATTTTTCATGTATTTTTCAACTGTGTATTGTTTTGTGTTGCCTTAAAGGCATTGTACTGCTTGTTTTTTGGCTTGTTTCTCTTCCTTGTTGCCTGTGGGTCTTGGATTTGACTTGAAGATCATGATGAAGCATTGTGAGTACTTTGAAGACTTGAAGTGGAGTTTGTCAGTTTGTTTTGTTTTGTTTTAGGATGTAAGACATAGGTAGAGCCCTAGTTAGACTAACTTCCTTCCTAAACAAGGAGTGTATCATTCACCTCCTTTCTTCTCTATGACATAGAGTCCCTCTAGGGTATTCACCTCTCTCCTTTGGAGGGATTAGTGACCTTGCCCTATGAGGTAGAACTTTGAGAGAGCCTTTCCATTGATGTTAAGTCCTTAATGGCATCCTTTGGAAGTCAGTAAGCACTATAACATCCCCACCTCATCTAGTTGATTGAATTCCTTTGTTTTGCTGGAGCATTTGGGTTGTTGAAGATAGAAGAAAGCATTGAAGATCATTTAAGAGTATTGAAGAAGAAGATTCCTTTGAAGATTGCCTTGAAGAAGATGATTGATTGAAGTCTATCTAAAAGTCATTGAAGTCGTAAGATGGAGTTTGTTGAAGAAGAGCATGAAGATGTTGAAGCCTTGAGAGGTGAAGGTCACAAGTTGAGACTTGTGCTAGCAACAATCAAAGCCTTGAAGAAGCAAGTTGAGACTTGCTGTTGAAGATGAAGCCTGAAGGTGGAGTCTATAGTTGGAGAGATAGATGGAGCTGCTGAAGCAGAGTCTCTTGGGAGCTTTTCTTTTTCTGTATTGTTTGTTTGCTTGAGAGCATTCCCCATAGGCTTGAGTGGAAGCTAGCCTTCCCTTGCCTCTCTTGTTTTTGTGCATAGCATGCATCTTTACTGTCATTGATATATTACTGTTATTCTATCTGTTTGCTGTTCACCATTGACATGGTTCCCCTAGGTTCTCACTTCCTTGGATTAGGAAGTGATGATAGACTGTTAGGCTGAAGCCTTTGCATGATAACTTCTAGGAGTTCCCAGTTCTCAACCTTAGGATGAATCCTTAGTTGCGTTCTCTTCTCATCTACAAACATCTTAAGATACAGTAATCATGAATGATTTCGTTCGTACGCTACGAGCCTTAAGCTATCTAGGAAACATCTGTTGGAGAGTTTCTTTCCAATAGTTGGGATGTTTAGTATGGTACCCTTTGGGTGACATGCGACGCATTCACTCCTAGGTCATAGTCTTTAGTGCGATTGAAATTGCAAACACAATAAAAGACACTTCTTGCGTAAAAGATTGAAAACAGACTGAAAATCATTTTCCCTGATGGGCAAGCAAATTAATGAAGACTTTTCTGAAGAAAAGAGTGTTGTTAAACTTCAGCGCCACCGCAAACAGGCTTTGTCCCTAACTACTGGAGCTGTTGTTTAACCTTACTCGGGTAAAAACTGTCTGAACAACCCGTGTTCCATTTTTTCCCGAACTATGTTAGCTCTGATTTCCTCTGATGAGAAATACGTAGGCACAAGATGCGACGTCTTGGCGAGCCACCTTCTATCCACCCGTAGTTAGCCGAACTACGTCGACTCTGATTTTCTCATAACAGATGAGAATACGTAGGCCCGAAGCGCGATGCTTTGTCGAGTCCTTTTTCTTTCTTTTTAGATTAGTTTTAAACCAGCCTTGATAGGTAGAGTAGATTAACAATCCGTCCAGACAAACAAGCAAGCGTGGATCCCATCGAGTACGATGGACGTGAGGGGTGCTAACACCTTCCCCTTGCGTAACCGACTCCCGAACCCTAGATTTGGTTGCGATGGCCGGTCTTGTCCCGTTTTCGCGAGGTTTTTCCTGTTCGTTTCCTTTCCCGCTCGAGGGATAAATAACGAAAGGTGGCGACTCTTGTTGTGCCGGCACCTGATTTTCGCAGTAGCGACAATAATCATGCATTATTCACATATAATCTCATACAATCAATATGAATTCACCACATCGTGCCAAACGGCAACGAACACAATCACATCTATTATGTACTTTTAATTAATCTAAACAATGCACATATTCGTTTAAGGACCTCATTTCATAATCAATTCAACAATCTAGGATTCACGCCTCACGGCTACCCACAACATATCCTATCACAATAGTACACAAACTATTCATTTTAGATAAGAATTAAACATAACTGAACCAAAAAATCAGCATTGGAAAGGAAAAACTCGGAAAACTGGAAAATGCTGACACATTCGCTGGCCTTCACCTGGCGAAGCCATTGGCGAATGCTCGCTTCCACATTCACCTGGCGAACTTAGTCAGTAGCTACTGACTTGGTTCTCTACCACTCGCTGGTTCACTCGCCTGGAGAACCTTCGCTACTCCCCTTCGCCTGGCGAACTTGCTGGCGAAGACAGGGTGTTTTGCTTCTGACTTGTTCGCTGCCCACTCGTTGGGCTTCGCCTGGCGAACAATGGCGAATCTGCGAAATCAGAATCCCTAACTGTTCCAAAATCACTGAATCCTCACAAAACCGACCGATTCAATTCCAATCAATCCCAGTAGTCTTATCCCAACATTACCCGACTAAACTACTCCGTTTATTCCCGATTCTAACTGTTAAAACGTCGTTTCTACCGATTAAACTCATTTCTGCCCTAAGACGGAACACGAGTAAAACTCCAACAAATACACACACACATGATCATAAACATTGGTAGAATAACAACATTTCACACCCTTACCTTGATTAATCAAAGCTAGAAGCGGATCTTGAGCTTTCCAAGCTTTCCTTCCCACTTTTTCCTCTTTTCTTTCCTTTTTCTCTTCTCCTTCTTTCTTTCTCTTCCTTTTCTTTCTATCTCTTTTTTATATTTCTTTTTATTTTCTTTCCATCATAATTCTTTTCTCAAAATATCTACCAATTCACTTTCTCATAAAATATCTCATTTTATCATTAATAAGGAGTACCTCAAATATCCTCCAACTTAATTTCTCAAAACTCTATTAATGATAAAATAGCATAACGTATTACCACAACAATAAATGAAATAATGAGCACCCAATAATTCAAATAATTAACCATAAAAAATTGGGCTGTTACAATAGCACTGCATGTTTGAGGCTTATTTTATTTAATGCAACAAAGAGAGTGCAAAAGAAAGAAATTTTTTTGTAGTTTTGAAAAAGATTGCCAATTTGATTCTAAAAGTGTAAAAGCAAAAAAGGGTAAAAGAAACAACAAGAATTTAACAAAAATGCATTTATTAATATTCTTTTGAAAGTGAAAAGGTGGCCCTACAAATTAGTCTAATAGCCTTGGGCATAACTATGGAATTTTTGAAAACAGCAAATGAAGCATTAAATTACTTTGACACGGGAAAATTCATGGGGATCTCTATTGGTTCCCAGTTGCTCAGAGCTATATCATACTTGAATACCAGGTTTCTCAGGTCTTCATCTTCATCATTATCGTCGACGACATCAACTTGGAAACCTCCGCTGACAAATACTTCCTGGACAGTCTTCGGACGACCTTTGACAATTGTAGAAGCTTTACCATTAGTTGGTTTGTAACCCAACCCGTGGCGATCTGTCTTGGTCTTGATGTCTATCACTTCTCCCCAACCTTCAGGTATGCCTCCTTTGATTGTTGATCCGGTGCTCTTGAAAGATATGAAAGATGGATTACTCTGGCCCAATGTTTCTTCGACTTCCAATAGGATTGCATTGGCGACCTCAAGTGCTTAGAAAGAAGTTTCCAAAGCGTATCCGTTGGCTTCTATGTAACGGAAAGAAAACAGGTTACTGACCATCAGATTCTCTTCACCATGTATAATAACCAGCTTCTCATCAACCACAAACTTCATCTTCTAGTGTAGATTTGAAGTTACAGCACCTGCGGTATGAATCCATGGTCTTCCAAGTAAACAACTGTAGTTGGATTGATGTCCAGTACTTGGAATGTGATGTTAAATACATGCGGACCAATCAAAATCGGTAGCTCCCCTTCCCCAATTACGGTTCTGCGAGAACCATCAAAAACTTTGACTATCAGCGAGGTATGCTTCATCTCAGTCTCTTTGTAAGCCAATTTGGTAAGAACCCTCTTAGGTAGAACATTCAAAGATGAACCGGTATCCACAAGTACCCTTGATAAGTTATCTTCCTGAAATTTCACGGACACATGTAAAGCACGATTGGGATTCTGACCTTCTCTTGGTAACTCTTCATTGCTGAAATTAAGAGTATTGCAAGTAGTAATGTTGGCAATCACACTATCAAATTAATCGGTAGTAATGTCTTGGGCAACATGTGCTTAAGCCAACAACTTTTGTAATGCAGTTCTATGAGCAGGTGAACTCATCAACAAAGATAAGATTGAAATCTTGGAAGGAGTCTGGTGAAGCTGATCAATGACTTTGTAATCACTTTTTCTGATAATCCTCAGGAACTCAGCATCTTCATCATGTGTAACCACTTCGTTCCCTTTGTCTTTGGCAGACACAGTGGGAACATTTTCTTTAGGCGGAGCCTCATTGAAACGAGGAGTATAAATACAACTGCTTTGCATCATCTTGCTTTCCCCAGCTATGTTGGTCACATCTTCATTAATAGTCTTCGATTCTTCCCTCGGAATAACCTTCCCATATTCTTTGTCAATCATGGTCACATCATACTTCCAGGGTACAACTTTAGGGTTAGTGAAATGAAATGGACTAGGCTTCTGGATGATCATTGGCTTCGGCTGATTGGCGGCAGAAATAACTAGTTTTGACGTGATGAAAACAGGCACTGCAAAACTTGATTTTGGAAAATTGATGATGGGTGTTTTAGCACCTGGTTCTGGTAAGTTGAAGAAGGGCTCAATCACAGCAACTTCATCCTTCTTCAATTTACTAACCTCTTGTAAGAAACCTTCATTGATCAATCTCTAAATATCATTCAGAACTAACAAACAGCCCTTGGTACTTACATCACAATCTGTACAAACACCATGGCAAACCTTCACCAAACTGGCTTCAAACAACTTTGAATGGAAAACTCGGAGAGGAGTCTTAATTTGTGAAACATCAAGAATTGGGATTTCATCAGATATCTCATCAATAACATTAACAGACCCATGATTAGGCAGAGGATTTCTCTTAACATTCGGCTGAGGATCTTCAAAAGACATTAGTTCTCGTACAAGATGCTTGAGAGCATAACATCTTTCTAGATCATGGTTGGGTGCACCCTCATGAAATAAACAATGAGTGGCAAGGTTATAATTAGCTGGTAGCGGATTTGGAGGTGGTCCCAAAGCTCTTGTAGTTATCATACCTTGTTTCACTAATGAAGGGTACAACTAAGTATAAGTCATCAGAATAGGAGGACATGGCTTATATTGTCTCCTGTTAGGAACATTTTGGTGAGGTGCCTGATTCTTCGGTTGTTGATAGGAATAAGTGTTGGATGCTCGTTGATAATTGGCAGGAGCTTGTGTAGGCTGATAACCAGAAGGTTGTTAATAAACTGGAGGTTGATAAACAAGAGCCGGTTGCATAGGCTAATAAGCAGGAGCTTGTTGATTGAAAGCAGGAGTAACAACAGCTACATATGGTTGTTGAGCAAACTGGATAGGATAACCTTGTTGTTGAACATAGTTTTCCTGATATTGCCAAGGTTGATTTCTTCGTCTGCTTGCAGTTACGACATTAGTTTCACCCTCTTTCTTCTTGTGAGAGGTAAACGAAGGCTTCTTAACATTATCTTTGTTGGAGTTTGAGCTACGAGCAGTACTTGACATCTTCCCACTTTTCAGACCCAATTCTACCTTTACACCGACAACAACGATGTCAGAAAAGTTTGCAATCACACTACCAACCATTCTTTCATAGAATTCAGGACGAACAGTGTCAACAAACCAATCAACTAGCTCTTTTTCAGTCAGAGGAGGTTCTACTTGCGAAGCAATTTCTCTCCACCTCTGAGCATACTCTTTGAATGATTCAGAACTCTTCTGGGACATACTCAGCAGTTGTCTTCGATCAGGAGCCAGATCCATATTGTACTTGTAATGTTTGATAAAGGCATTAGATAGATCTTGGAAACTCTTAATACGAGACTGATCCAGAGTTAAGTACCACTTCGATAAAGCACCCTTCAAACTGTCCTGAAAATAGTGTATCATCAATTTGTCATTATCAACATGAGCAACCATTTTATGGTAGCTCCTTCATAACGATCAAATCAGGGAGTTTTAAACTTTGGAGGAATAACTATACCAGATACAAGACACACTTCTTTGGAAGCAGCACCAAAGATTTGATCACCTTCCATCATTCTCAGCCTTTTGTCAATAATTTCTACATTTTCCTAAAGCTTTTCATGACCTTCATCCTCATCTTCCTTCACATCAGGAATATCATATACCGGTTCATTGAAGTATGGTTACACATGAGTATGAACAGCAGCTGGTGCAGAAGTATGAATCACTTGAGAAGCTTCAAAATCCAAAGGAACAACTTGTTGAACTGGTTGAGCATTAGGAACTATAGCAGGAGTCGGCATAAAACCTGGTGGAAGACCATAGGGAGGTACACTTGCAGTAGCCACAGATGTTTGAAGGTCCACAACAGCATTGGTAATATCAGAAACAACAGTGGGCTGAGTATCCATCCTCGCTCAAATAACCTGTAGCATCTCTATAATCTGCCCCACACTTCCTCGAAGGTCTTCTAGTTCATTGCTAACACAATCAAGCTCTTGATTTTGTTTCGTCGTCTTTCTACGAGCTCGAGCTCTGGTATTGTACTGGTGCAGAGGACTCAGGGTGACAGAACTGGAAGACGAGAGAACCAAAGATAAGAAAATCGGAAGGAAAATGCCTATACAAAAACAAGGATGCAATGCAATGCAATGGTTTCAAGGATTTCAACAGTCAGTTGCAAATGTTTTTGGAAAAGCTAAAAAGTTCCAGATTTTGAAATTCAAGATTTTTTTTTTGAATTTGCAAAGGACTGACAATTGAATTCCTTGAAACCATGAATGTTATGATGCTGGAATGAAATGCCCAAACACACAAAATCAAACGAAGGTCCTAGGTTAAAGGGTCATAAGCATGGAGCCATGGTCTACCCATCCCGAAATATATGTACTAGGGGTTAATTGTACCTGCAGAACAAGGGTTCTAAGAAGGTGCTCAAAGTCATCAGTACATCTTTTAGATATTATCAATTTCCCGAATAACTCAGTGGTTAACAATATTCTCAAGAGAACCTCTTTTGAGTGTAGTATCGTGTAGCAACTATTTTGAGACTACTCCCTTATAGTCATTGCACTACGTCCTAATAAGGCCAAAGTTGTGTTAAGGTAACTATGATCCCCAGTATCACAGGCTCCTAGGTCGAAAATATTGAATGTATTCACGAATACTCATTCAACAGTACTAATTTTCAAGAGGGTCTCAACTGGCCGGTGATTCTCAAGTCAGCTTGGTCGGGACTCACTCCCTATAAGCCTCGTCAAATATATCACCTTCCTATGATAATTGTGCTCAAGTACGGGTGTAGGACTTATCTCACAACAACATATAACCCAAGCAAAGTACAATCATATTAATACAAATAATATATACAAAATAGCAAGCACAAATAAACAAGTTAGGGGTAACCCTCGAAAGGGAAGATTTCCCCAGTGAAGTCGCCATTTTCTGTTGCGGTGAGAATAGGATATCAAATTATTGATTAATTTGAATCACAATATTGAATTTACAACCGGTCTTTGATTTATCAGAAGGAAACGTTAAAGAAGGAAAGACATAATTTGCATCGTAAACACAATGCAGGGAGATCTAGGGTTCGGGGGTTGGTTAAGTCTAGGGAAGGTATTACCATCCTAAACTTCTGTAGTACTCTACATGAACCTCTTGTTTTAAGTGTGCTATTGGTATATCTATCTATTTAAGGTATGCTAAAGGGTTTAAAGGTAAAGATAAGGACCTAAGGGTTTAGTCCTAAGTATACTCTCCAAGAAATCGCATCTTGTGCCTACGTATCCTGGGTAGAGGATGGAATCAGAGTATATGTAGTTCCCATCAAACAGGGAGAGGAACTTCTTGACTGTGGTCAAGGTTCCATGGGAATGTGAATGTTCATAGGGAAACACTTATATGCAGTGCGACGACTCCTGATTCTGCATTGAAAATGTTGAATTGAAAGGGTAAGTAAGTATTCCACGGAGGGAACTTACATGGAGTGCGGCGACTCCTTTTCGTAAGACTCGGCATGTTGTCACCATTCGGTACCTGAAAGGGATGGATTTGTTAGTTTAAGACATATTGCATACCGCATTTGAATTATAACTCCTAACTCAGGTTCGATTCACCCTCTTTCTCACCTCGCCGCTGTGGGCATTTATTTCCTAAAGCATTTCCCAGCGGATCCGTCAAGTTAGAAGGCGTTGTACCCATAGCAACTTGGACCGAACTGCACCCGTTGTATTACCTACAACAGAGGCAAGAACTCTGCGAAGAAACAAGTAAGTCAAGCAGAGCATAACGGCGGCTTCGCATGGAATTAAGGCATCCTCCAGCGTATCGAAAACATGAGACGACAAGAAAAGGAATCAAGCTATGAACAACCAAGTTATAGAGAGCAGGGATGTATATCCAATAACCGTAGTAATGGCATACCGAATTCCCGAAGTCACGACCTTCGAATGATGTTTAATTCAAAGGAAAACGAAGCTCAGACCATAAAGCGTGTTAGGGATGAAACAGAACTGTAATCCATCTTTTGAAGTCCAATATTTTACAGCTTCAACCGACGGTGATTTGGAAGGAGAACTCAGTCGAACTCACAACTTTTCTCGCCCTCAGAATTCCTGCAAGATGAAGGAGGAAATAATTTAAAAAGAGGAAAAACAGTTATATTCAAGCATAAATGGCAGGACCAACATCATCCAACATGGCCAATTCAAATGGAGATAAATTGTCAAAGGACAATCAGTGAGAGGGCATTGAATTAAGGACATTCATCGTATGATCAAATCATTCAAGGAATTAACTCGAAACAGAAAGTATCAGAGACAACGAATTAAGTTTTCAATTTCTTTCCAAAACCGGGAAAACATGTTTCGAACACCTTTAACCAATTTCCAAAATTGGATTTCAAAATTAATGTCCAAGGGCCTATAAAGGGATTCGTGAAACAAACATTCGGGGGGGGGGGGGGGGGCATCAGAAAACTCAGAGTTCAACAAGAAATTCGAAACAACAAAAATCCATCCAAAAAACCTAAATTGTAAAATAAGAAACACTTATCTTTCCCTTTCTTCCGCCGCGAGATCGCCTTCATCCTCACGCCTCCACCATGAGAAGCCTCTGTTTGCATCCACACCTCCAAAATGTCTCCTTTAAAAATGATCCAAATACTTGTCATCGCCATTGACAATGCCATACGAAGCCAACCCATTGTCATCGCGAAATCGCAAATTATATACGAACTCAGGAAACCCCTTTTGGATATGTTTGATGAGTTGTTTGTTTTGGTTTTCTTTCTATTTGTTTTTTTTCAGGAAGACGGTGAAAGAGATGGAAGAAGAAGAAATGGAAAGAAGAATGGAGGAGAAAAGAAGAGAGAGGGTGGAGACAAGAGGAAGAAGGCTGAGATGCTGAGAGAGATAAGGGAGAAGATCGACGGATGGGGAAGGGGGGAGAAATGGGGATTATGGTTTTTAATTTTGTTTATATCATTGTAATCGCATGCATGCCTGCCCACGATAACCACCCTGCACCTTCACATCATCACCTTCCACCTCCACTGATCATCATCATACGGTCACAAATGCACTTCACGACGCACCCTCGTGACTTTAACCCACACGATCCAGCGCCCCACTTACGTTAATCTACCGTTAACCCACTTAACCTCTAATTAACAAGTAATTATCATTTTTTTAATCTGCATTTTTTTAATTAAACTAATCTTTGCTTAATATAATTTAATTAATTAACAATTAATCAGCCCTTTTATTTTATTAAGACAACTAATAACTTTTAATTAAATTATATTTTTAACTAATTAGCAATTATTGAGATAACTATCTTCTTTTTCTATTTTTATTATTTCACTTTTAATAAATCACTTCTTATTTATATTTATTTTATTACACAAACATTAATAACCTTTTATACATATTAATTCATAATTTAAGTAATTTGTTCATATCCTAAAAAACCTATTTCATTTATTTAATATTCATTATCTATTTAAAATTATATTTATTTAGAAAATCTAAGTAATTCTCAAGATTAGAATTTAACTTAATGACCTTTCTTAAATAAAGCTATAACTTGTTCACATTTTCTAATAAAAATCTTTTTCATAATTTTTAATTAATTTTCATATTTTATAATAACCCAACTTTTATCTAATAAGAAATCTATCAATAATATTAACCAAAAACCATTTTTTAATAGTAAAAACCTTTTCTTAATTAAATTAATATGTTATATAATAATACCTCTTATTAAAATAAATCTTTTCATATTTAGATATATTTATAAGGTAAAAATAAAAACCTCTTTTATCTAGGACCTTTTTTTAAGCACTCTTTAGAATTTAATTAATTGATAACCTAAAAGCTTTGTACAAATAATTCAATTTAACTTTTTCTTAAAATCAATCTCACCAAATTAATTCAACTCTTTTTAAAATCAATTTCACATAAAACTTAATTAGCGCGCTTCCACACATCTCTGCACCGATTCATTTCAAATATTCTCGATCCCGCGATTGTCTTATGTAGGCACCTTCACCTATTGTATGAATTTATTTATTTGCCTTTATTTTTACAGTTATTCATTTTTATCGCATCGCATAACGTCCAAGGGAAGAACCTATGAATGACTTAACACTTGTGCGTATTGCATCTCATTATGCATCACCATTTTCCCCACTCGATCCTTGATCCTTTTCAAGTTGATCGACTTAAGTTTAGATCCTACCCCATAAAGAGGATCTTTTGCTTTTACAACTTATATGAACAATCTATATTCAACTCAAATCAAACTATTCTCCTATAAGAGAATAAGATGTTAGTCATCTTGACAGTCGAGAAATAAATCTCCTGTCCCATAACACAAATTGTGTGATGTAGATCTTCTCCGCTTGAGAGAGATAGTGGTATACTCGTCAATAATTCCGAGTGTTTGAGCCCTTCTCTTAAGACGATGCAAAGACGTTCTCCTACAAGTTGTGGTGGTTAAGTCAAGTGTTCTCCCTCGAGATGACGACTCGTCTTTTCTCCTAGAACAAATCAGTCAACAAACCTTATCCCTTTGGAACTTTGACCAACAGTCAAAGAAGTTCCTCAAACCCTTTAGGGGAACTACAAATACTCTGATTCCATTCTCGTCAGGATATGTAGGCACAAGATGCGACGTCTTGTCGAGTACACTTAGAATTAAACCATTAGGTCTTTAATCCTTAAACAAATAAACCTTAGCAATAAACACCATTAAAACAAGAGGTTCCTGTAGAGTACTATAGAAACTTAGGATGCTAGTACCTTCCCTAAGTTTAACCAACCCCCGAACCTAAACTCTCTAGCTTTTGCATTTGCATTGCATTGTGGATAATTCGATCTTTTTCCCTTCCTTTGGACAAATAAAATACCGATGGTGAACTAATAAATTAAGATTCAAATTAATTAATAATTTGACATCCAATTCTCACTGCGATAGAAATGCTTTTTTTTTTGTTTATTTTTACCCTTTAAATAAAAATTAAATTAAACCTTCTTTTTTTTTAAGAAAAACTAATTTCTACTCCTCCTTCTTATTGTTATTTTTATTATATATTATTCTAAATCAACATTTATATTATTTTAATAAAAACCTATTTCTAAATATTGTTTTATTTTTATTATTTTTATGTTTTTTTTAATATTTTATGGGTTATTATTATTTTTTATTAATAATTGGGTCAGGCCTAATTACAAAAAGAAAACAGAAAAATAAAAGGTTTCAAAAAAAAACTGTAAATAAAAATGGGTTGGGCCGGTGGTGATGAACCTACTGGACCCAACCTGGTCCGGGTAACCCCAAGATTAAAAGCCTAGTCCTGGCTCCCTTAAGATATGGTCACAAAATTTAGCCAAACCAATTTTCACGGTCCAATGATAGTCCGGGGATGAGAAAGAAATGAAGGATTAGAATCCTGATGACCGTACACACAGAGCCTTCATGACTTTCAAACTTTTTGCAACAAAACCTAACTCCACAAAACAAAAATAAGAAAACTGATTAAAATGGTTAGCCGCACATGAATGATGACCTAGATGATATTTGAATGATCAATAAATCTAAGGGTAAAATTTGGAGTGCGACAACCAACTTCTAACGGATGGTTCCAGTAACAGTTGGATTTTAGAAATGCCAATAACAATTGGACTTTTGAATCAAGATTCAAAAAGTTGTCAGATTCTATGATTCAGAAAAGGATTCTTTACTTCTAATAAATCTGTTTAAGTAAAAGGGCTTCCAAGACTTTTATAATGGTTAAATTTTCATAAAGATGAAATTCATCTTGTGGATTCAAGAAATCTACTGGATAAGAACCTTTGAGTAATGATGTTTTCCTTTGGATACTTATTGTCACTATCCCCTGTCTTGTGAAACATCATTTTGTCCTTATTTTAACAAGATTCTTACTCTCTTTCTTTTTATTTTCTCTGAGTGGTTGTGGATGATCAAGCCAAACTTAAGATGAGCTTCCTAGTCAATTCCTATTTGAATCAATTAGTAGCCATCAATGAAAAGTTTGTGGATTTTAATGAGTTGGTTAAGTTAGGCTTTAACTTCTAGAAGACTATGTGTGAACACGAATTGAATGAATACTTTGAGATTCTCTGTGGTTTCACTTACCCAAATCTTGTCAAAGAGTTTTGGATTAATGCTTCCTTTGTTGAGTGTTAAATTCAAATTTTGACTTAAAATGAACCATCTTTCTTGGCACTTTTCAACTCAATTCTCATGTTTTCATAGATGTAATTCATGTTCTTGTGTGATTCTTCAATTATATTGAAAATAACTTTGGATTCTTTGATGTGTGTGTTATTGTGCAGAATTTAGGCATAAAATATCATTGAATAAGACACCAAACATTGGACAAGGAAGCCAAAGAAATATGAAGATTCTGCAATGTTCGATGGGTGAACAATAGCGAGCATCCAGCGAATATTTGTTGTGCGAACATTTGGCGAAGTTCCAACAAATGCTCCCAGACTTGAGGTAGTAGAAAAAGGTATATAAGTTCACTGGGCGAACAAGCTAGCGAAGGTTTCCTATGGAAATGCGTTAGCGAAGAGCTAGCGAAGCATCTCAGACTTGAGGCAGTAGCTAAGTGGGTATAAGTTCATTGTGTGAACTTGTAGTCGAAGTAGTTCGCTAGACGAATAACCATTCATATGAGGAACTTCAGATTTATCTCAGAGGCAGTTTACCTATGCAGAGGCACATCAGGCGCCTAATTTGATGTTTGCAGTGTGAACATGACAAATCATGAATGTACTATATTAGTACTTTTTTTGCTTTTAGAGAAATAATATATTTTCACATCAGAACTTTATCTCTCTTCATTTCAAACTTATTTTATAGAGAGAAATCAAATCCTAAGAGGGAGAAGGTAATGTCTTTGATCTCTTGTTGGGGTTCGGATGTAATCTTTTGATACCTTATGTATTTCATCTAATATATGTTTGTGAACTAGTTTTGATTCTCTATTGTTTATTTTCTTTCATGGCTTATTTGTGGGTCTTGAAAAAACTCATTTCAAATCTTTGATGTTAGATTTTCATCTATCAATGAGCAAACATTTGACATGGTTTTGTAAGTTTATATTCATTTGCATCATTTCTATTTTATTTTGTTAATTAAGTAGCATGAGTAGGATCAATATGGTAAAGACCACGATAAAGTTTGACAAACAGTATTGCAAGGATGCGTGATAATAGTGATGACGAACGATGTTCACATCCATTTGGCAGATTAGTTGAATGCATGTAGAAATGGTTAAGCGTATGTACGTATTCTGATCATTGCATTTGATTTTAAGCAGTCATTTATCTGATATGGGAAGTCATTTTTGTTTACATGTTTATCTTTGATTTGAACCGCTATAGACACATACTCTTCAGATCTGGATCTAGGATGAGTATCGGTTCTTAATGTTTCTATGTTGGTTTTTTTGCGTGAGACATCACCAATGAGATAATACGCTTGTTCTCTCGATATTGCGTGGGATATAACCTCTGTTGTGGGTGATATGTGAGGATATTATACGATTGATTGATTTATGTTTAACAGGATTAGAAGAATGCATGTGTTATCAATTGATGAGATCCAATCCCAATAAGACTCCGTTTATAATTCACTCTTTACTTTATATTTTTCATCTTTATATTTTATGCCTTTATTTATGGTAATGTGAATCTTTTAATCAAAATTTCAGAAGAAGCTTAGAAATGTAGAGACTGTTGAATGACGTTCTTTCCCTTGCACCGATCCCCGTGGATATGATATAAATCCTAGAGGAAATTCCTTACAAACTAAATTTTTACTTCTTTCTGCTTTACTGCAGTTCGAACAAAATGGTGATGTTGTTGGGGAATTGTGTTTAGATATTGAAGTGCATTGCAATAGTTTTTATATTTTTAAGCTTTGTACATTTTTTTATATTTTATATATTTGTTTCCTTTTATGTTTTCTCTAGTGTGATTAGGAATGATGAGAACTCCTTCTAGATTTGTTGCTATTTGTATAAAAGTATTTAATGAAGCTTCAACCGAGTTTGGATGGTGATGGTAGGATGTTGAGCATTGAATGCATGTGAGGTAAATTGTACCGCTTTATAGAATGTTAGAATGATTTAATAATTTTTTGCTTTGTGCAAATGTGTATTCTTGTTTCTTGTTGCAACTTATTTGAACGTTTGTTTCACTTAGGTCCAAAAACCATAAATTGTAAGAAACCTCCATTATTTACTAGATGATTGGATGACTGATAACTTTGTTTAACTCATTTGATTCATGCTTTATCTTTTGATGATATTGATTTTGTGAAAGCATTAGAAATGATTAAGGCATTTGTTTATATTGAGCACAACCGTATCCAAAAGTAACTTACCCATGAGTAGTGAGTATTTGTTACTCCCCCCCCCCCCCTTTGAGCCTAAACAGTTTAGATCTTATTTTAGTGACGAACTTGATTTATGTACATAATTTGAAAGTTTTGTTCATCATTGAATTTTGTGAGATTCTAAAAAAATTTCTTGTACCTTTGAACATTGTTTTAAATTGATTTACTTGACATAAAAAGAAAGGAGCATTCACTTGAGGTTTGGTTGAATTAAAGTTGGGGAGAATGAAAAAGAAGAATGGTAGGTTGCTACAAATTTTGAAAAATTTTAAGCAAGCATGAAAAGAAAACGTTAATATGAATGTGAAAAACAAAAGAAAAAGAATGCTTGCTTGAAAGAGAAAAATATAAAACAAAATAATTGCACATAAGGAATTTTTAGAAGGTTTATAATAGAGGAAATAAAGTGGTGAGTGAAGTTGGGATGTGTAAATACCATGTATAGTGAATGTTTCTTTTGCATCGACAATTTCGATTCAATGGCCTTAAGAAATTCCCTTTATTGTGAAACCGACCAAGCTACAAACTTAAAAACTCTTAGTGATATTTTTGTTTCCATGTTTTCAATTTTGATTGTTAGATGAATGTATGAATTAGATCATTATTAGTATTGTTTTTCAGGTGAGTGAAATTGCCCCGCGGTTGCAATGCGCTAATTTGTTCATTCTTATTTTGAAGAGGAGTATTATAGTGATTCAAGTATGAGAATGAACCATTGCATGATATTTGTTTAAGAACTAAATTCTTTGTCATTATTCGATTCTATTGAGTGATGAACGTTGCTTGTGTGTATTTGCATGCTTGACCAAATCCTCTTATTTGAGAAAAAATTTCTTGTTTGAATTTGAACTATTATCTCTATTCTTGGTTGAATTAAATGCTTGAGCAAATTATCTTGTTTTCAATGAGAGGCATACTTTTCTTGATAACAAGCAAAAATCTAGTTGGAGAGAGTTTGTTAAGTGCAAATTTTGACTTAAAATGAACCATTTTTCTTGGAACTTTTCAACTCAATTCTCATGTTTTCATAGATGTAATTCGCGTTCTTGTGTGATCCTTCAATTGTATTGCAAATACCTTTGAATTATTTGATGTATGTGTTATTATGTAGAATTTAGTAATAAAATATCATTGAGTAAGACAAAAAAGATTGGATAAGGAAGCCAAAGAAATATGAAGATTCAGCAACGCTCCCTGACTTGAGGCAGTAACGAACAGCCAGCAAATATTCGTTGTGTGAACATTTGGTGAAGTTCCAGCGAATGCTCCCAGACTTGAGGCAATAGCAACAGGAATATAAGTTCGTTGTGCGAACAAGCCAGCGAAGGTTCGTTATGGCAATGCGTCATCAAAGAGCTAGTGAAGCATCCCAGACTTGAGGCAGTAGATAAAAGGGTATAGGTTGGTTGTGTGAACTTGTAGGAGAAGTAGTTCGCTAGACGAATAACCATTCGCACGACAAACTTCAGAGTTGTCTGAGAGGCGGTTTAAATGTGCATAGGCACATCAGGTGCCTAATTTGATGTTCGTAGTGCGAACATGATAGATCCTGAATGTACTATATAAGTACTTTTCTTGCTTTTAGAGAAATAATATATTTTTCATATCAGAACTTTATCTCTCTTCATTTCAAACTTGTTTTATAGATAGAAATACAAACCCTAAGAGGGAGAAGGTAATATCTTTGATCTCTTGTTGACATTTGGATGTAATATTTTGATACCTTATGTATTTCATCTAATATATGTTTATGAACTAGTTTTGATTCTCTATTGTTGATTATCTTTCATTGCTTATTTGTGGGTTTTGACAAAACTCATTTCAAATATTTGATCTTACATTTTCATCTATCAATGAGAAAACTTTTGACATGGTTTTGTAAGTTGATATTCATTTGCATCATGTCTATTTTATTGTGTTAATTAAGTAGCATGAGTAGGATCAATATGGTAAAGACCATGATAAAGTTTGACAAATGGTATTGCGAGGATGCGTGATAATAGCAATGATGAACGATGTTCATATCCATTTGGCAGATTAGTTGAGTGCATGTAGAAAGGTTTAAGCGTATGTACGTATTCTGATCATTGCATTTAACTTGAAGCAGTCATTTATCTTATATGGGAAGTCATTTTTGTTTACATGTTTATCATTGATTTGAACCGCTATAGACACATACTCTTCAGATCTGGATCTAGGATGATTACCTGTTAGGTTCTAAACTCTAGACATAGATTTAGGCTTAGCATTTACGTGAGTATCAGTTCTTAATACTCTGTGTTGGTTTTGTTGCGTGAGACATCACCAATGAGACAATATGGTTGTTCTCTCGATGTTGCTTTAGATATAACCTCTGTTGTTGGTGATACGGGAGGATATTAAACGATTGATTTAGTTGTGTTTAACATGATTAGAAGAATGCATGTGTTATTAATTTATGAGATCCAATCCCATCAAGGCTCGGTTTATAATTTAGTTTTTACTTTATATTTTAAGTTTTTATGTTTTATGCCTTTATTTATGGTAACGTGAATCTTTTAACCAAATTTTCTCAAGAAGCTTAGAAATATAGAGAATGTTGAACGACGTTCTTTCCCTTGCACCGATCTTAGTGGAGATGATATAAATCCTGTAGAAAATTCTTTAAAAACTAAAATTTTGCTTCTTGCCGCTTTACTGCAGTTTGAACATTGAGTTGAATTCTAAGTGTGTTATTCTTTCTAAAGTAACTTGTGTTTCTATAACAGTAACCTCTAAAGCAATTGCTAATGTGATTAATAGTTTGGGAACACTATCTTCCTACTTGGTGTGATGTTGGATTAATCTTGCTTAAGGCTGTCTTTAGAGTCTTGCTTAAGGTTGTTGTTGGATTAATCTTCATCCTGATGTTGTTGTTTGGAGTCAGATTTTGAGGGAAGGGGTTCTTGCTTTTTGCTGCTAGCTTGTTGTGAGGGATATACAAAAGGTTGGTGCCTCTAAACTCTCTCTTTTATATGCATAAGTATCATTAAAAAATGTTTGAGTTCTTGCTTGTGTTCATGGTTTGTTAACCTACATTTGAAATGTTGATTTGTTCTTGTGATGACAAGTTTGTAAATGAGCAGCCTTGTTAGATTGCAAGTTTGTAGCCATAAGGAAAAGTATACTTTGAGTTTGTTGATGCTTGACATTATCATGACAAGTTTTCATCTGTCCATATTTGAATCATGTTTGGTGTTTAGTGTCTATGTTTGCTGTTAACAGGATGTAACACCACTTGAAATCTGTTTTGATTGTTTGGTTGACATTATCATGTAGTTGCTGATAGGACTTAGCTTGCGATGACCTGTCTTCTCCCGTTTTCGTAGGTTTTCTCTGATTGTTTCCTTTCCCTCTCTTTGGGATAAATAAAGAACAGTGGCGACTCTTCTGTCTTTCCGCCGGCCCTTTTCGCAGTTGTGACGCCTGCATACAAGAAACACACATCAAATATAACCATTGTTCTTTTAATACTTTGTTATCATCAAAACCGAAGGAATATATTTCATGAAAAAATCTTATTCTAACAATTGGTGTGATATCAAATGTCGTTCAACGGTTTCTACATTTTTAAGCTTTTCATTCAGAGGGTACTTGAAAGTTTAAAGATGCAGAATGTAAAATACATGAATAAATATATAATGTTTTGGAGAGAGGAGAGAACTTGTCAGTATTGGATTTCATCCACCAATCAAATACGTAAATCTACCAATCAGTTACATACAATCTAAACATTCATCAATATCATCACGTATCGCTCATCAACATAGCTATATCTAGCCGATGTCGCAAGTTCTACCCTATTGTTTAATAGATGATATTTCACTCTATTAAAAAATACAGAGCATTAATATTTGATATCCATGGTAAATGTTAGTCTAAATCTATGTCTAGCATTTAGAATCTAACAGATGATTATCCTAGAACAATATTCGAAAAGTATTTCTCAATCACGTTTCAAATAAAAATTAAAAACAACTAAACAAAGATAACATCGATATAGATTCATGAAATATATTATACACAACACCATGAACAACAAAAATACATACTTTAACAGTAAACTTACATCCAATCCTAACAAAAAAGGGATTTAGCTACCCATTGTATCTAAATACAAAGAGAAGAATGAAGATGAACAAGCATCCCCCTATGTGATATATTAGTTTTTTAAAATATATTTTTACCATTATTTTTTATCTATATGTCAATTAATTAAAATTAGGGTTAGTGTGCTATTGATTTTGAGGCCCAGGAAGCTTGATTTCATATACACCCTCTGGTATTTATTGCCATTGTCTTATTTTCTTTTATTTTCAGTTCTACATTTTGATTTTATTTTCTTTTATTTTGTTTCTCGTAAACATTACAATTTTGTTTTTATATTTTATTTAAATATATTAGGTAGATTATTTATTTATTTAGGAAGATATTTATTTGTACATAGTTATTAAAATTCTCCCATTAAATCAATGTGATCATATTCACTTATAAATAAATCAACCATCATTTAGATCAATATTCCCTCCATCATAAACTTGTAAAGAAACCATTCTTTTACATAATCACTTAGACTAATATTGTTTCATTACAAACTTATACATACTTCACAATACACTTGTACATAGGTCACTAACATAAAGTCAGTCAAATATAAAATATTTTTTCAATAAAATTAACTCAATTTTTTGCAAATGGTTGGATGGAGTGGATGTACATCCACACTTTCCACGGGTAACAGATTGGTTGGTGTATGTTGTATTGTTCGGTCATTCAAACTTAAAACACTTAGATGATCTTTTTTTGTCCCCGTGCGTCAAATCTTTTTTTTCAAATCAATTTTTTCCCGCCGCCGTGCGCTGAAACATTTTCCTAAATTAAAAACAACCAAAAAACACTCATTTTCTACCATGAACTATGAAGTTTTGAGTTTTCCATTGCACCAGGGGATACGTAGGAGCAAGATTTTAAAATCTTGTCAAACACACTAACAAAAAACTAATTTTTTTTCCTTTAACTCATTTCCTGTAAATAAAATAAAAGCAAGCATTAAGAAGAAACAAACATTTATGTGCACATCCAAGCTTAGCTAACAAAACGGTTCTCGTTGAGCAAAATAGATGTACGGGTTGCTAATACATTCCCCTCACATAGCTAACCCACAAACTCGTATTTTGTTTCGAAGACCATCTTATCCTATTTTTAGGGTTTTATTGTTATTTTCTCTTTCCATAGGAATAAATAAAATTCGGTGGTGACTCTATATTTATTTCGAGTGTTTAGACACTTGGGTATTTTTCGCGTAGCGACACTTACTAGTACCATTTATAAGCTTAATCTTTCTTGAAGCAACCAAAATAGATATGCCTCAACTAAGAACTTCCTCAACTAAACAAAAAAGAAGATGTGATAAGGGATATTCTTGTCTCGCCCCATCTTACAAGTGAGAAGTCCAACTTGTTTGCCATTAATGCCCACAGAAAGGTATGCTGAGTGAAGTATCAATCCATTACAAAATTTAGGGTCAAAACCAAATTTCTCAAGAACACTAAGGTGAAAAGGCCAATGAAGAGTGTCAATGGCCTTAGAAGTAGCAATTTTAAGGGCCATATTCCCAAGATAAGCCTTCTTATCAAGAAAATTTGTAGCTTCAGAGGCAAAACAAATGCAATCACATATCCTCCTACCATGAATAAAACCATTTTCTCCTTGGATATCATCCCGGGAAGCAGACAAACTAGTATGTTTTCTAGAATCTTTGTGAGGATATTGTGTTTAAAATTGGCAAGAGCAATTGGCCAGTAATGATCCACAATGCTTGCACCTTTAATTTTAGGGACGAACATTATAGTGTTGAAATTATAGTGAGACATTATCCAATCATTTTTGAAGAATTAGATCACAATTTAGTAACATCTTAACGTATGATGTCAAAGAAATCTTGGAATAAGGCTACTCCAAAATTATCACGCCTAAGAGCACTATCTCTTTTCAGGTTCATGATTGCTTCTTTGATTTCCAAATAAGTATGGATGAGGGTTAGGAGCCTGTTAGAATACTCAAAAACCAGGGTAGGAATGGTCTCCTCCACTATCCAATTGTCCTGCAAAATAAGATTTTTATTAAAGAGGTTTGTGTAATGAAATGATTAAGGAAATGATTTTTATTAGAATTCATGTTACTTGTAACAATATCATTAATGTTTAAATACTTTATCAAATTTTTAGCTCTTTTTATAGTATCATATATATGGAAGAACTTTGTGTTCATATCTCCATTGGTGCACTATTTGACTATAGCCTTCTCCCTCTAAAAAGATTCTTTAATATTGAAGGCTTCATCAAGCTTGAGTTAGGCTTCCTTTTCTTACAGTTGGAGGTAGTTAGAGTTTCCCTAATTAGCAATGGAACATTGAATATTCTGCAGATTCACTTAATCTTTTTTCACATTTTCCTGCACATTACCAAATAAACTTTTGTTTCAATCTTTAAGTCTTCCTTTTAAAATCTTTAACTTATTGTCTATGATGAACATGGGGCATCCTGTAATGTTGGTATTCAAGGAGTGGTCCAGAGACTTCGTCTATGATTCTAGAATCTAAGAAGGAGGGGATGTACATGCAAGGCACTCTTATGGTAAAGTAAGAATCGGGAGATGAGAAGGAAAGTACAAAGTAAGAGTGCCTTAGGATGATTTTTGAATACCTGACCCTCTCAAAGGAGAGGATTTTTATAATGCCCCCGACGCTTGGTCATTGGTCCCTATTTTTGGGCCGAGATATTTACTCCCCCAAAATAGGTAACTTCCAAAAACTAGCCGTTGAGACGGGCAGACATGCTTGAAACTAGCCAGTGCTTTGAGTAGGGGTGTGGTTGCAGGAAATGGCGTAGTGTCCGTTCTCGGATGGTTGAACCGCCCGTGACGTACAGAGATGTGATGAAGGACAGCTGATCCTAGGGGTCAGTTGGCCATCCCTCCTCGGCTAAGGGGCAGAATACAAAATGTTTTCCTTTGCCCTTAATTGGTTGGGCTTAGGCTATTGGGCCGTTCTTGAGTGTAGTGGATTGGGCCAGTCCAGAATAGTATTCTAAGCCTGAGAGATGATTTCTTTGCAGTCTTTGTGTAGGGCCTACATGTACTTAAACTTGATTTGAGAGATGAACTTTATGTCTTTAAACATGAATCTTAAAAGGAGAGGATAATGATCAGATTTATTCTTAATAAGGGTATGAAAAGATGTTAAGAAGGATGTCTCAATCCAATATAAGTTACAAATGTGTCTATCAAGCCTCTTCTCAGTGAGGGCCTTTCCTCTTCTACCATTTATCAAAGTGGATTGATTACCAATGGTTGGAACATCAATTAAACTCTTAGAATTAGACCACATAATAAAATTATTCATTGGGATATGGGTTGGACTGTTGGCACCTTGATACTCACCAAATTCCATAATAACATTAAAGTCACCAATGAAACACCAAGGAATATTAGGAATGCAAGGAGATATCTTGCTCTATAAGTCTCTTATGGTGATCTAGTTGGTAGAAGCATAGACAACATAAAATGCAAAGGTTTTGTTATTATGATCAATAGTAAAAGTAATATGCTGGTTATTTCTTACCAGTAGAGTAGTGTTAATGTCCATTTTGCAAAGGCATCATAAGCTAGGCATGAGGCTTTACCTATAGTTCATAGCAAAAAATTACAGTAGTGTTAATGTCCATTTTGCAAAGGGATTCTTGCTTTTTGCTGCTAGCTTGTTGTGAGGGATATAAAAAAGGTTAGTGCCTCTAAACTCTCTCTTTTATATGCATAAGTATCATTAAAACATGTTTGTGTTCTTGCTTGTGTTCATGGTTTGTTAACCTACATTTGAAATGTTGATTTGTTCTTGTGATGACAAGGTTGTAAATGAGCAGCCTTGTTAGATTGCAAGTTTGTAGCCATAAGGAAAGGTATACTTTGAGTTTGTTGATGCTTGACATTATCATGACAAGTTTTCCTCTGTCCATATTTGAATCATGTTTGGTGTTTAGTGTCTATGTTTGCTGTCAATAGAATGTAGCACCACTTGAAATTTGTTTTGATTGTTTGATTGGCATTATCATGTAGTTGCTGCTAGGACTTAGCTTGTATGATAGGGTTTGTTGTATCTCTGCTAGGTTGAGGTAGTGGCTGTCTTTAGAGTCTTGCTTAAGGCTGCTGCTGGATTAATCTTCATCTTGATATTGTTGTTTGGAGCCAGAATCTGAATTAAAATTTACTTCCTAAGGATAAGGATTTAGACCTAGTAGACCCTATTGAAAAAGATCTGCTACTACTTCTAAATTCAGACCTGCAGATTAATCTTCCTCAAGTTATGTTTGACTATTTAAAGAAGACTCTTTCTTCCTTTCACAAGGGAAATATTTTTTTCCATTTAATTTGGACGATTTCTTTCAGAATTACTTGTTCAACAGTGAGTTATCATAATTTCAGAGGATGATTTGTCTAAAATATGGAGAGGAAAGCTTGAAGTTATCTATGAAAGATTCTGATGTTAGATTTCTACATAGTTATGCATTGTAATTGTTAGAACCTTTGTATTAAGTTATCTTATTAATAATTCAAAGTTTGTTCATGTTGTTGTTCAGTTAACTGTTAATTATATTTATTTATAGTTGTTCAAGAGAATTAAAAGTAATAGGAGTAAGAACTTAATGCTTGTAACTTTTTCATTAATAAGAAGGAAGTGATTACAAATTACTTAGACATTATAGTTTGATAGATTGGCCCTTAGGTATTCCCTAGGATCATTTAACATGTCCAGATTATCTAAGTAATCTTGTCATTCTTCCTTGGAAAACTTGAAAGCCTCCTTTCTTAATTGATTTCTGCATATGGACCCATAATATCTTCTTCTTTTGTGTGTCTTCACAAAGGATGCTGAAGAGGTGAGAGATTCTGAACTCATCTGCTTATTTGTAGATCCTTCAGCTACGGCTTTGCTTTCACTTTCCTGAGTTGCTGCATTTAGTATGTCAAGAGACTTACATGGCTCAAGCATCTTGGTGAGAGACTTGGTTGCTCAATCAATCTACTTGATTAAGACTTTCAATTCTCTAGGACATAGCAGGAGGCTTACATGGCTCAATCACCATAACAAAGACCTAAAGCTCTTGAGATTTCTAAGATATTCAATGTTTAAGAAATCTTAAGGCTTTTATAATTACAACCTACAACAGAAATTCTGCATACTCGATTGCGTCAATAATATCTAATCTTATTACTCTTCTATCAAGTTGATCCTTGTTAAAGATTCAGTTTGAACCTTCAGCTTCTTATATACCATTTGCAGAGGATAATGATCAGATTTATTCTTAATAAGGGTATGAAAAGATGTTAAGAAGGATGTATCAATCCAATATAAGTTACAAATGTGTCTATCAAGCCTCTTCTCAGTGAGGGCCTTTCCTCTTCTACCATTTATCAAAGTGGATTGATTACCAATGGTTGGAACATCAATTAAACTCTTAGAATTAGACCACATAATAAAATTATTCATTGGGATATGGGTTGGACTGTTGGCACCTTGATACTCACCAAATTCCATAATAACATTAAAGTCACCAATGAAACACCAAGGAATATTAGGAATGCAAGGAGATATCTTTCTCTATAAGTCTCTTATGGTGATGTAGTTGGTAGAAGCATAGACAACATAAAATCCAAAGTTTTTGTTATTATGATCAATAGTAAAAGTAATATGCTGGTCATTTCTTACCAGGACATTAGTGTTAATGTCCATTTTGCAAAGGTATCATAAGTTAGGCATGAGGCTTTACCTATCATTCATAGCATACAATTTTAGATCCAGATTCTTAAGCCATTTCTTTGGGGAACTACTAAACTCCATCCATAGTTCAACAATCATCACCATATCAGGTTTATTAACAATGATGAGCCTTTTTAAGGGTAATTTGGATGAGGAATTTGCAATACCTCTTATATTCTAGAATATGCAATTCATAAGGAAGGTTTTGAGTTATTATGCTTGTACCTAGTTATGTATTTGTTCTTAGATTTTATTGTTTTCCTATTTGAGGTAACCAATTTAAAACCTTCATTTTTTTTGTTCTTCATTCTACTCAACCATATTAGCCTAGGATTCGTTTAAAAATTCTTGAACTTTAAGTTTATTTCCTTCAAAACGTGCTTCTTCAATAATCTCCTTTTGGTGTGTGGCATCCATAAACTCAAAGTCATATTCTAATTAAGTAGAAGACAAAAATTCTTCATTTTCCTGGGGAATAACTATGATTTATTTTTGAGTTCTACTAGCCTCTTTTGCTTTACATGGTTTGTTTCCAAGTAAGTCTTCGGCCTGCTTCTTATAAGAGAGGTCGACAACTTCAACAACCTCAATGCTCTTTTTCTTTTCCACTGTCGCTACTGCGAAAAAGAAGGTCCGGAAAAGACAGAAGAATCGCCATCGTTCGTTATTTATCCCAAAGAGAGGGAAAGAAAATGATCAGAGAAAACCTACGAAAAACGGAAAAGACAGGTCATCGCAACTAAATCTTGAGTTCGGGAGTCAGTTACGCAAGGGGAAGGTATGTGCACCCCACGCGTCTGTTATACTCAACGGGATCCACACTTGTTGTCTATCTAAAATGGTGTTAATCTATCTAAAAGGCTGGCAAACAGGGCAAAAGAAAAGAAAAGAGACTCGATAGATCGTCTCTGATCTATGCCTACGTATTCCCTCGTGCAATGGGAAAGTCAGAGTGACGTAGTTCGGAAAACTACGGGGGAGGTTGCTCGCCAAGACATCGCGTCTTGTGCCTACATATTTTCATCTGGTATGAGAAATCACAGCAAAACATAGTTCGGGCTGACACGACCACAAGTTGGTTCAAGTGTTTTAACTGAATAGGGTTAAACCTTCATTCTAGCAGTTAGGTGTATTGCTGCTCGACCATTGGAGACTTAAGCATTACCTGTTTGAGGTAGAACCAAGACTTAACACACTCTTTATGAAAATGATTTTCAACCAATCCCGAAGGATAAAAAAGGTTTGATCTTTTGTTTTGTTTTTTTTAAACAAGAAGTAAATTGATTTAAGTTTGTAACTCATGTTGCACTAAAGACTATGACTTGAGAGCGAATGCGTCGCATATTGCCCAAAGGGCTTACGCTAAACACTCTAGACAGTATCAGAGGAGACCCTCAACCACCATTCCTCAAGTACTTAAGGCTTTTAGCGTATAACATTTATTATCCTTTATTAAGTATCCTAAAATGTTAAGAGATGAGAAGAGAAGACACAAACTCTAAGGGGAAACTGAACCCTAATATTATCATGCAAAATGCTCCTAAAGTTGGGATTGAAAAGGGGATAGTATATCCTAATGTTATCATGCATAGGATTAAACACATAATGTCTTTCTCACTCCCATCTTAAACAGAGGGACTAGGAATCCTAAAGGATCATGGCAAAAAAAACAAGTAAACAACAGATAATTCAATCATAGATGAAATGAAGAATGAGAAGAAGTTGACTTAAACAAGTCAAAGCAATGCAAACATGGAATGAAAAGATGTAAATATGGGATGTAAGACTCAAATGATGCAACAAATACTCAAAAACATGAGACTCAAACACAAGCAAGTGGACTTTGATAAGTCAAGAAAACTGAGATGAAATGGGAGAAGTGACAGCTCCTATACCATTCAAACATCCATCACTTAGACAAAAGTAAAACTCAAAGCAAAAACAAAGGTCATGATCAAGAGAAAGGATGGGACAAAGGGACTTAGGCATAAACCACATATGAAATACCTCAACCAAACATCTCACATTGATCATGAAGAAGAAATGAACAAACAAGTGCAAGAAGTGATCAATTATCCAAGACAAACTCAAAGCATAACTATGAACACCAAATCATCTTTAATAATGATCAAAACACATGGGGAAGAAGTGGAAAAATAAGAGGAAAGCTCAAAACAAAGTTAGAAACAAAGCACAATCATGAAACAAGTCATTGCAAATGAAAGAACCAAGGTTATATCACAAATTCAACACCCAAAACCAAGTGGAAAGGCATGACTTCAAGTAACTTGCAAAACAATTTACATAAATGTATGACCAAAAACCAATGAACCAGAACCTTAATCATGTCATAAACAAGCATCAAAACTTGTAAGGTGCATAAAGGATCCATAAAAGTCATTTACCAAAAGAACTAGGTCAAACTAGTTTGTATGAACACTTCCTAAGATGACTTGACTTACAAGCTTCACCAAAAATAGGAAAAATGTTCAATAAATCTCAAATAAAAAACACAACCAAGCTAGGTCAAGTAAGAAAAAGAACCTAAATCCTCAAAGACTAATTCATTTTAAGACATCACCAAATAATTCAATTATTAATGGTGTTCCACCTTATCGAGCATAAGTCGAGGGACAACAAAAGTCAACTCAAAGTCAAATGAAAAAGGATTATTTGCCACTCAAACTCACCCTAAAGGATGCCTCAATCCCTCACCTAAGTGAGGGAGAAGCCATAGTCATAGGGGATAAGGGTTTGAAGTCCAAATGATTAAGACTATACAAGGTAAACATCATAAAAGAACTCTAATTTCAATTTTAAAGTAAAATAGCAAAACAAAATAAAATCATAAACAAAAACTTTAGAAAATTAAATAACACTTTGAAGTATGAGAAAATAATTTTTTGGGAATTTTTTGATGATTTGAAGTATTTTTAAAAAGATAAAATAAGTGAAATAACCAAGGGGTGCACTAGCAATTAACAGAATGAACTAAAAAGCTTGCAAAACATGCCTGGGCCTGGAAAAACTGGGGGTGCTAAGAGTAAAGGAAGCCCAACTCAACCCAATCATCAGAATTAATGAAACGTAATGTTTCATTAAGTCCAATCAAGGTCAAATGTCCAGCCACGCATGGTCAAGCCAATGGAAATATGACAAGCATGCAGGTTAAAGGGTCAAGAGAGAGTGAGTTAGCAATGACCAGAAAGGTGACCGGATGCCTGAGCTAGGGCCCCGGTCATCTTCTCCAGCCAGCTCGTCGGAGACCAGTCACCAAATCTCCATAAAAATGGACAATTCTGGTACCAAATGAAAGCTACACTCACGAGGTTTCAAATCTACAACCATTTTTCAAAAAGCCTATTGGATGAAGGGAAAACGAAGCACAAAAATCATGATGCTCATTCTGAAATCTCAATAAACAGCCATGAAAATGCAACAAACATTGCCTATGATACATAGGACTTTAGATATAGTCCACCATGAGCCTATTACATGCCTAGAATGAAAGAAAAAAGTTGGAGAAACTTACTGAACGGAGCTGCTCTGTTGGCTCTTGGAATGACAAGCAACCTTCAATTGAATGGTTTTTGCTCATGTATGATACCTTTATCAAATTTTGGGGTGCAACAGCTGCCCTTATTCAAACGACTTGGACCTAAAGGGATGAAAATCGAACGACATTCAAACATTCAAGGTAAAAGATGGTTGAATACCAAAGAACCCGAAAATTTGCCAACCGCAAAAAGAAACCGAATAAACCTAAATCTTCCACCGCAGGGGAAATAGAATCACCGGAGAAACTGTATCTGATAATTGTAATTGGTAAACTCTGTTGGGGAAAATGTGATAAGATGAACACATCCGTCAAAGGCATCACAATCTGTCGGGGTCTGGATACCACACAGGAAAAAATAAATCATCGACCGGGGTCTAGAAACCGCACAGGAAAAAATAAACACCACAATATGCCGGGGTATGGATACCGCACAGGAAAAATAAATCATCGGTCGAGGGTCTGGATACCGCATGGGCTTGAGCAAATAAACCAATGGAAGTCGGGGTCTGGATACCACACACGCTTGAGCAAATAAACTAGTTGAATCTGGGGTCTGGATACCGTACGGGCTTGAGCATATAAACTGGTGGAAGCCGAGGTCTAGATACCGCACATGCTTGAGAAAATAAACCGGTGGAATTCGGGGTCTGGATACTGCATGAGCTTGAGAAAATAAACAGGTGGAAGTCGGGGTCTAGATACCGCACGGGCTTGAGAAAATAAAACGGTGGAAGTCGGGGTCTTGATACCGCACGGGCTTGAGCGAATAAATAGGTAGAAGCCGGGGTCTAGATACTGAACATGCTTGAGCGAATAAACCGGTGGAAGCCGGGGTCTGGATACTGCATAGGCTTGAGCAAATAAACCGGTGGAAGCCAGGGTCTCGATACCGTATGGGCTTGAGCAAATAAACCGGTGGAAGCCGGGGTCTGGATACCGCACGGGCTTGAGTAAATAAACCAGTGGAAGTCGGGGTATGGATACCGCATGAGCTTGAGAAAATAAACCAGTGGAAGCTGGGATCTGGATACCACACATGCTTGAGAAAATAAACCGGTGGAATCCGGGGTCTGGATATCGCACAGGCTTGAGCAAATAAATCGATGGAAGTCGGGGTCTGGATACCGCACGAGCTTGAGCAAATAAACCGGTGGAAGCCGGGGTCTGGATACCGCACGGGCTTGAGCAAATAAACTGGTGGAAGCCGGGGTCTGGATACCGCACATGCTTGAGAAAATAAATCGGTGGAAGCCAGGGTTTGGATATTGCACGGGCTTGAGCAAATAAACCTGTTGAAGCCGGGTGTTGCACCCCAAAATTTGACCAACCATTTCTTATACTTGGCTTATATTTTCTTTGCATTTTCGAATTTGTGAATATCAAAGCATTTGTTCTTGAGGCAGGGGATCCAGGTTTTTCTGTGGCTCAGAGTTCTCTTTTAGCGCAAGAGTCTAAATGACGAGCATCAGGGGCTCTGGCATTTATTTTGCCCAGTGATCGAGCGGTCGATTTCATTTTATTTTGCAGGATAATTTTCAACTCAGGAGACAACACTCAGGCTATCTCAAGCATTTTCACAGTGATGGTATTCAAAGGCGAGTTTCATAGGCTTAACGAGACTTAGAACGAGTGAAAACGGGCAATTGTGCAAATTCCCTCCAAAAGGCGCCAAAATTCAAATTTTTAAGGCGTTAACAGATTAACCCATATTGTTAACCGGTTAACCATAGAAAATTTTGCCCTGTAAGTGGATTTTCAATGTGGCCACTTTTGAGGTCCATTTTGATCACTTGTGAATTTGATTTTACACAAGAAGAAGGATCTAGAATCACTTTGAATTTGGATTAACTTTCAAAATTAATTCAAATTCCCTCCAATTTTCCATTCCTAATTCCATTCCAATTTTCATAACCTCACTCCAAACCACATTTTGACCCTAACCTAGAGCATATTTAAATGAATTTTCTCCAAAACTCACACAATATAATCCTCACAATTACATTTCATTTTCAGATTTGACTCTCACTATTGAAATTTTCTCTCAACTTTTTCACTCCCAAAACCTCAATTAGTGCTCTCACTTGAGTTCTTTGATTCTTCATTGGAATCATTGAATTCTAGAGTTAAACCTCCATCCTTCATCCCCATTATCTTCAATTCACCATTCGATTTTTGTTTGATTTTGGATATGAACTTGGAAGCTAATGTGGAAGTGCTTATTTGGATCGTTTTTGCTTAATTTTGCTTGATCTTCATTTCTACAACAAGAAAGCTCTTGGATCTTGAAGAATCTCTGGGTTTCTTGCTTGGATCTATTCATTTCAAGTGAATCAACATTCACCAAAGCAAATCTCCGCTTTGTAGGTTGATAATTTTAGATCTAATTCTATTTTGAGCTTATTGGATAATCACAATGTAGATCTATGGATTTTGATGATTTTTTTATCTATTTTGTTGATTTTGATCTTTATGATTTGTGATTTCAATGTTTGAATGTGTTTACATGTTGTTTGATCACTGGCTTCTGGTGTTAAATTCGTGCATAATTGATTACATGATCATTTGGATGATTGCACATTGAATTAATTGTTGAAAGTGCTTTTGAATTGTTGTTTTTCTGCTTCTGGTGCAGTGTTAATCGGTTAACCAGTGCAGTTTTCAAATTTTTTAAAGTGGTTAATCGGTTAACCAATAGGGTTAACCGATTAACACTGAAACAGAATGTCATATTTGGTTATTTTCAAGCATGTTTTGATTGCTTCTCACCTTGAATCTTCATGGATTGATATGGTGCATTCATGTGGGCTATTTTGGACATGTTTCACTGTTCTTGATTGTTCAATCTCGATTTTCCGACATGTGGTGTTCGGTTTTCCGCTTGAATGCATATTTTGTGGATGTTGTTCAAGTGATGAGTGATCATTTGTTTGCTTTGCTTGAGTTTCAAGAATTGTTTGGTTGAGATGTGCTTGTGGTGGTGGCTACCCCACACTTTTTTTCCTCCCACTCTTCTTTGATGATTGATGGTAATGGTTGTAGGAGTTTGCTTCTCCCATTTCATCTCATCCTTCTTGTTGTTGAGTCTTGTTGCATCTTTTGTGTTTGCATTTCATGTTTGCATCTCTTATTGCATTGACTTGTTTAAGTCACTTTCATTTTTCATTTTCTTTTCATATGTGATTGAATTGCTAAGTGTTTGCTTGGTCTTTTGTCATGATCCCTTAGGATTCCTAGTCCCTCCGTTTAGGATGGGAGTAGGAGAGACATTAGGTGTTCAATCCTTTGCATGCTAACATTAGGATATATTTTCCCCTTTCAATCCCAACTTTAGGAGCATTTTGCATGATAACATTAGGGTTGTTTAGTTTCCCCTAGTTTATGTCTTCTCTTCTCATCTCTTAACATCTTAAGATACCTAATAAAGGATAATAAATGTTGTACGCTACAAGCCTTAAATACATGAGAAATGATGAGTGGGGGCCTCCTCTCACCTCGTCTATAGTGTTTAGCGTATGCCCTTTGGGCGATATGCGACGCATTCGCTCTCAAGTCATAGTCTTTAGTGCAGCATGAGTTACAAACCTAACTCAATTCACTTCTTCTCTTAAAAAACACAAAACAAAACATCAAACCTTTTTATCCTTTGGGATTATTTGAAAATAATTTTCAGAAAGAGTGTGTTAAGTCTTGGTTCTACCGCAAACAGGTAACGCCTAAGTCTCCAATGGTCGAGCAGCAATACACCTAACTGCTAGAACAAAGGTTTAACCCTACTCAGTTAAAACACTTGAACCAATCTGTGGTCGTGTCAACCCGAACTACGTTTGCTATAATTTCTCATACCAGATGAGCATATGTAGGCACAAGATGGGATGTCTTGGAGAGCAACCTTTCCCCACCTTCACCCGTAGTTTTCTGAACTACGTTGACTCTAACTTTCCCATTGCACGAGGGAATACGTAGGCATAGAGCGGGGATGCTCTATCGAGTCTCTTTTCTTTTCTTTTGTCCATGTGAGCCAGCCTTTTGATAGATTAACACCCTTTTATATAGACAATAAGCGTGGATACCGTTGAGTACAACGGACGTGAGGGGTGGTCATACCTTCCCCTTGCGTAACCGACTCCAGAAGCTAAGATTTGGTTGCGATGACCTGTCTTTTCCCTTTTTCATAGGTTTTCTCTGATCATTTCCTTTCCTTCTCTTTGGGATAAATAATGAGTGGTGGCGGTTCTTCTGTCTTTGTTGGCCTTTCTTTTTCGCAGTAGCGGCAGCTGGTGAATATACTGGGGACTTTTCCCCATCCCCTATGCGAGTCAATCCTAGAGCTTGCGTGTTTTATCTTTCGGTGTGTATATGTGCGTATATGTGTTGCATGTGTACTTTATTACATGCGCATTTTACTTTCAGCATTTTAATATATCATTGTTGTTGTGTTGTTGGGTGGGAATGTTCCACTGTGTGATAAGCCAAAACCCAGGCTTGAGAATAACCATAGCATTAGAAGTGGAGAGTAGTGATGAACCTGTATGTTTGGCATGCACTAGTTCTCACGAAATTCGCGCTCAGACGAGATTCTCTTTGATGACTACCTTTCCAGTCTGTTTTGGACAGTTGAGAGGATGTTGGATATGAGGATTGTCGACTCTGGGGATCAATCATTTGGAAGTCAGCTAAGTGAGGCCGCTTCGTTAGACTATGATGCCAAACCAGAAATGGTGAATGTATCATCGTTCCTCGAAAGTCTGTGACACTGAAGACCGCAGAGGATGCCAGACCTTGTCATAGATAGGTTCATGCCTGTGAGTGGGGAGGGTTATGCAGGAAACCTTGACCTTCAACCTACCCAGTTTTCTCGTTAGTGTGAATTTCTGATCCTTGGTATAATGGGGGTTTTTATATCAGTGATGTGATATTTTCTCGCAAAAGTGAAGCTCTGGTTCATCTCAGTCAGTAGCACAAAAATCTTGATCCACTGTTGCATTTGCATTTTCATTTGCATTTTAACAATGACATGTATTTGTGTTTTAGGTGCATATTCTCCTCTTGATTCTAGTAATCTAATCCATCATCGATATGGAGTCCAGTTTGAAGAAAACACGGACTTGAGCAAATAAACTGGTCGTCTACTAGAGATACACCTGAAAAATAAGAGGTAACAACCTAGCTTATGTTTCGAACGCACATGTTTGAATATGGCGTAATGCTCCATGTGAAATGGAAATGCTACGCATTTGGGAGGATGTTATGCACAATGTAAATGCAAAGGAACCACCTCAGCAAAGTAAATGCTGAAGAGAGAAAACCAACTCCTTTGGGGATCAAATCAACTCTTCTAAGGAAAACGCCCTGGATGGCCTACCAGAATAAGACTCTTCTAGGGTACAAACGACTTGGCTGGGGAATACAGATCCACTCTACTGAGGAAATCAGCCCTGGATGGCCTCCTATAATGACAAAAAGAAAACTTTCTAGGATACGAAGCAAACTGTTGAGGAACAACTCCACTCTGTCGGAGATTCCGCCCTGCCGAAGACCGAATCCGCTATCTGCTGGAGATAATGAATATGATTTACTGGGAAACCATCCCAAACTCTCTCTGTTGAGGATGGAGAACAACAGTCTCCAAATCAATCCCACTCTGTAGGGAAGAAAACTACTCAGGCGATTTTGTTGGGGATCAGGCAATGAGGGAATCAACATCGACCTCTTCTTGGGAAAAATGAGAAATAAAATTCAACAATATCAACCTCCGCTTGGGAATGATTCAATGACCTAGACTCTGAGGGGAAAGGAGTCAAAGGTTTAGACTCTGTGAGGCAACAAAAAGTCTAAACTCGCTCTGCTATTATGGATAATCCTACATCCACCTATCAAAGGATAGGTGCACTTCACCACTAGGGAACCTCGATTTCAACCCTCTCGGGATAACCCTAATATCAGCCTGCTAAGGGATAAGATATATGCCTTTGGATTGTTAAGGATAGGTGTACACATCCCACCTGTTGGGAATGGCTCTACTCTACCGGGGATATCAATCTTGACCTTCCTTGATCACATGTAATCCCAACCTGCTGGGGAGTACTAATCTCAAACTGTACATCTTCATCTTGTGGGGTCAGAAACAAGGTGATCTTACTAGGGGATGCACCTCTGGAATAGTCTCATGAACAAGAGCCCTGCAAATAACAAATAACAAAATTTCCTATGCAACAGAAGCTATCTCCGTCGTTGTCCATGACATTGTTCAAGCAAATCAATGTTTTAATTATGATTAGTAGAGCCTATAAGTTTATGTATGCATAGTTTTATCAAAAACAACAGGCGTCTTTTGCAAACAAAATAGTAAAAGCTAAAACAAGAACAAAAAGCTTTCTGAATAATATATTTCATTGATAAATGGTCTGTAAATAGGCAGATTTATAATAGATGCAACTTCTGAAAAGCGAAAGTTATGCAAAAAGTACAGAAATGCAAAAGATATAAAAAATGTCGGCAATGTGGTACAGACAACCATCATGTGTCGATTCGACTATGACCCGCATGACTTTGATGCTTCTACAATGCTTGGGCTTCTAAAGAGACTGACCTGAATGGTTAACCCTCGGGTCCTCCCAGAATCCATTGTGCTCAAAGGATTAGACGTAGACCGTAATCGTTTGCTTCTTTAAATCCCTAACTTTTGCCTGAATCGCCCTTTCGGGTTTTCGATTCCCCGGGATACCCATTTTTGCCAAAGTCGCCTTTTCAGGTTTTCAACTTTGCGGGTTTACATCTTTTTCTTTTTATCCCTAATTTTTGCCCGGACCCATTCTTTTTATGGTTCAACGGGATGCCCCATTTTTTGCCTGGATTTTATTTTTTATTCTAGCGGGTCTATTTTAAGCAAAATATTTTTTAACTGCATCTGCGTTCACAGGGGATGTGAAATCTTCGCCATCCATGGTTGAAAGTAGTAAGGCTCCTCCAGAGAAGACTTTCCTTACGACTTATAGACCTTCGTAGTTGGGAGTCCATTTGCCCCTATGATCTGTCTATGGTGGGAGAATTCGCTTCAACACTAAGTCACCTGCCTGAAAGCTTCGAGGGCGCAGCTTCTGATCAAAAGCTTTCTTTATCCTGCTTTGATACAAATGACCATATCCAATGGATACCAACCTTTTCTCGTCCATCAAGCTGAGTTGATTCAATATGTTCTTCACCCATTCCGCCTCATCAAGTTTGACGTCAACCAACACCCTCAAGGAAGGAATCTCAACTTCCAATGGTAAGACGACTTCCATACCATACACTAGCGAGAAAGGAGTTGCCCTAGTTGAGGTACGTATCGAGGTAAGATATATGTGCAATGCAAAGGGAAACATCTCGTGCCAATCTTTATAGGTCACATACATCTTCTGCACAATCTTCTTTATATTCTTATTGGTCGCTTCAACAGCGCCATTCATCTTCGGACGATAGGGAGAAGATTTGTGGTGTTCAATCTTGAAACTCTAGCATAGTTCCTTCATCATCTTGCTATTCAAATTTGAACCATTATCAGTAATGATTCTTTCGGGCACTCCATAACGACAAATGATGTCCTTCTTGGCGAATCGAGCCACGACCTGTCTGGTGATGTTGGCGAAAGAAGATGCTTTGACCCACTTAGTGAAATAGTCAATTGCCACTAAGATGAAGCGATATCCGTTGAATGTGTTGCGGTGAAAATCGGATGTCAAGCTATTGAGTAAACTTGAATCTTAATTCTTTTACAACCGAACTTTAATTTATCCAAAGGAAAGGTCTAAAGAAAGAAAAACCATTTTCGCAATGTAACAACAACGCTAAGAGATTCGGGGATCGGGGGTTAGTTATGCATAGGGTAGGTATCTCGCATCCTAAACATCTGTAGTATTCTACAGGAACCTTTTGTTCAATTACATGCTAAGTTGTTAGATATTTGCTAAGGTTGGAATTGGGTAAAGAGATAGGGTATGATAGATGAAGACCTAAGATTGTTTCTAAGTTTGCTCGCAAAGACATCGCGTCCTCTGCCTACGTGTCCTAACTAGGATAGAATCAGAGCAATCGTAGTTCTCCTCACAAGGGTTAAAGAACACTTGATTGTGATCAAGGTTCAATGGGGGAGCAAACATAACAATGTTTGTATAGATTTTAACGAAACTCCGTAGATCTATGTTACAACACTCAAAGGGAAATAAGCAATCATTACTATGATTCTTATGTAGAGTTTACAAACTCTATCCTAGGGTTCTAGTTGAAGATCACTCCTAGTAGAGGTGGGTCTTTTAGACTTAAGTAAAGTCCAGGGTTTTGTGAACTAGGGTTGAATGATGACTTTAACAAAGTCAAAAGGGATAATGAGCTTTCCACGACACTAGGGTCAATGGGGAGACTTTTCCTTTGGAAGGAGAGAGGGAAGGCAACTTGGATGCGAACTAAAGAGTTCCATCACTTGGGGAATAAATACTTAACAAAGCATATTCAAGTATGAGGAATATAGAAGACAAAGATTACAATCAAAGATGGGCAAGCACATTATAATGAGCAAGTAATTCAAGTGAGATGAATGGTTTCAACCAAGAAATACAAGCAGTGCTACAAATGGCGTATCTTAACTAAGATGAAGGCATGTTTTAGAAAAGATTGAAAGTATGATGAAGGTAACAACCATATAAACAAATGACAAATTGAAAGTAATAACTATGCCTAGATAACAATCTCACACAGTTAAATGAATTAGTTTAACCTCATAATTTAGGAGGTAATGAGATAAACTTAACAAAGCGAAGCGGAGAGAAAACATATGGTAACAACCAAACCAACAAAACCAAATGCGTGAAAGATTGAAACTCTATGAAAACAACATGGATTTGAGCGAAATCTTAGCCAATTTCGTGTGATTTTTGATGAGGAATTCAATGACATGATTAATTTCTTGAAATAACCTCCATAAATTCAAATACAATGGAACATGCAAACTTAAACTTTGAAATGCAATTCTAGATCAACAAGCCAAAGCAATTACTACTGGTGGTAGGAAATGGTTAGATTAAACCTTGAACATGCTAAAGAAGGTGTCTCAGTAAACATCTATCTAAAAAACAACAGGGCAAGAAATTGATATGTAAAATGCCAATGGCAAGGGATGCCTCCAAAACATACTGTCAACATCATTTTTGATGCTTAGCTCAATGAGGCATTTCCAACAGCCAAGTTTGAATGATAGGTTAAGATGAGGCAAAAAGCAAATCATACAATGCAAAATGTAAACAGAATTTAAAACACCAAAAACAAGCTACTAACCCTCGTTCCAAGCATCTCAACTAAAACAACCACATAGTCAACATTATTCTCTGAACTTGACAAAGATCAAGTATGCTAAACTGATAAAACCAGGCCTCAAGGACAGTTATGGACATCATGAAAGAAAGGACCCTATCTTGACAATTTGAAGTTTGTGGATTTATAGAAGATTAATGAGTGAATGTTAAGATCCAAAACATGATTACTAAATTGTAACTTAGTGGAATATGGTATGGTGATTTGGGAAACAGAAACAGCAAGGTAATTATATCCCAAGATTAGCAGAAAGCCTTAGATCTAGATTGAGGCTAACAGGTCATGACAAATGATTCTCACCATAAATTCAATGATGCAAGTATAACAGCAAACCAAAACCAATCAGAGATGCAACAAGTTATGATTTTGCTCTACATTAGACAGCAATCCAATCATCCTAACATGCTTGAAAGGAAACTACCCCTGGTTCTAAATCATCATTATTTAAGCTAGTCTTCCATCATGAAGGATTTAAACTGGTAATGAGGGAGACATAAGCTGGTACACTCAGGTTTTCATCTTTTGCTACAAACCAATAACTGCCTTGATACTTCAATACTGGCTGAGGTTCAAGCTTGAGAAAAAAGGGTATACTCAATTTACCAACAGCAGACTGAATACCACAAGCCAATCAATTTCACAAGGTCCTTGGTGGTAAACACATAGTGTTATTGTCATGCTAAAACCAACTTACTAACACAAGGCAAGGATTGGTAAGCTCAAGCCTAAAACTGATATGATTCCTACCAAATCCTATGACAGCAAGTAGTTGGATCATAACTGCAGGATACCAATCTTAACAGTCAACCTAACACCTGGCAGTTATATCTCAAAATGCCAAACTAGCACACAGCTAGTTTAAAATCAATACTGAATTGGGTACCAACAAACACATCCATATCCAACACAACAGTCCTAGCATTACAAATCAGTGAGCACAATGAGCAGTCAAGAAATGTTTTGAGCAAGCATGGATCAGTCACAGGGATTCAAGATGATGATATAAACACAGATACACAAACATCCCCTAGTGCACTAGTTTTGAACTCAAACCACAAATCCAATTTATTCAACAAGTCACAAATGCCCTTAGGATGTTGGACTGAGGATTTTTATGGAGAAGAGGGAAACAATACCAAACTGACATGCCAAATCCAAATTATGCTTGAAGCTCCCAGCCAACTGTCAAACCTGTTGTGTTCCTCACAACCAGTTGTTGATTAAATTACATGGATTTATTACAGAACTTGATGAGTGAAATAAGCACTAAAGTGATCTCAATGGAACCTAAAACCCCATCTGCTAAGACTACAAAAAAGACCTTAAACTCCTAAAGCAGCAGTGCATCAAAAGTTGGTAAACTCCAATCATTATTTCCACACAACAACATCAATCCTTGATGTTATATATTTCAAATAGTCTGGTCCTTTCAAGAGGTAACAACTTAAACAGAAAGCTAGTTCCAAGTGTGCTATGGGATTGGTTCTAACAAGAGGTTTTCCTCAAAATACAACTGAGCCAAATATTAATATGTGACTGGTCATGAAGAGTATATATTGCCTATGACCAACACAAGATAAAGAAAAGCAGGCTTTGAAAACAGATCTCATAAAGCTAAGGTTATCATGCTAGGATGGCAACAAACATTGTCCACAGACCACTAGATTCAAAACATGCACAAATGTAAATTTAAAGTTAAACCTGATGGCACTAGAGGTTTACCAAACTCAAGACAGAACTAACAGTACTCACTGCACTCAAGATTTCCTTGACAGCCTCCTCCCTAAGGGTAAGCCTATGTACCTCACCCAAACCACATATTAAGTTGAGAACCAAAAACACATTCTCAATGTACTTAAAAAAACACCAAAGCTTGTAACCTATCCTAAGAAAACTCCAACAATGGGTGAAACCTAAATAGGTCTGCATGACCTCAAGCAAGAACAAAAGCCAGCAGACCCAAAAGTATGGTAAAGTGGATTGACAAATCCAAACATCCTGGCAGCAACTACTTCTCAATTAAAATGCCACAAGTTAATGCACTTAAAAAATTGAGCAGTTAAGAAATGAAGTTCTTCATGACAACAAAGTTTAAACAGACCTCAAGATAATAAACTGATAATTAATCAAAGTGTCAACCTATTCAACTTTGGTTTTACAGCCACACAAGGTAAAAACAAAAGGTTTTACAATCTCACTACCTCAGCCAAGACTATTTCCAAAAGATTAGATGTAAACTTGATGAGAAAACAAGTTACAGGCCCTAACAACACTGTGGTCAGCAGGCACATTATTAAAGAACACTATGTCAACAACAATGTTTTTTTAATTCAAGACAGCATGAGCATATGGGATCAGAGATTAGTTTGAGCAGAATGAACAAACTGTGGGCATGACATGGAGGATCAGAACATGATACACATCAAGTATCAATGATTATTTCAACATATCCAAGAATTGCAAGCAAGATGAAACCAAGTCCAACAGCATCACATTTAAGACAAATCATGTTATGACAGTAAAAACAAAGACTTTCCAAACTGTTTTGACAGAGACATCCTACCTTATAGACAATGTTTAACAATCAAGCTTATGTTCATTCTTACAAGGGAACACATGTTCTTCACATCTCAAGCATCATGAGAAAAACCAACAATTATTCATGAATTCAAACATACACTATAATGCTCAAAATGCCAAATCATGGATGAATAACATAAGAACCAATGTATACATGCTACATACCTGTTGAAGGACCTGTTAAGCAAGCAAAAATTGTTGAGAAAACCAGAGATGATTGAATCCAAGTCTTGGCTTCAGCACCTTGCTTCAACTTTAAGTAATAACCACTTATAATGCTAAATGACAAAATATGAGCTTCTAATGATGGATGAGGGTTTGGACAGTTGAGATATATGGTATGTGAGGTGTATGAGTGATCAAAACCTCAAGAAAATGTTTGGAACTCTTTTTGGTGTTTTTTATGGCTTTTGGTCAAAGTAAGCTACATGAACATTTGACTTTTTGGTTTTTTTGAGATTTTTGGTGGTTCAAGGGATCACACACCTTCTATATATGATTTAAAAGATGTGTGGATGGTTGTGAGAGTGTTGGCAATGTGAGAAATAAAAATGGCATGAAAGTTGTAAATGCCCGTTTTAGGTGCTTTTGAGCCTTTTTCTTTTTTACAAACAAAGAGAGAATGGGAAAGAGAACTATAAAGCTTGGATATTGTGAGTAGTTCTGGTGTATAAATGTCATAGAGGAAGCCTCTATTTATAGGAAGAATGAAAGGAGTTGGGGCAGATTTGTATTTTGGCTTTTGGAGGGAGTTTTGGAAGGAAAATCTTTGTGAATCCAAGTGTGATTTTCTTTCTGCAGATGGTGCATGCTTTCAAGGGTCATTAGCCTCTAAAACCAGATACTATTAAGCTATAAGAAGTGACTATAGAGATAGAAAGGACAGCCCTCTCCTGCTGCAGCCACAAACCATCTCTCTCCTATTGTACCTTTGTACTTTTTCTTATTAAACAATGATCTTTCTTGCCAAAACCTTGGCCATGCCTTTAACTTCTTCTGACTTTGTTCATTATGCACTCTTAAACCTCATATCAGATGTCAATCCATGGTTAGAGATGAAGTGCATAGTTGGAAATCAAGTTCATGTTGGGTTTTGGCAAGTTGACAAACTAGTGCACAGGCCCAACTTTCACAATTCATAACTCTCAGCTCATAACTCCTCTTGGGGAGTTCTTGTACTTTTTGGAAAGCCCTTATGTAGCTCTACAACATTCATGTTTGTCAAAAGTTCAAAATCTATGTGCATCTTGGTTGAAAAGTCCCTTAAAGTCAGCAAAAAATAAGTTTTGGTGCAGCCAGATTTTTAGAATTTCACTAAGTGTTTTGTACTAAGAAACGATTTTGGTGATAACTCCAATTCCATGCATTTTCTGAGTGTGGACTAGTATAGTACTTTTGTAGGACTTGTTAAGAGCTTTCCAATGAGCTTTGAACCACCTCAATCGGGTGTGTGGTTAGGGAGTTAGGGTTTAGCCCCTTTCGAAACCCTAATTTCCCGATTCCTCGATTACTCTCACGTCCTTGATCCGATGATCATGAAAATTGATATGTAAGTTCCTTATGATATAAGGAACAACTTTGATTCACAACTTGAGGTCAAATTCTCAAAATTTGAGGGGGTTGACTTTTCGGTCAACCGTACGATCGATCAGCGATTATCGGACCGTCTGTTCGCGTTTCGGAGCTTCCAAAACTTTGAAACTATTTGAGGGGACTTCACCAAGCCATATGAACTTTTTGAACCATACTTTTATCCTTGAATTACTTCTCAAAGTTAAAGTCAAACTACAGTTGACTTTTCCGGCCCGAAAAACCCTAATCGGGTGTCTTGAACTGCACTGCATCTTATCTGCGAGTGATTACCTCAAATTGAACTCACACATGGCCCAATATGGTACTCTTGATCTTATTTCATAAATGATTCAACCCAAAACATTGATTGACCGATCCTTGAAACCTTGATTTTACCAGTACGGAGCCCCGTTTTATCTGTGTCTCGTCAAAAACACAACTCGAAACTTGTTAAGGTTAGATGAATAAATGCATATGATATGAAGAGGATATAAGGGGTCAAAATTTGGGGTGCAACAGTTGCCCCTATTTAAATGTCTTCACCAGATGGCAATGAGAGATGACAATCCTCATGGAATCGTGGTGAAAGATATTTAAATATAATAAACCAGGAATTTTGTCCCTTATATCCGATGGCGTGCAAAAGGACAAATGCTGAAATGTTATGATCTCTACATGATGTTTTATGATGTTTGAATGCAAGACCAATGCAAACATGCGAGCAAAAGAAAAGAATGGCGAAACTACGAGTAACTACTCACGAGAGATCCGATAACTTGGGGAAAATCTCACCGGGGAACAATCCCAGCAGAGAAGCCAAATCTTCACCGGGGAAAGACGAAATAGAGACACGAACCTCCCTGGGGATAACCAGATGAGAAATTTTCCTATAACGAAGAGTTCGAACGGGATCTTTGGGAAAAGATTAGAAACAAGACCAGACGTATCGGAGAAATTAGTATCCACTAGTTCTTCGAGACACCGACTTAGGGAAAAGCAAAAGCACCAACGGGATACTGGTGACAACCAGAGTAAACAAATGTTCTTCAAAAGTACTAGTTACCACTAGACCTCCTGGGGGAGATGGTGATAACCAAATCAAGATTCCAATTACAGATGGGCTTTCAAGCACACTGATAAAATACAGGACTCCAACAGGGGGAGTTGGTGACGACCAAATTTAGGATACTAAATGATCAACTTCCGAGCGACACCAGTCACCACTGGATTTAAAGAAAATTGGTGACCACCAAAATCAACGTTCTAATTACAATTGGTTGCTAGTAACTACTAGGTTCTAGCTGGGGAGATTGGTTACGACCGAATCAAAGGGTACCAATAACTATTGGATTTTCAAAGATTCAGTGACCACCGTACTCTGGCATCATTGGTTGTGACCGAGTTAAAGGATATCAATAATTATTGGGTTTTCAAAGCGATGCTAATAACTACTAGACTTTCGAAGATTATTGGTTACAACCACATCGTCGGTAACTATTAGTAACAACTAATCTTTCTTGGCGAACCAGATATAAATAAATCTTTCGAGCGGGAAACTGGTAATCCTCAAATTACCTAACAAGCAGAGATGACAAACCCAATAAGTGGCGTCCTAGGGCAAAGAGAATGGTAAAGACCAAAGGATCTCAAAGCAAACAGCCAATCGGACAGAGATTGAAACCAAATGCAAACAAATGCGTATACTTATGTGATGCTGTATGCAGACCGACCCACCAGAAACAAAAAAAGAAAAGGGAAGAAGACTCGACACGCTGAGTCTCACTGCTTCCAAATTAACTACTGCTTCCTCTTGAGGTAGACGGCGATCTTCCAAAATAAACGATACTCTTACACAGCTACCGAAAAGAAGTCCTGATTTACAAGCGGGGACTGCCATTAAATTCCATTTGGTAGGCGATAGCAGACTCTTAAGGTTCAGAGAATCGTGTAATACTGTCAATTTACCCATAAAGTTTTTCAATATGCTTAGTCAAATCAAATCCCTTTTTTCTTTTGAACAAAAATTTCGAATTTTCAAAACACTTTGCTTTTAGAAAGAATCTTTATTAACAAATAAGTGAGTTTGCATAACAAAAGCAAAAGATCATGACAATGATTGGCCAAAATTCTAATTTTATTAATGGATGAGCACTTTACAAAGGGCAAAGCCTCGGGAGCAAAATATATTCGGAAAAAAGGCTAACAGAAGGGGTTACAGAATCCCATAATGAATCAGTCCTACTAACTAGTAGTCCATTGGTCCTTGTTTCTTCTGACGAGACAAATTCAGCTCCTTGTGTTGGTGCTTCGCCTTTGTGGCTCGTTCTCTCAAATCTTGAGCTTGCGCTTGGCTAGGCATAATACTTCTTTACTGCATCTGAGTTGACTGGGTACTTAAGTTGTTCCCCATCCATGGTCTCGAGGACTAACGAACCTCCAGAGAAAACAGTTTTCACCACAAACGGGCCATCGTAGTTGGGCATCCATTTGCCGCGTATGTCTTTTTGTGTTGGTAGGATTTTCCGGAGTACCAGTTCCCCTTCCCTATACTCTTTGGGTCGTATTTTCTTGTTGAACGCCTTCACCATCTTTTGCTGATAGATCTGGCTGTGGCACATAGCCGTCATTCTCTTTTCGTCAATGAGGTTCAAGGAGTCAAATCTTTCTTTTATCCATTCGTCTTCATCGAGATCGGCTTCCTTTAAAATCTTCAAAGAAGGTATCCTGACTTCGATGGGTAATATGGCATCCATCCCGTATACCAAGGAAAAAGGAGTTGCCCCTGTCGAGGTTCGCATGGTTGTGCGGTACCCATGTAGAGCGAAAGGTAACATCTCATGCCAATCCCTGTAGGTCACGACCATCTTTTGTATTATCTTTTTGATGTTTTTATTTGCAGCTTCGACCGCGCCATTCATCTTTGGTCGGTATGGAGACGAGTTGTGATGTTTGACTTTGAAGTCAGCGCAAAGCTCCTTCATCGTCTTGTTGTTCAAATTTGACCCATTGTCCGTAATGATCTGTTCGGGGATGCTGTAGCGGCAGATGATTTCTTTCTTAATGAAGCGGGCGACCACCTGTCTCGTTACGTTTGCGTAGGATGCCGCTTCTACCCATTTGGTAAAGTAATCAATGGCGGCAAGGATGAACCGGTGTCCATTCGAAGCTTTTGGTTCTATTGCCCCAATCATGTCTATGCCCCACATTGCAAATGGCCATGGTGATGTCATTACATTGAGTAGATGTGGCGGAATATGTATTTTGTCCGCATAGACCTGACATTTGTGACACTTTCGAGCGAAGAGAATGCAGTCAGCTTCTAGAGTCAACCAAAAGTATCCTGCTCTTAAAATCTTTTTAGCCATTGTGTGACCACCGGCGTGAGTGCCAAACGTTCCTTCATGTACCTCAGTCATTATGAGGCTTGCTTCTTTTTCGTCAACGCATCGGAGTAAAACCATGTCGTGGTTTCTTTTGTACAAAACGCCGTTGCTGATGAAGAATTTTGATGACAATCTTCGTATTGCCCTTTTATCGGTTCTGGATGCATTAGCGGGGTATTCCTGGTTGCGAAGGAAGTTTCTGATATCATGAAACCACGGCTTTTCGTCGGATTCCTCCTCTATTGTCATTACATATGCGGGAACAGTCCTTCTTTCGATGCGGATCAGAGGTGCTTCGTTAACAAACTGGACCTTCCACATGGACGCCATCATGGCTAGAGCGTCGGCGATATGATTTTCTGCTCTCGGTACATGTTTGAAAGTGATCTCGTCAAAGTATTTGGCCATCTCGAGGATGTGCCCCTTGTAAGGAATCAACTTTTCATCGCGAGTTTCCCATTCTTCCTTGAGTTGATAGATTACCAAAGCGGAATCGCCAATCACCTCCAAGATTTTGATGCGAAGATCGATGGCAGCTTCTAATCCCAGGATACATGCTTCATACTCGGCTATATTATTAGTACAAGAGAAACAGAGTCGTGCCGTGACGGCGGTGTACCCTCCAGTTGAATTTTTCAAAACAGCTCCGATGCCATGCCCATTCTTGTTTGACGCCCCATCGAACATCATTTTCCAACGAGACCCGGGCTCAGGACCCTCATCTAGGCCAATCTCAGGTTTTGTTCTTTGAATATACATTACATCTTCATCAGGGAAATCAAACTTGAGCGGCTGATAGTCTTCTACAGGGTGTTCCGCAAGGTGCTCTGACAAGATGCTGCCCTTGATAGATTTTTGAGCGACATACTGAATATCATACTCTGATAAGAGCATGTGCCATCTGGCCAGTCTTCCTGTTTGAGCTGGTTTTTCAAAAATGTACTTTATGGGATCCATTTTGGAAATCAGCATTGTTGTATGACAAATCATGTATTGCCTTAGGCGTTTGGCAGCCCATGCTAAAGCACAACATGCTTTCTCTAGCGGGGATTAGCGACTCTCGCAGTCTGTGAACTTCTTGCTCAAATAATAGATTGCATGCTCCTTTTTGCCCGCCTCGTCAGTTTGACCTAAGACGCACCCCATTGAATCCTCTAGTACTGTCATGTACATGAACAAAGGCCTGCCGGGTATCGGAGGAATTAGCACTGGAGGTTCTTGTAAGTACTATTTGATTTTTTCGAATGCTGACTGACATTTATCATTCCAGACAACCGGTTGATCCTTTCGTAGCAACTTAAAGATTGGTGTGCAAGTAGGGGTTAGATTGGAGATAAATCTAGAGATGTAATTCAGTCGCCCAAGAAACCCTCTGACTTGTTTCTCTGTTTTAGGAGCAGGCATTTCTTGAATTGCTCTGACTTTGTCAGGATCTACTTCAATTCCTCGCTGACTGACAATGAATCTAAGTAATTTCCCCGATTGAACTCCAAAAGTACATTTAGCTGGGTTCAGCCTTAGTTGATATTTTCGAAGTCTCTTGAACAGCTTTAGCAGATTACCCAAATGATCTTTCTCGTTTTGGGATTTTGCGATCATATCGTCTACGTACACTTCAATCTCTTTATGCATCATGTCATGGAAGAGTGTGACCATAGCCCTCTGATATGTTGCCCCTGCATTTTTTAATCCGAATGGCATGACCTTATAACAATAAGTGCCCCAGGGCGTGATGAATGTCGTCTTCTCCATGTCGACTGGATCCATTTTTATTTGGTTATAACCATAAAACCCATCCATGAACGAGAATACAGTGAAACTTGCAGTGTTGTCCACCAGTGTGTCAATATGTGGAAGAGGGAAATCGTCTTTTGGACTTGCTTTATTTAGATCCCTGTAGTCAATGCACATTCTGACCTTGCCGTCCTTTTTTGGTACTGGTACTATATTGGCCACCCATTCTGGATATTTAGCTACGGCTAAAAAACCTGCGTCAATTTGTTTCTTGACCTCATCCCTGATTTTGAGAGCCATATCTGGTCTTGTCCGGCGAAGTTTTTGCTTGATGGGAGGACATTCTGGTTTTAAAGGGAGTTTGTGCATAACGATGTCAGTATCCAACCCAGGCATATCTTGATAAGACCAAGCGAATATGTCGACATATTCTTTGAGGAGTGCTATCAACCCGTCCTTGACTTCTTGCCCTAACAATGCCCCAATCTTGACCTCTCTTCTTTCAAATTCAGATCCCAAATTGACGACTTCTGTTGGCTCTTTGTATGGTTGAAGACATGCATCTTCATATTCAGTCATCCTTTTCAATTCTTCGGGAACTTCTAGGTCTTCATCACTCTCTTCTTCAGCTTGAAAGACAGATGAACCGCTAGTAGATGGAACTGAGTGATCACAGGATTCTGAGGGTGGTGGAGGTGTTCTGCATGTTTTTTCATATTTTAGGAATATCAAGCATACACACATAGACATGCAGATGAAGGGTAGTTTTTTACCTTTTTACAAAAAAAATACCCATTTTTCCTTTTTTAAAAAGCGTGAAATGACGAGCCAATAAATAAACAAGAATTTTAACAAAAACACTTCTTCATTCATAGATCTTTCAAATCACAAAGTGGCCCATACAAAATGATTCACAAGTTTTTGGGCAAAAACCTGGAATTTTTCAAAAGAAAAGCAAAAAGAAACTTAACAAAGCAAATGCATTACTCTAAGGGTAAAAAGACAGGTATTTCCACGGTCTCCCAATTGCTCAGAGCTGCCCTTCCTCGGGTGATTAGGCCATCAAGGTCACTATCTTCCTCTTCAGCAATGATAGCATTAATCTGTAGCCCTCCGCTGACGAAAGTCTCTTTCAAAGATTTCTTTTTCATAGTGTCTTCTTCAGGTTCTTCTTCTGGAGTTGGTTTGTAACCCAACCCTCGTCGGTCACTTTTAGCACGAGCATCCACTTGAATGATTTCTCCCCATCCTAGCGAGAGTCCAGTTTCCATTGCTGCTTTGATACTTTGAACCGAGGCGAAAGATGGCCCACGAGTTATTTCTGATCCATCCACCGGAGTAGCATGTGCTATTTCCAAAGCTTGGAATGCCGTTTCCAGAGAGTCTTCATCTGCTTCGATATATCGGAAAGAGGACAGGTTGCTCACCATGAGCTCTTCTTCTCCGTGGACAATCACCAGTTGATCATTAACAATGAACTTCATTTTTTGATGTAGGGTGGAGGTCACGGCTCCTGCAGCATGGATCCAAGGTCTACCCAACAGACAACTGTAGACTGGATTGATGTCCATTATCTGGAAAGTAACTTCAAAGACTTGTGGTCCTATAATGATAGGTAGGTCCACCTCTCCAATCACAGTTCTTCGAGATCCGTCAAAAGCTTTTACCACTAAAGACGTGGGTCTCATGGCAGCGCCTTGATAAGCTAATTTGGCTAGCGTCCTTTTCGGCATTACATTCAGGGCTAATCCGGTGTCGACGAGCACCCTGGACAGTGTATCTTCCTCACATTTGATTGATACGTGCAAAGCACGGTTGTGTTTGCATTTTTCCGCTGTCAGATCATTGTCGTCGAAGCTTAAAGTGTTACATGCAGTGATATTGGCTACCACTGAATCAAATTGTCCCACAGTAATGTCTTTAGTCACATGTGCTTGAGTCAAAATCTTCAGAAGAGCTTGGCGATGCGCCGGGGAGCTCAATAGCAGTGACATGACAGATATCTTTGATGGGGTCTGGTTTAATTGATCAATTACTCGATAATCACTTTTACGAATGATTCTCAGGAACTCTTCATCATCATTTTTGAGCGAGTCCTTCTCTTTGCTGACCGGTGCTTCAGCAATGGTCTCTTTTGACACTGGCTCTTTGATTGCAGCTTTCTTGAGAGCTGGTTCTTTGGCTACAAAAGCCCTAGGTGCATGAAATTTTGGCGGAGGAACAGCGTTGTTCGACCTTGGCTGGTATATTCGTCCACTTCGCGTCATTTTACTGCTACCAACAATATTAGCTACACCGTCTTGTTTCCTTCCTTCGATGATGCCTTCGTACCTCGTGTAATCCTCCTTTCGTGTCGCGGCCATGGGATGGAGTTCGGGCCCTTTTGTTGGATCAAATTTGGGCTGGCTTCTTCCAAACCTGGGTATCATTTCTTCGTGGAACACAGGTCGAACGCTCCTGTTTCGACCCATACTATTACTGTCAGAGTATAGGAATACAACCCTCCCTCTTGGTTCTTCCGGCATGTTGAACACTGGTTCGATCAGAGCTATATCTTCTTTCTTTCTGCTACTGATCTCTATCATCCCTTGGTCGAGCAGCGCCCTGATATCTTTTTGTACAAGATCGCAACCTTGTGGATTTGATTTGCATTGTTCGCAATCCTCATGAGATGTTTTGAGTGCCCAAGCTTGGGCTAGGCGCTTATGCAGCTCTGCTAAGGGCACCTTAATCTCTCCGATGGTAGTGACAGCCTTGTTTTCTGAACCTTCCCCTTCCTCAGTGATAACATTTACCCCAGCATGATTTGGTAAGGGATTATCTTTCACATTTGGAGGATTGTCTTCGAAGGATAGGATTCCTTATTCGATCAGTTCACGGACGAGGTGTTGTAGCGCAAAGCAACCCTCTAGGTCGTGTCCCGGCGCATTTTCATGAAAAGCGCAGTGAGCATTAGCATTGTAGTAGTAAGGCAATGGATCAGGCGGAGGACCTAACTTTCTTGTTTTGACAAGGCCCCTTTTTATTAGACCAGGGAATAATTCCGTGTAACTCATGGGTATAGGATGGATTTTAGGCCTATTTCCTGGATAATTTGCTCTTGGAGCCCTCGCTTGAGGCTGTTGATTCTGATAATGAGGCTGCCGATTTTGTGCAGGTGCCACCTGCTGAGAACCCTGCTGATTTTGTTGTTGAACGATTGGCGTTACTGCCGCTACATAAGATGGTCGGTAGGATTGTCGGCTGTTTGTTGAGTTTTGGACTCCTCTTTCGTGCATCACAGCGCTTACCTCAACCTCTTTTTTCTTATGGAAACTGCTGATCGGTTTCTTAGATGCACTGGTGTTGGAACTAGTACTTGATGCTGTTACTTTTCCGCTTTTCAAACCCGCTTCTACCTTGACTCCTACGGCCACAATGTCAGAGAAATTTGAAGTAACACTACTGATTAACCTCTCATAGAATTCTGGTCTGATAGTGTCGATGAACCAGTCCGCCAGTTCTTTTTCAGTAAGAGGTGGTTCCACTTGAGTTGCTACTCCACGCCACCTTTGCGCGTATTCTTTGAAGGACTCTGTATTTTTCTGCGTCATACTGAGCAGCTGACGACGATCCGGTGCTAAATCCATATTATATTTGTATTGCTGGACAAAGGCATCTGACAAATCCTGGAAATTGTGGATCTTTGCCTGATCAAGACCAAGGTACCATTTTGCTGAAGCTCCTTTGAGGCTGTCCTGGAAACAATGGACTAGTAATTTGTCATTTTCGATGTGAGGGGCCATCGTACATTATTAAATGGACTTTAGGACATGTGGTTCCGTCATATTTGTCAAAGATTGGCATTTTGAACTTGGGCGGGAATACCAAGCCGGAAACCAGACAGAGATCTTTGGCATCAGACCCAAAGACATTGTTCCCTTCAAAAGCCCTCATCTTCTTGGTCATAATGTCCATCTCTACCCTCAACTTTTCGTGCTTTTCATCTTCAATCTCAGAACCGTCGGGGATATCAAAGATCGGTGGTTGATTACAAAAGATAGGGAGAACCGCAGTTGGTCCACCTGCTTGAGTAAAGATCGGATTCTGGCTTGTTGGATCAAATATCGGCTGGAAACCAGAGGATTGCGCGTTGTTGACTGTCGGCATAAAGTCTCGGGGCATGCCATATGGAAATTCTGCAGTAGTTACTGGAGCAGCTGTGACGTGAGCTGTTGTCCTGGTAATTTCAGAAATCGCTGTAGGCTGAGTGTCCATTTTGGCTCTGATTACGTTGAGAGCTTCCAAGATTTGACTGACGTCTCCCTTGATCCCCTCGATGTCATTATCCATCTGCTCAATCCTTTGATCGTTGTCAGCCATCCTCTCCTGAGCTTTTGATCTGGTATTGTACTTGTGAGACCTCAGTGTGAATTCCTTCCCTTTCCTGGAGACGAAAACTCATGAGCTATGGACCCCCTAATGCGGGACCAATGCGGGATGAAATGTAAATGCAAATGCAAATGCAAAGATGCGTTAACCATTCAAGGAAAGACAATATTTGTTTATAAACAAAAATGATTTTGAGCAACATGTAACGACGTATTTTCAAAAAAACATCCTTCATTGATAGTTTAAACTTCATTACAATGGATGGCTCTTGCTAACAAACAAGACCTTTTTGTTACAACAGAAACAAAGTGCGACAAAAGTACATAAAACAGGATTTTGATCCTTTTTAGGGAAAACAGAAAAAAAAACAAAGTGTTTGATCATTCTAATTAGACGATCCTTCTCCTTCTTGGGTATCCTTGCGAGCACGGTCTCGACGGATGATTTCCCACAGGTCTTCGTTCTCGCGCTGGGCTTTGACGAGTTTGTACTTTAATTCTTCTCTGCTCATGAGAGGGTCAGGTTCCATTACTATCTCATAGTCACGGGTGTAGAACATTGTTAATGCTATTTCCTTTGACCAAAGTAGATAGGCTTTTGTGGCTAGGCAGCTGATTCCTTCTACTGCAGTCATCCTATGCACATTAGGGTTCCTAGAAGCATAGTCAAATCGTGCTTCCAATTCTTGGTTACCTTCTGCTTCGCAGAAGTAAGGTCGCAGCAGTTCTGGTTCAGGCTCGGGTCCAGTTGGGTATCCATATTGACGCTGAGCCATTACTGGATTGTAAGTAATGATTCCCCTGGTCCCAACGAGAGGTACATTGGAAAAGTTTCCAAAGCTAGGAATCATAGGTATGCCACCAAGGTTGGGGTCATACCAAGTGATATCATGATGCTGAAGAGCGGTAAGTCTCGCAATCCACGCATTTTTGCTGTGACAGTTCCAGAAAACATGAGTCCTGGGCAGATGTGATGTGAACCATTTGCTGAGTAATGCAAGGCAACATGAAAATTGTCCAATGTCAAACAGTTTGTGACGGTGAATGACCACATATGTGTCTGCCAGAATAGCGTACACAGGGTTCTTGGTGAGGAACAGACGGATTGCCTCTTCGCTAACGAACTCGTAGTTGCTTGGGAAAAGATACAACCCATAAATCAACAATGCTAGAATGGCTTCAAAGATGCCTAGATTCCGGTTTTCATAGTGATATTCAGCCATCACCATTAATTGTCTTGTTTCCATTCCGTAATAGCCTCCGTTGGCTTTCATGGTTGGCAACTCTTCAGGCCTAAGCTGTAATGCTCTTGCCAAGTCTCCTCTTTTTATCTTTCCTTGTCGAGGCGAGACGGTTAATGTAATCTTCAGGTAGCTTGTGTACTCCTCTATGGTAGGGAGTAACTGGAAATCTGGAAAGACGAAACAATGATACCCAGGATGGTAGAATTCCACAAGAGCTTGTAACATGTTTTCATCAACTGGAGCAGTTAGCAGAGATAAGAGATCCCCGTACTTTGCGACGAATGTCTCGGAGTCTTTGACAAGACTTGCTAGAATTTGAAGGTCACCCAACCTTAAATCTGGGCAGGGAAGTGCATCTCGTCATGCCATGTTGTGTCTGCAAAAATAAAAATCGAATTTCCTTGAATGGTTAGAAAATGCGAATGATGCAAATGTGTAACAATATCATGGAACCCAGATTTTTGCGAACATCAAAAAGTCTTCATAGAGCAAATTTCATTACTTTTAAAAGTGGATTATAATCAGTTGGTACTTCTTACAAAAGTCCTAATCCTCGACATAAGATAAAATAAAGTCTTCTCTTGCTTTGAGCTTCTTCATCTCCTTCTCAATCTGTGCTTTCTCGAGAATGAGTTTGTCCACCATGAGCTTCCAAGGGTTTGATTGCGAGGAAGATGGACCTTCTTGAGTCTTTCTTTTCTTATAAGAGAGTACTTCTTCATTCTTCAACTGCAACTGCTTCTGAAGTTCTTCATTTTCTTCAACAGCTACCTGATATTTGTTCCTCCATGCATCCTCAGTTTGTCGTGACTTGTTCAGAGCAATCTTCAATTTTTCTTCTTTAGACATGAAGATCAGAGTGGGTTCTTCTTTTAAGACCATGGGCCTTTGCCTTGGGTAAGGCATCTTTAGTGTGATGGCTCTCTTTCGGACCCACTGCAGGTATGGCTCCAAGGAGACACAATTAGGCTTTCCTAAATCTTTCTTTCCTTTTTTGTGCAGATGACCCCAAGCATTTAAAATTTTATTTTTCATCTCCGGATCACTATTTTCTTCTTTGAAGAAGATGCTTTCTACATGAGCACTATGGGGTTTGTCTTTCAATGGGTACCCCATTTGTCGACGAGCAAGGACCGGATTGTAGCTAATCCCTCCATTAGTGCTAAGAAGAGGCACATTGCCAAATTCTCCACAGCTGTCAATAATCAGTATTCCGTCGTAGTCTCGACTGTACCAATCAATGTCGGAATGAGTAAGGGCCATGACTTTTTGGGACCACCATCCTTTCTTTGGACTACAGAAGGCATGAGCTTTAGGTAGGTGAGACATAAACCACTTATATAGCAATGGAACACAACAGGTGATCATTCCCCCTTGTGATAGTTTCTCAGATGAACAGAGTGATATGCATCTGCTAGCAGAGTAGGTACAGGGTTCTTTTTCAAGAAGATTTTGATAGCATTGAGGTCCACAAAACCTTCGAAGCTCGGAAACAGGAAGACACCATAGAAGAGTAAGGCAAGAATAGCCTCAAACGCATCCATACTCAAATGGTCAGCATAGTATTGAGCTTTTCAATCAGGAATTTTGTAGTTAAACCGAAGACTCCTCCTTTTGTAGTTATGTTCTTTTGGATATCGATCAACCCCAAGTGTGTTGCTTTAGCAATATCTTGCTCTTTGGGATCTGTCTCCATGATCGGAAAAGGAGATTCTTCTAGAATGGGTAGCCCGAGAATACAAGAATATTCTTCCAGTGTGGGCACCAACTGGTAGTCGGGGAATGTGAAACAGTGATAGACGGGGTCATAAAACTGGAGGAGTGTAGTGAGAAGCCCTTCATCCATCCTACTCTTCGTCCTCAAAAGTGACAATAGATTCCCATATTTGCTTTTGAATTCTTCTGGATCGGTTACCAAGGCACTCAACCTTTTAAGCTCTCCCAAGTTAAGACCCTTGTAAGTGTACTTTACAGTCTTCCTTCTTCCGCTGTCCATGATGACCTTGATGTTTACAAACAAAAAGAATCTGAGTTTCATGATATTGAATGATATGATGTTTATGAATGCAAAGATGCACAAACACACATAAGCACGTATACACATATAGGTGAACATTAGACAAGGCTTGGGTTATGAAGTATGGGGCTAAGGTTTTACCCATCCCAAGGTTTATACTACGCGGTTATTTGTACCTGCCGAACGGGCTCTAACACAGTTCTCAGAGTCAGCAATCCATCTTTCGGATATTACCAACTTCCCGAATGACTCGGTAATCGGTAATATTCTTAAGAGAGTCTCGTCTAAGTGCAGTATCGCGTATCAACTATTTCAGGATTACTCTCTTATAGTCATCGCACTACGTCTTAGTAAGGCCAAAGTGGGGGAAAGAGGTAATCTAAAGGTCCACAGTGTCAACGGCTCCTTTATTGAGGGTAGTAATGTTTTCATGAATACTCAATCAACATCACTAATCCTCATAAGGGCCTACACTGAGCGGTGGTTTCTCAAGTTAGCTTGGTCGGGAATCAACTCCCTATAAGCCTCCTTGAATATACCACCATCCTATCATAAGTGCACTCGAGTACGGGTATAGTACTGTCTCACCACTCAAAGTTCCCAACACAAGCATTTATATTGACAAATATACATGTTAAGCAAATATTCACAAACATAGCAATGTAATCAAACAAAATAGGCTAAAAACTCAAGTTTAAAAGAAGTCCCCAGTGAAGTCGCCATTTCTGTTGCGGTGAAAATCGGATGTCAAGCTATTGAGTAAACTTGAATCTTAATTCTTTTACAACCGAACTTTAATTTATCCAAAGGAAAGGTCTAAAGAAAGAAAAACCATTTTCTCAATGTAACAACAACGCTAAGAGATTCGGGGATCGGGGGTTAGTTATGCATAGGGTAGGTATCTCGCATCCTAAACATCTGTAGTATTCTACAGGAACCTTTTGTTCAATTACATGCTAAGTTGTTAGATATTTGCTAAGGTTGGAATTGGGTAAAGAGATAGGGTATGATAGATGAAGACCTAAGATTGTTTCTAAGTTTGCTCGCAAAGACATCGCGTCCTCTGCCTACGTATCCTAACTAGGATAGAATCAGAGCAATCGTAGTTCTCCTCACAAGGGTTAAAGAACACTTGATTGTGATCAAGGTTCAATGGGGGAGCAAACATAACAATGTTTGTATAGATTTTAACGAAACTCCCTAGATCTATGTTACAACACTCAAAGGGAAATAAGCAATCATTACTATGATTCTTATGTAGAGTTTACAAACTCTATCCTAGGGTTCTAGTTGAAGATCACTCCTAGTAGAGGTGGGTCTTTTAGACTTAAGTAAAGTCCAGGGTTTTGTGAACTAGGGTTGAATGATGACTTTAACAAAGTCAAAAGGGATAATGAGCTTTCCACGACACTAGGGTCAATGGGGAGACTTTTCCTTTGGAAGGAGAGAGGGAAGGCAACTTGGATGCGAACTAAAGAGTTCCATCACTTGGGGAATAAATACTTAACAAAGCATATTCAAGTATGAGGAATATAGAAGACAAAGATTACAATCAAAGATGGGCAAGCACATTATAATGAGCAAGTAATTCAAGTGAGATGAATGGTTTCAACCAAGAAATACAAGCAGTGCTACAAATGGCGTATCTTAACAAAGATGAAGGCATGTTTTAGCAAAGATTGAAAGTATGATGAAGGTAACAACCATATAAACAAATGACAAATTGAAAGTAATAACTATGCCTAGATAACAATCTCACACAGTTAAATGAATTAGTTTAACCTCATAATTTAGGAGGTAATGAGATAAACTTAACAAAGCGAAGCGGAGAGAAAACATATGGTAACAACCAAACCAACAAAACCAAATGCGTGAAAGATTGAAACTCTATGAAAACAACATGGATTTGAGCGAAATCTTAGCCAATTTTGTAACACCCCCTTTCTATACCCCCAAATAATACACTTAATCATTTAGGCACTTAATTAAAATTTCATCAGAGTAATTCATAACACGGTATAAAAAGAGCATGCCACATTATACTTGAAATTAAACATACATACAACACCTGCTCATATAGATATGCAACAGTAGGTAACTCACAAATAAGGAATCTGATTCCTAAACCCACAATTTATACATTTAGAATTAAAGCGGAACATCTAAATGTAGGTTTCATTCACATTCATAAAAGTGTATATGTACAACCATCAGTTAATTCATGCTTTACAAACATATCCACAACAGATACATACACATATGTATCACAAAAGAATCAAAACAAATGCAACTTCGGAAGAGCCAAAGGCTTCCTAGCTACCCAGATGTTACATATCAGAGCCACGACAAAAAGGAAAGAAGACTAGCTTCACAAAAGGACCTCCAGCATCCTACTCTGCAATGCCTCATAGAGCATTATAAAACAGCAGAAGGGTGAGAAACAATATCAAAACAATTAATGCATAACATTGTATATATACATATATCCATAATTATACAAGTTATATTCCATTTATGTTCTCACCACATTAAGCATATACAAATAATCATGTCTTCACACATTCACATGAACATTTACTATATGTTTCTCCCATGCAATCATATATAGCATACACAATTATATTCATTCAACTAATGCATCATGCACAGATGACTCATGCAACTCATAGAGACCGACACACGACTCTATGCAGATGCAAATGCGGTACCGACTCATCTCAACAGATTCTCTAAGGAATCGAGTATTCAGCAGATTCTCCACGGAATCAAGTACTCAGCAGATCCTCCACGGGATCAAATATTCATCAGATTCTCCACGGAATCGAATATTCAGCAGATTCTCCACGGAATCAAGTACTCAGCAGATCCTCCACGGGATCAAATACTCTAGTCAATCCTCCAAGGGATTACATGTTATGACCGATTCTCCGAGGAATCACATAATGCAACCGATTCTCCAAGGAATCTAATATAACCATCGTATCATACGAGGTTCTGCAAATCCTCCGAGGGATTAATCAACACAACCATGCATAATGAGACATTACACAATACTAATCCTCCGAGGGATTTAATTAACACAACTCATGCATATTGAGACATTACACAATCTAGGATTCACGCCTTTCGGCCACCCACAGCACAACATAGCATAATAGTGTACCTACTATTCATTCATATTAGCATGAGTCTACTTGGAACAAGCACTAAACAACCAAGCAGGCAAAACAATCAAGACAGCACAAAATTCTGCATACTGATGCGTTCGCTAACGTTCGCCTGGCGAGTCCCGTGGCGAATGCTCGCTGACCCTTCGCCCGGCGAAGCTCCCAGCGAGCTAAGTCAGTGGCTACTGACTTGATTCGCTGACCTTCGCCTACACGTTCGCCTGGCGAACCTTCGCCATCACCTATTCGCCTGGCGAGTATGCCAGCGAAGTCCACTGGGATTAACTTAAATTATTCGCCAACATTCGCTAGGATTCGCCCGGCGAAGCTTCGCTTTTGCTCGCCTGGCGAAAGCCAGCGAATCTGCGAAGACAGAACTTCAATTCTGTCATCACCACCCAATTCACCAACACTCGACCGATTAAATCATGAAATCAGTTCAGATAGCTCACCCATACTTTACCCGACTATTCTACGGTGTCTAAACTCGATTCTATCCGATCGAAACATCATTCTACTCATCAAACCAACTTCTAACCTAAGTGGAAAAAGAGTAGAAACTCTACAAAATCCAAACACATACACATACAATCACATACATTAACGAGATGATGAAGTTTCACACCCTTACCGATCGATTGCAAGCCTTGGTGATGATTTCTTGATGACTCTAGGATTTTCTCTCCTCTTTCTCTTCTCCTCTTTTCTTTCTCTTGTTTTTCTTCTTATGTTTCTATTTCTTTTTCTTTCCTCTCTTATTCTATTTCTATCTCTATTTCTTTCCTCACAAAATCATTTCAACACTGACCAATTAATTCTCACACTATAATGCTTAAATGTCTAAAATGCCCTTTTTACTCTAATTTCCGAAAACTCTCCGAATCGGTAAAAATAGATAAAATAGGCAAACACAACATAATGACATATAATTACTCAATTTAAAACAAACATCAATTAAATAAATTAAAGACTCAACAATTAATGGGAATTTCAGAATCGGGGCGTTACAACTCTCCCCCACTTTAGAAATTTTCGTCCTCGAAAATGTTACCTGATCCAAACAACTCCGGATGCGACTCTCGCATCTTGCTCTCCAATTCCCAAGTCATGTTGCCTTCTGCGGCACCTCCCCAGGACACTTTCACAAGCGCAATATCCCTGCCTCTTAGTTTCTTAACTTCGCGGTCCAAAATACTAACCGGGAAAACCTCAACCGTAAGGTTATCTCTTACTTCAACTTCATCCATCGGGATCACATGGGACGGATCCGGAACATACTTCCGAAGTTGCGAGACATGGAATACATCATGCAAATTCGAAAGGTTCGAAGGCAACGCCACACGATAAGCTACAGTACCAACTCGTGTGACAATCTGATACGGACCAATAAAACGAGAAGTCAACTTTCTCGACTTCAAAGCACGACCCACACCCGTAACCGGTGTAACTCTCAAAAACACATGGTCGCCCTCTTGAAATTCAAGATCTTTCTTTCTCTTATCATGATAACTTTTCTATCTACTCTGAGAAGCTCTCATCTTTTCCCGAATAAATTTCACCTTTTCCGTCGTTTGCTGTACCATTTCTGGACCAACAACTGACTTCTCACCCGTCTCATGCCAACACAGAGGTGTTCGACATCTCCGACCATATAAAGCCTCAAATGGCGCCATACCAATACTCGAATGGAAACTGTTATTATAGGTGAATTCAATCAACGCTAAATAACTGTCCCACGCACCACCTTGCTCTAGCACACAAGCACGCAACAAATCTTCTAACGATTGAATCGTCCTCTCGGTTTGACCATCTGTTTGCGGATGGTATGCCGAACTCAATCTCAACTTAGAACCCAAGGCACCTTGCAAACTCTCCCAAAATCTTGAAGTAAATCTAGGATCTCTATCCGACACAATACTCTTAGGAACTCCATGAAGCTTCACAATAGTACCAACATAAATCTCGGCCAACCTTTCCAAAGAATAAGTAATATCAATCGGAATAAAGTGAGCCGATTTAGTAAGCCTATCCACAATCACCCAAATAGCATTATGTCCTCTTGGCGTGTTCGGCAATCCCGTAACAAAATCCATCGATATACTATCCCATTTCCATTCCGGAATATCCAATGGTTGCATCAATCCACTAGGCTTCTGATGCTCCACCTTAGACTTCTGGCAAATCAAACACGAGTATACAAAACGAGCAATATCACTTTTCAATCCAGACCACCAAAAGATCTTCTTCAAATCCTGGTACATCTTATTCGCTCCCGGATGAATACTTAAGTTACTCCGATGTCCTTCTTCCAATATCATCTTTTTCAAATCCGCGTCATCGGGAATACAAATACGACCACGAAATCTCAAAACTCCCAATTCATCAACTTTGAAATCTTCATTTCCATTCATCATCAAATCCACAAATTCCAAATCCGACTTTTGCTTTTCACACACCGTAACAAGGAAATCATTCGTGACATGCAACATACCAAGCTTCACACCACTCGGCGTTAACTCGCAAACCAAACTCAAATCTCTAAAGTCCTCCAAAAGTTCCCACTCTCTAACCATTAAAGTAGACACGTGCAACGACTTCCGACTTAAAGCATCGGCTACCACATTCGCCTTACCCGGATGATAATTTAAACCAAAATCATAGTCCTTCAAAAGCTCTAGCCATCTCCTTTGCCTCATATTCAATTCCTTTTGATCAAACAAATACTTCAAACTCTTGTGATCGCTAAAAACCTCAAATCTTGCACCATAAAGATAGTGCCTCCAAATTTTCAAAACGAACACTACTGCCGCTAACTCCAAATCATGAGTAGGATAATTCTTCTCATGTACTCTCAACTGTCTAGAAGCATACGCTACGACCTTCCCATCTTGCATCAATACACCACCCAATCCTGACAAAGAAGCATCGCAATAAACCACAAAAGGTTCCGTAGGATTCGGCAAAATCAAAATCGGCGCTGTCGTTAACCTTCTCTTTAGTTCCATGAAACTCTCTTCACAATTAGCATCCCAAATAAAAGCCTTTCCTTTACAAGTCAACTGCGTTAGCGGAAGTGCTAACTTTGAAAATCCTTCGATAAACCTCCGGTAGTAACCGGCCAAGCCCAAAAAGCTTCGAATCTCTGTAACCGATCTTGGAGTCTCCCATAGCATTACCGAATCAATCTTGGATGGATCCACACTAATACCATTGCCGGAAATGATATGTCCAAGAAAACTAACCTCCGACAACCAAAACTCACACTTAGACAACTTTGCGTACAACTTCTTATCTTTCAAAATCTGCAACACAATCCTTAAATGTTCTTCGTGTTCCTCTCGAGACTTAGAATAAATCAAAATGTCATCGATAAACACCACCACAAAACGATCCAACTGCTCGTGGAAGATACGGTTCATATACTCCATGAAAACACCCGGCGCATTAGAAACTCCGAATGGCATCACCGTATACTCATAGTGACCATACCGTGTTCTAAAAGCCGTCTTCGAAATATCTTCTTCCTTAACCCGAATCTGGTGATAACCGGATCTCAAATCAATCTTACTAAAAACACGGGCTCCAACCAATTGATCCATCAAATCGTCAATTCTTGGAAGCGGATACTTGTTCTTAATTGTCACCTTATTCAATTGCCGATAATCAATACACAATCGCATACTACCATCCTTCTTCTTTACCAACAATACTGGCGCACCCCAAGGAGAAACGCTTGGTCTCACAAATCTCTTATCCAGCAAATCATTCAACTGTTTCTTCAATTCCACCAACTCCGATGCCGACATACGATACGGTGCCATCGAAATCGGTCTAGTACCCGGAACTAGATCAATAGAAAATTCAATCTCTCTCTTTGGCGGCACATCCGTAACATCTTCCGGAAACACCTCAGGAAATTCACAAACCACAGGAAACACATCGAGCTCAACTTTGCTCTCTACCGACAACGATGCAAACAAACCAAACAACTGAGCTTCGTCCGCTAAAAGTTCCTTCAACTCTTTAGTGGAAAGAAAACTCTCATCTTCACCATCTTCCAAAGAAGGAAACCTTACTAACTTGTGATAGCAATCCAAATGAACTCTATTAAATTGCAACCAGTTCATACCCAAGATTACGTCCAAACCTTCCAACGGCAAACACACTAAGTCCATAACGAAGTCTTTACCATACATGGTCAAAGGACAACTTGCACATACCAAAGAAGTAGTTACCGACCCCGAAGCGGGAGTCCCAATAACCATACCACTACTCAAAGAAACCATACACAAATCCAACCGCTTAGCACACGTAAGAGAAATGAACGAGTGAGTCGCTCCAGTATCAATAATAGCAACTAAAGGCGTATCATTAATAAAGCATGTACCTTTAATCAAACGATCCGCCGCATTAGTAGCGTCTGAACCTGCTAATGCGAAAACTTTTCCGCCCGCCTGAGCTTGCTTCGGTTTGGTACAATTCGGGCTAATGTGACCCACCTCGCCACAATTAAAACACTTCACAGCATTCTTTCTACACTCCGCCGCATCATGTCCAAGAAGCCCACAGTTGGGACACTTCGCTTTGAACTTTCCACAATCATAAGACTTGTGGCCCATCACGCCACACTTAAAACATTTGATCGCACCGGAACCTCCTCAGGGCCTCCTATCAAAGTTTCCCCTATGTTTGCCCTTATCTGCAGGCGTCACATAAGGTCCGCTTCGCACTTGTTGCTTCCCTCTCTTCTCGCTCAAACTCTTGTAATGAGTAGAACGAGCTCTACTATCTTCTTCATAAATCCTACAGCACTCGGTCAAATCCGAAAATCTTCTTATCCTTTGATAACCCACTGCTTGCTTTATCTCAGGACGCAAGCCATTCTCATACTTGATACATTTGGAAAATTCTGCCGTAACCGCATCATAGTGAGGATGAAACTTCACTAACTCAGTAAACTTAGCGGTGTAGTCCACCACCGACATATTCCCTTGCTTCAACTCCAGAAATTCCATTTCTCTCTTCCCTTTAACACTCTCGGGATAATACTTCCTTAGAAACTCAGAACGAAATAAATCCCATGTAATCGTTTCCTCATTCACCTCAATAACTCTCCTCATACCGACCCACCAGTCGTCGGCTTCCTCCCTCAGCATGTGAGTCCCAAGTCTCACTTTGTTCCCTTCAGCACAATCCATCACCCTAAAGATCCTCTCAATTTCCTTTAACCATATCTGAGCACCATCCGGATCAAATCTCCCTTTGAACACCGGTGGTTGGTTCTTCCTGAACTCATCATTCGCATTCACGTTAGGTGCACCCTGCACAGCTCTGGCCATAGCCTCTAACGCCGCTGCCATAGCATTGTCATTACGACCTGCCATATTCTGAGGATTCCCAAAAATAACAACAAGGTTAAACAACCGTTCAACCAACACAACAACAAGACAGACACGACTGACTCAACACTGGCTCTGATACCACTTAATGTAACACCCCCTTTCTATACCCCCAAATAATACACTTAATCATTTAGGCACTTAATTAAAATTTCATCAGAGTAATTCATAACACGGTATAAAAAGAGCATGCCACATTATACTTGAAATTAAACATACATACAACACCTGCTCATATAGATATGCAACAGTAGGTAACTCACAAATAAGGAATCTGATTCCTAAACCCACAATTTATACATTTAGAATTAAAGCGGAACATCTAAATGTAGGTTTCATTCACATTCATAAAAGTGTATATGTACAACCATCAGTTAATTCATGCTTTACAAACATATCCACAACAGATACATACACATATGTATCACAAAAGAATCAAAACAAATGCAACTTCGGAAGAGCCAAAGGCTTCCTAGCTACCCAGATGTTACATATCAGAGCCACGACAAAAAGGAAAGAAGACTAGCTTCACAAAAGGACCTCCAGCATCCTACTCTGCAATGCCTCATAGAGCATTATAAAACAGCAGAAGGGTGAGAAACAATATCAAAACAATTAATGCATAACATTGTATATATACATATATCCATAATTATACAAGTTATATTCCATTTATGTTCTCACCACATTAAGCATATACAAATAATCATGTCTTCACACATTCACATGAACATTTACTATATGTTTCTCCCATGCAATCATATATAGCATACACAATTATATTCATTCAACTAATGCATCATGCACAGATGACTCATGCAACTCATAGAGACCGACACACGACTCTATGCAGATGCAAATGCGGTACCGACTCATCTCAACAGATTCTCTAAGGAATCGAGTATTCAGCAGATTCTCCACGGAATCAAGTACTCAGCAGATCCTCCACGGGATCAAATATTCATCAGATTCTCCACGGAATCGAATATTCAGCAGATTCTCCACGGAATCAAGTACTCAGCAGATCCTCCACGGGATCAAATACTCTAGTCAATCCTCCAAGGGATTACATGTTATGACCGATTCTCCGAGGAATCACATAATGCAACCGATTCTCCAAGGAATCACATAATGCAACCGATTCTCCAAGGAATCTAATATAACCATCGTATCATACGAGGTTCTGCAAATCCTCCGAGGGATTAATCAACACAACCATGCATAATGAGACATTACACAATACTAATCCTCCGAGGGATTTAATTAACACAACTCATGCATATTGAGACATTACACAATCTAGGATTCACGCCTTTCGGCCACCCACAGCACAACATAGCATAATAGTGTACCTACTATTCATTCATATTAGCATGAGTCTACTTGGAACAAGCATTAAACAACCAAGCAGGCAAAACAATCAAGACAGCACAAAATTCTGCATACTGATGCGTTCGCTAACGTTCGCCTGGCGAGTCCCGTGGCGAATGCTCGCTGACCCTTCGCCCGGCGAAGCTCCCAGCGAGCTAAGTCAGTGGCTACTGACTTGATTCGCTGACCTTCGCCTACACGTTCGCCTGGCGAACCTTCGCCATCACCTATTCTTCTGGCGAGTATGCCAGCGAAGTCCACTGGGATTAACTTAAATTATTCGCCAACATTCGCTAGGATTCGCCCGGCGAAGCTTCGCTTTTGCTCGCCTGGCGAAAGCCAGCGAATCTGCGAAGACAGAACTTCAATTCTGTCATCACCACCCAATTCACCAACACTCGACCGATTAAATCATGAAATCAGTTCAGATAGCTCACCCATACTTTACCCGACTATTCTACGGTGTCTAAACTCGATTCTATCCAATTGAAACATCATTCTACTCATCAAACCAACTTCTAACCTAAGTGGAAAAAGAGTAGAAACTCTACAAAATCCAAACACATACACATACAATCACATACATTAACGAGATGATGAAGTTTCACACCCTTACCGATCGATTGCAAGCCTTGGTGATGATTTCTTGATGACTCTAGGGTTTTCTCTCCTCTTTCTCTTCTCCTCTTTTCTTTCTCTTGTTTTTCTTCTTATGTTTCTATTTCTTTTTCTTTCCTCTCTTATTCTATTTCTATCTCTATTTCTTTCCTCACAAAATCATTTCAACACTGACCAATTAATTCTCACACTATAATGCTTAAATGTCTAAAATGCCCTTTTTACTCTAATTTCCGAAAACTCTCCGAATCGGTAAAAATAGATAAAATAGGCAAACACAACATAATGACATATAATTACTCAATTTAAAACAAACATCAATTAAATAAATTAAAGACTCAACAATTAATGGGAATTTCAGAATCGGGGCGTTACAAATTTCGTGTGATTTTTTATGAGGAATTCAATGACATGATTAATTTCTTGAAATAACCTCCATAAATTCAAATACAATGGAACATGCAAACTTAAACTTTGAAATGCAATTCTAGATCAACAAGCCAAAGCAATTACTACTGGTGGTAGGAAATGGTTAGATTAAACCTTGAACATGCTAAAGAAGGTGTCTCAGTAAACATCTATCTAAAAAACAACAGGGCAAGAAATTGATATGTAAAATGCCAATGGCAAGGGATGCCTCCAAAACATACTGTCAACATCATTTTTGATGCTTAGCTCAATGAGGCATTTCCAACAGCCAAGTTTCAATGATAGGTTAAGATGAGGCAAAAAGCAAATCATACAATGCAAAATGTAAACAGAATTTAAAACACCAAAAACAAGCTACTAACCCTCGTTCCAAGCATCTCAACTAAAACAACCACATAGTGAACATTATTCTCTGAACTTGACAAAGATCAAGTATGCTAAACTGATAAAACCAGGCCTCAAGGACAGTTATGGACATCATGAAAGAAAGGACCCTATCTTGACAATTTGAAGTTTGTGGATTTCTAGAAGATTAATGAGTGAATGTTAAGATCCAAAACATGATTACTAAATTGTAACTTAGTGGAATATGGTATGGTGATTTGGGAAACAGAAACAGCAAGGTAATTATGTCCCAAGATTAGCAGAAAGCCTTAGATCTAGATTGAGGCTAACAGGTCATGACAAATGATTCTCACCATAAATTCAATGATGCAAGTATGACAGCAAACCAAAACCAATCAGAGATGCAACAAGTTATGATTTTGCTCTACATTAGACAGCAATCCAATCATCCTAACATGCTTGAAAGGAAACTACCCCTGGTTCTAAATCATCATTATTTAAGCTAGTCTTCCATCATGAAGGATTTAAACTGGTAATGAGGGAGACATAAGCTGGTACACTCAGGTTTTCATCTTTTGCTACAAACCAATAACTGCCTTGATACTTCAATACTGGCTGAGGTTCAAGCTTGAGAAAAAAGGGTATACTCAATTTACCAACAGCAGACTGAATACCACAAGCCAATCAATTTCACAAGGTCCTTGGTGGTAAACACATAGTGTTATTGTCATGCTAAAACCAACTTACTAACACAAGGCAAGGATTGGTAAGCTCAAGCCTAAAACTGATATGATTCCTACCAAATCCTATGACAGCAAGTAGTTGGATCATAACTGCAGGATACCAATCTTAACAGTCAACCTAACACCTGGCAGTTATATCTCAAAATGCCAAACTAGCACACAGCTAGTTTAAAATCAATACTGAATTGGGTACCAACAAACACATCCATATCCAACACAACAGTCCTAGCATTACAAATCAGTGAGCACAATGAGCAGTCAAGAAATGTTTTGAGCAAGCATGGATCAGTCACAGGGATTCAAGATGATGATATAAACACAGATACACAAACATCCCCTAGTGCACTAGTTCTGAACTCAAACCACAAATCCAATTTATTCAACAAGTCACAAATGCCCTTAGGCTGTTGGACTGAGGATTTTTATGGAGAAGAGGGAAACAATACCAAACTGACATGCCAAATCCAAATTATGCTTGAAGCTCCCAGCCAACTGTCAAACCTGTTGTGTTCCTCACAACCAGTTGTTGATTAAATTACATGGATTTATTACAGAACTTGATGAGTGAAATAAGCACTAAAGTGATCTCAATGGAACCTAAAACCCCATCTGCTAAGACTACAAAAAAGACCTTAAACTCCTAAAACAGCAGTGCATCAAAAGTTGGTAAACTCCAATCATTATTTCCACACAACAACATCAATCCTTGATGTTATATATTTCAAATAGTCTGGTCCTTTCAAGAGGTAACAACTTAAACAGAAAGCTAGTTCCAAGTGTGCTATGGGATTGGTTCTAACAAGAGGTTTTCCTCAAAATACAACTGAGCCAAATATTGATATGTGACTGGTCATGAAGAGTATATATTGCCTATGACCAACACAAGATAAAGAAAAGCAGGCTTTGAAAACAGATCTCATAAAGCTAAGGTTATCATGCTAGGATGGCAACAAACATTGTCCACAAACCACTAGATTCAAAACATGCACAAATGTAAATTTAAAGTTGAACCTGATGGCACTAGAGGTTTACCAAACTCAAGACAGAACTAACAGTACTCACTGCACTCAAGATTTCCTTGACAGCCTCCTCCCTAAGGGTAAGCCTATGTACCTCACCCAAACCACATATTAAGTTGAGAACCAAAAACACATTCTCAATGTACTTAAAAAAACACCAAAGCTTGTAACCTATCCTAAGAAAACTCCAACAATGGGTGAAACCTAAATAGGTCTGCATGACCTCAAGCAAGAACAAAAGCCAGCAGACCCAAAAGTATGGTAAAGTGGATTGACAAATCCAAACATCCTGGCAGCAACTACTTCTCAATTAAAATGCCACAAGTTAATGCACTTAAAAAATGGAGCAGTTAAGAAATGAAGTTCTTCATGACAACAAAGTTTAAACAGACCTCAAGATAATAAACTGATAATTAATCAAAGTGTCAACCTATTCAACTTTGGTTTTACAGCCACACAAGGTAAAAACAAAAGGTTTTACAATCTCACTACCTCAGCCAAGACTATTTCCAAAAGATTAGATGTAAACTTGATGAGAAAACAAGTTACAGGCCCTAACAACATTGTGGTCAGCAGGCACATTATTAAAGAACACTATGTCAACAACAATGTTTTTTTAATTCAAGACAGCATGAGCATATGGGATCAGAGATTAGTTTGAGCAGAATGAACAAACTGTGGGCATGACATGGAGGATCAGAACATGATACACATCAAGTATCAATGATTATTTCAACATATCCAAGAATTGCAAGCAAGATGAAACCAAGTCCAACAACATCACATTTAAGACAAATCATGTTATGACAGTAAAAACAAAGACTTTCCAAACTGTTTTGACAGAGACATCCTACCTTATAGACAATGTTTAACAATCAAGCTTATGTTCATTCTTACAAGGGAACACATGTTCTTCACATCTCAAGCATCATGAGAAAAACCAACAATTATTCATGAATTCAAACATACACTATAATGCTCAAAATGCCAAATCATGGATGAATAACATAAGAACCAATGTATACATGCTACATACCTGTTGAAGGACCTGTTAAGAAAGCAAAAATTGTTGAGAAAACCAGAGATGATTGAATCCAAGTCTTGGCTTCAGCACCTTGCTTCAACTTTAAGTAATAACCACTTATAATGCTAAATGACAAAATATGAGCTTCTAATGATGGATGAGGGTTTGGACAGTTGAGATATATGGTATGTGAGGTGTATGAGTGATCAAAACCTCAAGAAAATGTTTGGAACTCTTTTTGGTGTTTTTTATGGCTTTTGGTCAAAGTAAGCTACATGAACATTTGACTTTTTGGTTTTTTGAGATTTTTGGTGGTTCAAGGGATCACACACCTTCTATATATGATTTAAAAGATGTGTGGATGGTTGTGAGAGTGTTGGCAATGTGAGAAATAAAAATGGCATGAAAGTTGTAAATGCCCGTTTTAGGTGCTTTTGAGCCTTTTTCTTTTTTACAAACAAAGAGAGAATGGGAAAGAGAACTATAAAGCTTGGATATTGTGAGTAGTTCTGGTGTATAAATGTCATAGAGGAAGCCTCTATTTATAGGAAGAATGAAAGGAGTTGGGGCAGATTTGTATTTTGGCTTTTGGAGGGAGTTTTGGAAGGAAAATCTTTGTGAATCCAAGTGTGATTTTCTTTCTGCAGATGGTGCATGCTTTCAAGGGTCATTAGCCTCTAAAACCAGATACTATTAAGCTATAAGAAGTGACTATAGAGATAGAAAGGACAGCCCTCTCCTACTGCAGCCACAAACCATCTCTCTCCTATTGTACCTTTGTACTTTTTCTTATTAAACAATGATCTTTCTTGCCAAAACCTTGGCCATGCCTTTAACTTCTTCTGACTTTGTTCATTATGCACTCTTAAACCTCATATCAGATGTTAATCCATGGTTAGAGATGAAGTGCATAGTTGGAAATCAAGTTCATGTTGGGTTTTGGCAACTTGACAAACTAGTGCACAGGCCCAACTTTCACAATTCATAACTCTCAGCTCATAACTCCTCTTGGGGAGTTCTTGTACTTTTTGGAAAGCCCTTATGTAGCTCTACAACATTCATGTTTGTCAAAAGTTCTAAATCTATGTGCATCTTGGTTGAAAAGTCCCTTAAAGTCAGCAAAAAACAAGTTTTGGTGCAGCCAGATTTTTAGAATTTCACTAAGTGTTTTGTACTAAGAAACGATTTTGGTGATAACTCCAATTCCATGCATTTTCTGAGTGTGGACTAGTATAGGACTTTTGTAGGACTTGTTAAGAGCTTTCCAATGAGCTTTGAACCACCTCAATCGGGTGTGTGGTTAGGGAGTTAGGGTTTAGCCCCTTTCGAAACCCTAATTTCCCGATTCCTCGATTACTCTCACGTCCTTGATCCGATGATCATGAAAATTGATATGTAAGTTCCTTATGACATAAGGAACAACTTTGATTCACAACTTGAGGTCAAATTCTCAAAATTTGAGGGGGTTGACTTTTTGGTCAACCGTACGATCGATCGGCGATTATCGGACCGTCTGTTCGCGTTTCGGAGCTTCCAAGACTTTGAAACTATTTGAGGGGACTTCACCAAGCCATATGAAATTTTTGAACCATACTTTTATCCTTGAATTACTTCTCAAAGTTAAAGTCAAACTACAGTTGACTTTTCCGTCCCGAAAAACCCTAATCGGGTGTCTTGAACTGCACTGCATCTTATCTGCGAGTGATTACCTCAAATTGAACTCACACATGGCCCAATATGGTACTCTTGATCTTATTTCATAAATGATTCAACCCAAAACATTGATTGACCGATCCTTGAAACCTTGATTTTACCAGTACGGAGCCCCGTTTTATCTGTCTCGTCAAAAACACAACTTGAAACTTGTTAAGGTTAGATGAATAAATGCATATGATATGAAGAGGATATAAGGGGTCAAAATTTGGGGTGCAACAGAATGCAGTCGATTCAATCTTACCGGTCATATCAATGCCCCATATAGAAAAGGGCCACAAAGACGCCATGACATTCAAAGGACTCGGTGGCACATGCATCTTATCAGCATAAATCTGGCATTTATGGCATTTCTTGGCGTATTTGAAACAATCAGATTCCATGGTCATCCAATAGTAGCATGCCTTCAACAGTTTTAGAGACATTGCATGTCCTCCTCCATGCGTGCCAAAAGCACCCTCGTGGACTTCTTCCATAAGCAAACCTGCTTCTTTTTCGTCCACGCATTTCAATAACACTAAGTCAAAGTTTCTTCGGTAGAGTACATCATCTTTGTTCAGGTAGAAATTTCCAGACAACCTCCTCAAAGTCTTCTTATCTCGGCTCGATGCCCCAAGCAGATATTCCTGATTCTTGAGAAAGTTTTGGATATCATAATACCATGGCTTCCCATCCGAAGCTTCCTCTATTAAAAATATGAATGTTGGCCTATTGAGGCGCGAGATGACGATTCTCGGAGCATCGTTCCAATAGTTCACCTTGTACATCGAGGACAAGGTAGCCAAAGCATCTGCCATCTGATTCTCCGCACTTAACACATGATGAAACTCTACCCTATCGAAGAAAGGCAACAACCTCCTTCCATAGTTCATATACGGTACCAGATTAGGTTGACGAGTCTCCCACTCTCCCTTGATCTGATTGACTAGCAAAGCTGAATCACCATAAATATCAAGGTTCTTTATTCTCAAATCAATCATTTCTTCAATACCCATGATACATGCTTCATGCTCAACTTCATTTTTGGTGCAAGGAAAAGTTAACCTGGAAGTAAACGGTATGTGGTAACCGTGGGGAGTCGTAATGATTGCCCCAATTCCGCTTCCATACGAGTTAACAACACCGTCAAATATCATCTTCCATTGAGAGCCTATCTCAGGACCTTCATCAGGTAGCGACTCATCGCAATATTTCATATTCAAGAACATGATGTCCTCATCAGGAAATTCAAATTTCATCGGTTGATAATCATCAATCAGTTGCTCTGCGAGATATTCTGACAAAACAGTCCCCTTAATGGCTTTTTGGGAGACATACTAAATATCGTATTTTGTCAGAACCATCTGCCACCTAGCGATTCTTCCTGAAAGCACTTGCTTCTCGAACACATATTTGATTGGATCCATCTTTAAAATCAGCATGGTTGTGTGATTCAACATATATTGCCTTAGGTGTTTGGCGGCCCAAGCAAGTGCACAACACGTCTTCTCTAACATTGAGTTTATGGACTCACAATCTGTGAACTTCTTACTCAGATAGTAGATAGCATGTTCTTTTCTTTCTGTCTCATCGTGTTGACCGAGAACACAACCCATGGAGTTCTCAAGAACCGTTAAGTACATTATCAATGGTTTTCTAGCCACTGGAGGCATCAGTGTCGGAGGTTCCTGCAAGTATTCTTTTATCTTTTCAAATGCCCTTTCTAAATTTTCATTCCAGATAACCGCCTTCTCTTTCTTTAACAACTTGAACAATGGTTCACAGGTGGCCGTGAGGTGAGATATGAACCTTGCAATGTAGTTCAATCTCCCCAGAAAACCACGAACCTCTTTCTCTATTTTCGGTGTTGGAATTTCTTGTATAGTTTTTATTTTTGCAGGATCGACCTCAATTCCTCTTTCACTGACTATAAACCCCCAACAACTTTCCTGACCGTACACCAAAAATGCATTTTTTCGGATTCAACCTTAGTCCGAATTTCCTTAATCTCTCAAACAGCTTCAAAAGATTCACCAGATGCTCTTCCTTCATTTGTGACTTTGCGATCATGTCATCAACATAAACCTCAATCTCATGATGAATCATATCATGAAAGAGAGTCACCATTACCCGCTGATAGGTTGCTCCTTCATTTTTCAATCCAAAAGGCATCACCTTATAGCAAAAAGTCCCCCACGGTGTGATAAACGTCGTTTTCTCCATGTCTTTCGGGGCCATCTTGATATGGTTATACCCGGAGAAGCCATCCATAAAGGAAAACACTGCATATTGAGCAGTATTATTAACCAGTACATCAATGTGGGGGAGTGGGAAATCGTCTCTCGGGCCCGCTCTATTTAGATCATGGTAATCTACACGCATCCTTACCTTACCATCTTTTTTAGGTACAAGCACAATGTTAGAGACCCACGAAGGGTAGTTCGTCACGGCAAGAAATCCGGGGTCCAATTGCTTCTGGACCTCTTCTTTAATCTTAACTGCCATGTCTGGTCTGGTTCTCCTTAGCTTCTGTTTTACAGGTGGACACTCTTCTCGAAGAGGTAAGTGATGAACCATAATATCTGTATCCAGTCCGGGCATATCCTTGTATGACCAAGCGAAGACGTCTCTATACTCTCGGAGCATCTCAACAAGTCTTCTCTTGACATAATCTTCTAAAGTAGCCCCTATCCTAACCTCTTTTCTGTCTTCCTTTGTACCCAGGTTGACGACTTCAATCTCTTCTTGATGAGGCAGAATAACCTTCTCCTCTTGTCTCAGCAACCTGGCGAGCTCTTCAGGCAAGTCTTCGTCTTCTTCAATCTCTTCTTCAGCTTGAAAGATTGGATTATCAAAGTCATACCGACTCATAGACGAGTCTGAGTCGGTGGCATCTGCGATGTGAAACTTGCATGATTATGATTTGATGCTTAAAATGATATGCAAACAATCACAAACCACATTGCCATTTTATTGTTAAAATAAAACAAGGAAAACAAGGATCACAATATTTGAATACAAAAAAGCCTTTTGATTAATGATAAAACAATTGTTCAAAACATAAACAACGTAAGGCCCTACAAAGAAAGACCGATATGCTCCGGGTAGAACATAGGGCTACACATAATCAAAAAACAATATAATTACTCTTCACGCGTTACTTGGACAACTTTTTCAATAGTCCAGTTGCTCAGACTTTGGCCGGGAATACACAGCTGGATCCATGCGTCCATATCACAATCACAATCACCCTTATCCTCAGACACATTGTTGATTCGGTCGAAGATTACCCCACCACTTGTAAACTAGACTGGTCCTCTATAACATGGAGCGTCATGTGAGAAAGAAGACGACGGGTTGTATCCCAATCTGAAATTATCCTGTTTATTAGGGATACTCAACACCTGTCCCCATCCTTGAGATGAGCCTGACTCCACCACCGCACGCGCTTCCTTGAAAGAAGACATAGCAACCTTGGGAACTCTGTTTACAATTGGCGCCTTCTCCTTGACCTAGACAGCCTCAAATGCTTGGCACAGGGTCTCATGAATTTCTCTGCCAACCTCAACATACTTGAACGAGGACAGCTGGCTAATCATGATGTCTTCTTCACCACAGAAGATGACAATGTTACCTCCAACCATGTATTTTAACTTTTGATGTAGAGTCGACGTCATTTCCCTTGCCGAGTGAATCCATGGTCGACCTAACAAATAACTATATGCAGGTTGAATATCCATTATATAAAAGACAGCGTCGAAAACCTCCTGGCCAACTTGTATGGGGAGAGTCACTTCACCAAAAACGGGCTTCCTCGTTTCATCAAGGCCTTCTTGGGCAACAAAATGAGTGAAGACCTAGTATCCATCGGAACGTGTGATAAAACAACCCCTCTGCACTCAATGGAAATGTGCAGGGCGCGATTGTGGTTTCTTCCTTTAGGCATTATGTCAAGTTCTGTAAATTCCAATCCATTTCCAGCATTCACGTGCGCCACCACTCCTTCAAGTTGGTTCACTGAGATCTCATGTGGCACATATGAGGTATTTAGAATCCTTAAAAGGGAATTCCGATATGCCTCATAGCATAGTAACAATGATAGGATTGATATCTTGGATGAGGTTTATTGTAGATGGTCAACAATTTTGTAATCGCTTTTTCTAATCAGACGCATGAATTCCTCAGTGTCTTTCAACAAAGCATCCTTCTCACCCTGTTGGGAACTTTCCTCTACAACAGCTTTTCCCTTCCCTTTATATGGTCTTTAACATTAGCTTCCGGAGGTGAAAACACTCTCCCATTTCTCGTCATTCTACTTGTTTCCACCAAATTATCCACAGACGAACTATCAAACGATGTTTCCTTCAGCTCTTGTTTCTGGCCATTACAAAAGACCTCAGCCCCATAGTTCCACGGGATTGCTTTAGTACTTTCATAAGGCACTATTCTTGCCTTGATGATTATAACAGTTGCTGGCCTCGGCGACACAGACATGTTAATCCTTCTAAAAGGAATTGAGATTGTAGCAACCTCATCCCGCTCTTTACAATCACCTTCTGATTTTTCTCTTCACCAATTCTGTCAAATTGTAGCACGCCTTCATTCATTAAACTCTGCACATGATTTTTCAAGTCTTCACATCCTTCGGGATGAGCCAAACAACCTTTATAGTCTTCAATACAGTCTAGAAACACTCCACCCTTCAACAGCCTACTCTTGACAAAACTCAAAGGAGTTCTCAACTCTTCAACGTCCGTCACTAAATTCAGATTCTCCTCTTTGATGATAGCATTAACACCAACCGCTATGTGGTTAGGCATAGGGTTTTGAACAACATTTGGTGCGTCGTTTGTAAAATTGATGGCTTTGCTATCAATAAGGTCCTACATCTTATGTTTGAAAGCCTTATAGTTGTCCATATGATGACCGGGGGCGAATGAGTGAAAGTCACATTTGGCGTTTGCATCATACCCTGGAGGCGACGCGCTAGTCAGAAGTGCCAACGTTCTCTTCTGAATCAACTTCAGATGTAATAAATGGTGTAACAATTGTGAGTACGACATTGGTGGCGCATCTAATTGTCTATTCATTGTCCTCCTGCGGTCTTGAAACTGTCGTGGCGCGTAATTCTGTTGCTGTAGTTGACGTTGTTGTTGTTGTTGAGGTTGTGCAGCTGGAATAACAATGCTCGCAATCTGAGGCTGTTGCTGATGATACTATTGTTAGATACCAAATATCACTTATTTGATCTATCAAATGTTGGCATCTTTCACTCATTTTTGTCAAGAAAGTGTTGAAAACCGCTCTTGCTTTGGTTGGTTTGCAACATTATGAGAATATCTCTTAGTACCTTTGATTTGTGTGTTATGGTGCAGGAATTAGGCACAAAACAAGTGAATAGTAAGACACACAAAAATGGGCATGCTGTCAAGTTTACTAGGCGAAGGGGTAGCGAAGCTCTAGCAAAGAAAAATAGCAAAGTTCGTTAGGCGAGTAGGTAGCGAACACTCCCAGATTTGGACAGAACCGAAAGGACCATAAATTCGCTAGGCGAGATTAGAGAAAATGCTTCGCTAGGCGAAGGATCTGTTTGCTAGGCGAACATGACAGATCCTGAATGTTATATTAAGTATTTTTAGTGCTTTTTAGGTCATTATTCCATATTGTAACATTAGGAACATCATAACTTATCTCTCTTCATCTATTTTAGAGAGAGAAACACAAAACCCTAAGAGGGAGGAGGTAAGATCTTTGATCTCTTGTTAAGGTTTAGATGTAATCTTTTGATACCTTATGTATTTCATCTAATTTATGTTTGTGAACTAGTTTGGATTTTCTGTTGAATGATAATTTTTGATTATGTATTTGTGGGTCTTGACAAAAGCTTTTCACATCTTTGATCTCAGATTTTCTTCTATCAATGGACAAACTTTTGACATGGTTTTGTAGTTGATATTCATTGTATCCTCTTTGGTATTGTGTTGATTAAGTAGCATGGGTAGCATGAGTAGGATCAATATGATATTATATGGGTATGTGATAATAGTGATGAAGAACGATGTTCACAACCATTTGGCGGATTAGGTGAATACATGTAAAAAGGGTTTAGCGTGTGTACGTATTTTGATCATTGTGTTTTATGCAAAACAATCGTTTATCCGATATGGGTGTCGTCTTTGTTTACCTGTTTATCTTTGATTTGAATCGTGATAGAGATATACTTTTCAGATCTGGATCTAGGATGAGTACCTGTTAGGTCCTAAATGCTAGAGATAGGTTTAGACTTAACATTTGCGCGAGTATTAGTTCGTAATGCTTTGTGTTGTGTTTTTGTTGGATGAGAGATCACCAATGAGACAAGCTTTGTCGTGAGTGATACGTAAGGGTATTAGGCGAATGATTGCGCTGTGTTTATTATTGATCAAAATAATGCATATGTTATCAATTGATGAAATCCAATCCCAACAAGGCTCTGTTTATATTTCAGTCTTTATTTTATATTTTCTGTTTTTATTTATGGTTCCTTGAACCTTTTTAAACAAAAACTTTTGAACAATAAGCTTAGAAATGTAGAGGCCGTTGAACGGCGTTCATATCGCACTGATCCCTGTGGAGACAATAAAACTGCGTACTTAATATTTTTTGCTTGCTGCTTTACCGCACCAACAAAATAGCGTTGTTGCCGAGGATTGGTGTTAAGATTTTGAAGTGCATTAAAACAGTTATATGTTTTTAAGCTTTGTATATTTTGTATATATTTGTTTTTTTTAATATTTTTTCAAGTGTGCTCAAGAATGACGAAAAATCCTTCTAGAATGGTTGCTATCAGTATAAAAGCATTCAATGAAGCTTCGACTGAGTTTGGATGGCGATGATAGTATGAAACAAGTGAATGTTGTCAAGGTACATGGTTTCCTTTGTTTAGAATTTTAGAATGCTTAAGAACTTAAGTCTTTGTGCAAATGAAATTTGTTCCTTTGGCAACTTGTTTGAATGATTGTTTCACTTAGGACCAAAAACCATAATTTGTGAGAAAGCTTCCATTGCTTACTAAATTCTAGATTTTTGATAAACTTTGTTGATTCATGCTTTATCTTGTTATCATTGTGAATTTGTGGAAGCATTAGAAATGATCAAGGCACTTGTTTGTATTCAGCATAACCATGTCCAAATGCAACTTACCCGTGAGTAGAGACAATTCGTTAACCCCTTTGAGCCTAAATAATGTGAATCTCATTCTTAATTTTGAGAGATTCTAAAAAATTTCTTGAACCCTTGAATTTGTTTTAATTGTCCTCTTTGCCATACAAAGCCAAGAGCATTCACTTGAGGGTTGAGTAAAAGTTAAGTTGGGGAGAATGAAAAAGAAAGATGGTAGGTTGCTACAACTTTTGAAAAATTCAAGTAAGGACCAAAAGTAAAATTGTGTGAATATGAAAAAAGAAAAAAATGCTTGCTTGGAAAAGAAAAATAGTGAAAGAATAAGTTGTGAAATAAGGTTTGTGAAGGTTTACAACTAAGAAACAAATGGAATGAAGTTAAGGTGTGTAAATAACGTGTACGGTGAATGTCTCTTTTGCATCGGCAATTTCGTTTCAATGGCCTTAGAAATATCCCTTGTTTGTAAACACAACCATGCTACAACCTTAAAGACCTTAGTGATCTTCTTGCTTCCATATTTTCACTTTTGATTTGTAGATATTGTATGAATTAAATTGATATTGGCATTGTTTGTTAGGTGAGTAAAATTGTCCCCGCGGTTGCAAACGCGTAATTTCTTCAATCCTTATTCGAAGAGGAGGGATAGGGTGATTCATTCATGAAAAACATAGTTGTTGATTGATACATGGCTTTATATTTGCTTTAAGAATTTAGTTCTTGTGCATTGTTTGATTCTAAACATTTGAAACCATTGGTTGTTTGTATCATTTGTGTTTGAGCCAATTTTATCCATTCTTGGATGAATCTTAATCTTGAGCAAATCCTCTTATTGCGAAATGAGAGACATACTTTGCTTGAGAACAAACAAAAATCTAGTTGGGGCGAGTTGTTAGATGCCAAATTTCACTTATTTGATCTATCAAATGTTGGCATTTTTCACTCATTTTTGTCAAGAAAGTGTTGAAAACCACTCTTACTTTGGTTGGTTTGCAACATTATGAGAATATCTCTTGGTACCTTTGATTTGTGTGTTATTGTGCAGGAATTAGTAACAAAACAAGTGAATAGTAAGACACACAAAAATGGGCATGCTGTCAAGTTTGCTAGGCGAAGGGGTAGCGAAGCTCTAGAGAAGAAAACTAGCAAAGTTCGTTAGGCGAGCAGGTAGCGAACACTCTCAGATTTGGACAGAACCGAAAGGACCATAAATTTGCTAGGTGAGATCAGAGCGAGGGTTTCGCTAGGCAAAGGATCTGTTCGCTAGGCAAACATGACAGGTCCTTAATGTTATATTTAAGTATTTTTAGTGCTTTTTAGGTCATTATTCCATATTTTAACATTAGGAACATCAGAACTTATCTCTCTTCATCTATTTTAGAGAGAGAAACACAAAACCCTAAGAGGGAGGAGGTAAGATCTTTGATCTCTTGTTGGGGTTTGGATGTAATCTTTTGATACCTTATGTATTTCATCTAATTTATGTTTGTGAACTAGTTTGGTTTTCTGTTGAATGATTATCTTTGATTATGTATTTGTGGGTCTTGACAAAACCTTTTCACATCTTTGATCTCAGATTTTCTTCTATCAATGAACAAACTTTTGATATGGTTATGTAGTTGATATTCATTATATCCTATTTGGTATTGTGTTGATTAAGTAGCATAGGTAGCATGAGTAGGATCAATATGATATTGTGTGGGTATGTGATAATAGTGATGAAGAACGATGTTCACAACCATTTGGCGGATTAGGTGAATACATGTAAAAAAGGTTAAGCGTGTGTATGTATTTTGATCATTGTGTTTTATGCAAAACAATCGTTTATCCGATATAGGTGTCGTCTTTGTTTACCTGTTTATCTTTGATTTGAATCGTGATAGAGATATACTTTTCAGATCTAGATCTAGGATGAGTACCTGTTAGGTCCTAAATGCTAGAGATAGGTTTAGGCTTAACATTTTCGTGAGTATCAGTTCGTAATGCTCTGTGTTGTGTTTTTGTTGGATGAGAGATCACCAAGGAGACAACATGGTTGTTCTCTCGACGCTGCGTTAGAGATAAGCTTTGTCGTGAGTGATACGTAAGGGTATTAGGCGAATGATTGCGTTGTGTTTAATTTGATCAGAAGAATGCATATGTTATCAATTGATGAAATCCAATCCCAACAAGGCTCCGTTTATATTTCAGTCTTTTTTATATTTTCTGTTTTTATTTATGGTTCCTTGAACCTTTTTAAACCAAAACTTTTGAACAATAAGCTTAGAAATGTAGAGGTCATTGAACGGTGTTCATATCACACTGATCCCTGTGGAGACGATAAAACTGGGTACTTAATATTTTTTGCTTGCTTCCTTACCGCACCAACAACTATTGATGTTGATTCCTATTTCTATTTTTGTTCCTGAAGCTTGACACTGCATTGGTGTCACCTTCCCTTTTCTTGTTACCAAAATTCTTTCTTCCTCCTCCAGATGAGGATCCCTCTCCCGCCTGAATCTTTCTCAATTTAACACCATTCTCAACTCATTCACTAGTGATGATTAAATCCGAGAAGCTACCAGACATATTCCCTATCAGCTTTTCACAGTACACCCCAGGCAATGTAGCTACAAACATGTCAACAAGTTATCTCTCCACCATTGGAGGTTGAACCCTTGCAGCCAACTTACGCCATCTCTGCGCGTATTCTTTAAATCCCTCATTACTCTGTTGCGACAGATTCTGCAACTATACACGGTTGGGCGCCAAATCACTATTGTATTGATAGTGTCGGACGAAAGCCTCCTCCAGGTCTCTCCAGCTTCTAATATTGGTTGGCTCCAAACCCATGTACCACTCCAAGGATGGGCCAGACAGGTTTTCCTAAAAGAAATGCATCATCAACTTCTCGGTATCAGAGTACGCAGCCATTTTTCTATAGTACGACCTGAGGTGCACCCTGGGACAGGTCGTCCCTTTGTATTTGTCAAAGTCTGGCACCTTGAATTTGGGAGGGATCTTCAGACCTGGGATCAGCCCCAATTTAGACATGTTTAGACCAAGAGAATTATGATTTTCAAAGTTCTTCATATTCTCTTCTATCATCCTAAACCTCTTGTCTGCATCAGACTGCAAACCCACACCAAGGTCTCCCATAGAAAATACATCATCTTGTTTGTCCTCCTCCCGCTGAGGACCAGCACTACCATGCACAATACACGTCACCCCTGGAACATGAACTCCATTCTGATTACCTCTTCCCAGAGGAACAACGACTGTTGGAATGGTGTTTGCATGTGGAGTACCCACGTCAGCCTAAGGAGGAACAACATTAGCCCCACCATGAAGAACTCCACTCCCATCAACTCTTGCAATCAAAGGTTGCACCAGCGTCCTGAGTTGCTCCTGACCGTTGGCAACCCCTTGGATCAGGTCCATGAATTGCGCCATGCAGTCTCTGAACTCTTGTAGCTCAAGTTGAATTTGATTCATTGCCTTTTGTTGATTTCTCCTTGTTGAATAGCGGTGAATTGTTCGGTCTTCAATCTTGAAAAAATGCTGAGAAAACCACAGAGAGAAGTAAGGATAACAAAACCTGGAACACCTATGATGCAATATGAAAAATGATGTAAGATGCAAACATGTAAATATGATTTAGGGAAAATTTTCCCCTTGATTCTAGTTCCACGGGAACAATAGGAAAATGGGGAGCCAATAGATGAAGCCATGAAAATCCCTTCATTAATAAAATGAGAACCAGAGTCAACAACATACAGCACATCATCAAGGAAATACAACACAGTTAACACGACCTCATCCAACAATCCTGGTGATGGTCGGAGTACAAAATAACAAGCAGGTACAAAAGAGAAAAAAGCATCAAGTGCGGAAGTAAGCCTAGAATTCTTCCAATAACTCCTTCGTATCAGGATGACCAGGTTTGGAAATTAATCCTTGAATAAGAAATTCCCTCCTGCTGATGGTAGCTTATAAGCCTTGAGCATAGTCTTCCCAAGCACCTTCCCCAAATGCATCTTCAAGTTTAGGCTTCTTCAGATCTGCTCTCAACTTGTATTCCTCCAACGTTGAAAGAGCTTCGCGTAGCTTGCGGTCACTTTCGTATCGACAAGAGGATTCTTCTGGATCTTTCTCATCTTTTACTCGGAGTTGAGCCTTCAATTTGACAATCTGCTGACGAAGTCTATCTTCTCTTTCTTTATTGTTAGTCAAAATGGCGTTCCACTGAGCGTCGAATTTTGATATCTCTAGGTGTGCTCTTTCTAGCTCCTTCTTCTTATCCTTGAGAACATCACTGACACTTTTCAAGTCTCGACCCACTCGGTCTCGGGCGCGAATTTCTTCTGTCAACTCTCTACCCATATTGTTAAGAGTTTCTGTCCCTATCTTAGATAGATAAGCAGCTTCATTCTTCTCACTTCTCAACTGGATGATTTCCTTCTCCAACTCTTTGTTCACCTTGTGTAGTTCTTCCTTTCCAACCCACAGTTGATTGTATTTCTGGATGTCAACTGTTGTTGGCTCCTCAACTACCAAAGGATACAAAGGTTCCCGGACTGGAAATGGTAGCAACATTCTCTCAACCCTTTCCTGAATCCATTCCACGTATGGTCCACAAGCTCTGCAACCGCTCTTGCCCAATGAAGGTTTTCCTTTACGTTGAATTTTACCCCAAGCCTTTTCCAATCTAATTACGGTCTCATTGTCAATTAAACCAGTGAAATAAAGAGATTCCTGTATTTCTTCTTCCCTCGAAGGTTCTCTTAGGGTGTAACCAAACTGTCTAACGGCAAGAGCGGGGTTATAATTGATGCCACCCTTCCTCCCAATCAAAGGAACATTAGGGAAATTACTACAGCTGTAAACAATCTCTATACCCAAAAGGTCTCTGTTAAACCACACAATACTCTCGGAAGTTAAACCCATAAGCCTCTCTAACGAATCAGCAGTATCTAAGATGTCAATAAATGGACCAGACTTAGGAAGATGATCCACGAACCATCTGTATAGGAGAGGCACACATCAAGAGACATTCTTCCCCCTCATATTCTCATTCTTATAGTGGGTAGAATGATAAACCTCTCCTAAGAGTGTTGGCACAGGATTCTTACAGACAAAGATATGGAAAGCATCTAAGTCAACAAAATCTGGAATATTCGGGAACAATATTATGCCATAGATGCAGAGAGCCAAGATAGTATTGAAGACAATCCAACATCCTTCCTTTGAAAAATGTCGAGCTCTACCCACCAAGAATGGTAATGGGAAACCAGGTTCTCCATTCCTCCAGATCATCTTTCCATCTAATTGAGAAACATCCAACTAAAGAGAATTTTCTAGCTTTCTCAAGTTGGGCTCTGCTTCAGAATGGTAGTAAGGCATTTGTTCTAGAATTGGAACTCCCATCAACATGGAAAACTCTTCTAAAGTAGGCATCAATACATATCCTGGGAAGGTGAAACATCGTAGCTAAGGATCATAGAACTGAAGAAATGTATGAAGACCTCCTAACTCAATCCTTGAAGCTTTACAGACATAACTCAGAATTTTCCCGTAGCCTTTCTTGAAATCCTCCATCACACTATGATCAGATGTAGAAATTAGACTAAGCAAATACCCTATATTTGGTGTTGTAAACTTGTACACAACTGTTCTCTTCAAACTAGGCTCCATATCGACGGTGGATTAGATTACTAGAATCAAGAAGAAAATATGCACCTGAAACACAAATACTTGTCAATGTTAATATGCAAATGCAACAGTGGATCAAGATTGTTGTGCTGCTGACTGAGATGAACCAGAGCTTTGCTTCGGCGAGGAAATAACACAACACTGATATAAGGACTTCATTGTATCAAGGATCAAAATTTCAAACTGAATAGAAAATCGGGTAGATTGAAGGTCAAGGTTTCCTGCATAACCCTCCCCACTCACAGGTATGGACTTATCTCTGACAAGGTTTGGCATCCTATGCGGTCGTCAGCGTCATAGACTTTCAAGAAATGATAATATGTTCACCATTTCTGGTTTGGCATCATAGTCAAGTGAAGCGGCCTCACTTAGTTGATTTCCCAATGAACGGTCCCCAGAGTCGACAATCCTTAGATCCAACATCCTCTCAATTGTCTGAAACAGGATGGAAAGGTAGTCATCAAAGAGAATCTCGTCTGAGTGCGAATTTCATGAGGACTAGTTCATGGCAAACATATAGGTCCATCACTACTTTCCACTTCTAATACTATGGTTATCCTCAAGCCTGGGTTTTGGCTTATCACTCAATAGATCAGTCCCACCCAACAACACAATAATACAATAATAATGTGCAGAAAATAAAATGCAAATGCAAAACTGTACAAATGCAACACACTTACATATATATATATATATATATATATATATATATATATATATATATATATATATATATATATATATATATATATATATATATATATATATATATATATATATATATATATATATATATATATATATATATATATATATATATATATATATATATATATATATATATATATATATATATATATATATATATATATATATATATATATATATATATATATATATATATATATATATATATATATATATATATATATATATATATATACACACACACACACACACACCCACAAATAAAAACATACAAGCTCTAGGATTGACTCGCGTAGGGGATGGGAAATGTCCCCAGCAGAGTCTCCAGCTGTCGCTACTGCGAAAAAGAAGGGCCGACAAAGACAAAAGAGTCGCCACCGTTCGTTATTTATCCCAAAGAGAGGGAAAGGAAACGATAAGAGAAAACCTATGAAAAAGGCAAAAGACATGTCATCACAACCAAATCTTGGGTTCGGGAGTCGGTTACGCAAGGGGAAGGTATGAGCACCCCTCATGTTCGTTGTATTCAACGGGATCCATGCTTGTTGTCTATCTAAAAGGGTGTTAATCTATCTAAAAGGATGGCACACAGGGAAAAAGAAAAGAAAAGAGACTCGATAGAGCGTCGCCGCTCTATGCCTACGTATTCCTTGGTGCAATGGAAAAGTCAGTGTCAATGTAGTTCGAAAAACTACAAGGGATGTTGCTCTCCAAGACATCGCCTCTTGCGCGTACGTATTCTCATATGGTATGAGAAATCACAGCAAAACGTAGTTCGGGCTGACACGACCACAAGTTGGTTCATGTGTTTTAACTGAGTAGGGTTAAACCTTCGTTCTAGCAGTTAGGTGCATTGCTGCTCGACCATTGGAGACTTAGGCGTTACCTGTTTTCTAAAAATTATTTTCAACCAATCCCGAAGGATAAAAAAGGTTTGATGTTTTGTTTTGTGTTTTTTAAAACAGGTGAACTGGGTTAAGTTTGTAACTCATGTTGCACTAAATACTATGACTTGAGAGCGAATGCGTCGTATATCGCTCAAAGGGCATACACTAAACACTCTAGACAGTATGAGAGGAGGCCCACCAACCGTCATTCCTCAAGTACTTAAGGCTCGTAGCGTACAACATTTATTATCCTTTATTAAGTGTCTTAAAATGTTAAGAGATGAGAAGAGAAGACACAAACTCTAAGGGGAAATTGTACCCTAATGTTATCATGCAAAATGCTCCTAAAGTTGGGATTGAAAAGGGGAAAGTTTGTCTTAATGTTATCATGTAATGGATTGAATACCTAATGTCTCTCCTACTCCCATCTTAAACAGAGGGACTAGGAATCCTAAGGGATCATGGCAAAAAAAACCAAGTAAATAACAGATAATTCAATCACAGATGAAATGAAAAATGAGAAGCAGTTGACTTAAACAAGTCAAAGCAATGCAAACATGGAATGCAAAGATGCAAATATGGGATGTAAGACTCAAATGATGCAACAAAGACTCAACAACATGAGACTCAAACACAAGCAAGTGGACTTGAACAAGTCAAGAAAAGTGAGATGAAATGGGAGAAGTGACAACTCCTACAACCATTCAAACATCCATCACTTAGACAAAAGTAAAACCCAAAGCAAAAAAAAAGGCCATGATCAAGAGAAAGGGACTTAGGCAGCAACCACATATGAAATACCTAAACCAAACATCTCACAGTGATCATGTAGAAGAAAAGAACAAACAAGTGCAAGAATTGATCAATTATCCAAGACAAACTCAAAGCATAACTATGAACACCAAATCATCTTGAATAATGATCAAAACACATGGGGCAGAAGTGGATCAATAAGAGGAAAGCTCAAAACAAAGTTAGAAACAAAGCACAGTCATGAAACAAGTCATTGCAAATGAAAGAACCAAGGTTCTATCACAAATTCAACACCTAAAACCAAGTGGAGAGGCATGACTTCAAGTATCTTGCAAAACAAGTTACATAAATGTATGGCCTAAAACCAATGAACCAGCAGCACCTTAATCATGTCATAAACAAGCATCAAAACTTATAAGGTGCATAACGGATCCATAAAAGTCATTTCCCAAAAGAACTAGGTCAAACTAGTTTGTATGACCACTTCCTAATATGACTTGACTTACAAGCTTCACCAAAAATAGGAAAAATATTCAATACATCTTAAATAAAAAACACAACCAATCTAGGTCAAGTAACAAACATAACCTAAAGTCTCAAAGACTAATTCATCTCAAGGCATCACAAAATAATTCAATCATTAATGGTGCTCCACCTTATCGAGCATAGGTCGAGGGACAATAAAAGTTAACTCAAAGTCAAATGAAAAAGGATTATTGGCCACTCAAACTCACTCTAAAGGATGCCTCAATCCCTCACATAAGTAAGGGAGAAGTCATAGTCATAGGGGACAAAGGTTTGAAGTCCAAATGACCAAGACTATAAAAGGTAAACCCCATAAAAGAACTCTAATTGCAAATTTACAATAAAATAGAAAACTAAAATAAAATCAGAAAAAAAAAATTTAGAAAATTAAATAACACTTTAAAGTATGAGAAAATAATTTTTTGGGAATTGTTTGATAATTGGAAGTATTTTTAAAAAGATAAAATGTAAACATAAATTAAAATAAAATAAAATAAGTGAAATAACCAAGGGGGTGCACTAGCAATTATCAGATTGAACTAAAAGGCTTGCAAAACATGCTTGGGCCTACAAAAACTGGGGGTACTAAGAGAAAAGGATGCCCAACTTAACCCAATCATCAGACTTAATGAAACACGGCGTTTCATTAAGTCCAGTCAGGGTCAAATCCAGCCACGCACGGTCAAGCCAATGGAAATATGACAAGCAGGCAGGTCAAAGGGTCAAGAGAGAGTGAGTCAGCAATGACCAGAAAGGTGACTGGACGCCAGAGCTAGGGCTCCGGTCGTATTCTCCGGCCAGCTCACCGGAGCCCAGTCACCAAATCTCCATAAAATTGAACAATTCTGGTACCAAATGAGAGATACACTCACGAGGGTTTCAAATCTAACAACCATTTTTCAAAAATCCTATTGGATGAAGGGAAAACGAAGCACGAAAATCATGATGCTCATTCTAAAATCTCAATAAACTGCCATGAAAATGCAACAAATATTGCCTATGATACATATGGCTTCAGATGCAGTCCACCATGAGCCTATTACATGCCTAGAATGAAAGAAAAAAGTTGGATAAGCTTACTGAACGGAGCTACTCCGTTGGCTCTTGGAATGACAAGCAACCTTCAATTCAAGCTCTCAAATCTTCTCTTTGATCTCCACTGATGAGGATTGACACCAAAGATTGAAGAAAAACTCAGAATATGCAAGATTCAAAGAAGGGAAAATTTGAAGAAGTTTTGAATGGAAGAGCTCCTTTCACACGCAGCCAACCCTTCTGATCGTTCAGGGCAAAATCCCAGCTCTTATATGATGGGTTTTTAATAGTCATGCAGGCCCATGTTGGTAGAATCATGTAATTTCAAATTTTTCTTTTCAAACTTACATTTCATGCACACCCACGAGTTAGCAACATACATACCATTTTGGGTCCACAAACAGTCAAGTGTGGTGTGTAGAAAACAATTGAATGGTTTTTGCTCATGTATGATACCTTTGCACCAAGTTTTAATTCATGACTTCTTTAGGTGAATTTGTGAAAACAAAGTGGTACATGATTACTTTCCATGTTGGTCCAAATGTGGTAAAGTTCTTTTTGGTCATGTAATGGTGTAAAGAAGTTTAAAATGAAGCAAAATATGACTTGTAATGTAAGGTACTTAAGTCATGACCAAAAGTCAAAATTTTACCTTGAAAATGGTCCATATAATCATATTATCCATCAATCTTCATGATTTTTAAGTTAATTATGGAGTTAAGACCATTAGGCACAAGTTTCATGTTGGTTGGAATTGCATTTGAGGTCTATAAGTTCATGAAAATGGTCATTGAAAAAGATGACCTATAATGAACTTTCCAAAAATGTCGTTGCCTTGTGAGGTCCATAACATGAGATGTACAAATGACAAAAAGGACTTCTAGGACTTTTTGGAATTCTGAGATCATAAGGAACAACTTTGATGTTCACTTGAAGTTGAGTAGAAACTTGATTCTAGGTCAAAAATGCCTTGAAAGTAGGTTAACTTTAAGTTGACCAAAATTCTCTTCATCTGAGGACCCTAACTTGTTGACATTATAACTTGAGATGTACAAACTTAATGGATTAGTTCTTGTACTCAAAATAAATCTTGGAACATGCCCAACAAGTCTCATGTTTTCATGAAAATGAGGTTGAGCTTGCATCATAGAGGGAAATGTTTTTGAAGTTAGGCACTAAAGAATGAGATTTTACACTAAAATCATCTGAAACTCTAATTTAGTAACTTCTTGAACTCTTGACTCCTCTTGATTTGATATTAACATGATACCCTAGATGCTTCAAGATGACTTCCCATGGCTTGTGTGACTTAGAACCAAGTCTTGAACATTCTCAAGTCCACAGTTGACTTTGGGTTGACCAGATAAAACCCTAGTTCCATGTCCTTCGACTGTGCCCCTTTGCAAATGAATTGAATGACTAAACAAACTCCACAATGACCCCTAAGGTACTCAATGAGCTTTTAAACCCTATTTCAACCAAGAACAAGACCTCATTAATCCTTGATACCCTCTGATGATCCTCAGGATAAGAGGTGATACCTATACACAAACCTCTCCCCTCAAGGAGCTTTGATACTTTCATGGTGATAGAACCCTGATGGCTTGCACAAATTCCCTTGCTTGAGCTTGAAACCAAAGAGACTCTATTCTTGAATGGCACAACAAATATCTTGGTCCCCTGTTAAGAACAATGTTATGCAAATGCAAATGCTAAAATGAAATGAAAGAAAAGCCAAGTACAAGAAATCGTTGGTCAAAATTTGGGGTGCAACATCCACATAGATATTTTTCTGCTCCTTGTTAGGAATGTTTTTATGATTTTGTTTCTCTTGTAGGATTTTCTTTTTGTAATTTTCAAAAGCATGACATATGCAACTACAATAGTTACATGACTCAGGTAACCGTTCACATTTAACTTCGACTAAAAAAAGAAAAACCAACCTTTTCCACCAAGACTTTGTATGTTAGTTCCTTCATCAAATCCAAATCAACATGACTCTAATATAATCTCTAAAAGCCCTGTTAAATGAATGCGTGTTTGATGTTGAATCGATGCAGATTGGAGTCCCAGTGCAACTTGCTATTGCAAACATAATTTTAGTTCTCCAATATTCTTAAGGCAGGCCATGTATACATATCCACACCTGCGTCGAGGTTTGATTAATATTTGATGGCACACAGTCTTTAGTCCAAGAGAATAGCTAGAGTGTTCCTAGATTGAGATTCCAATAGGTTGTCGACCTAACTATTCTGACATATTGAATACAAGAAAATGAGAACTCAAAGAAGCCATTTCCCAACAAGGTTATCCCCCAATTTCCTATTGATGTTTATTGTTCTTTTAACTTGGCACGCAAGCTAACGACAATGAGTGGAGTAGAGTCCATTATCCATATTATTCGACCATGAAGATTGTGTTTACATGCTTCGAGCCCTATCCGGTATTCCTCTTATGGTATTGAAATTGCTATTATATCCCCTTTTACACATGGAATCAGTAAATGGCTTAACAAAATATAATAGACATTGTGAATCGTTTGTGCAAAAGTCTTGTTTAGGGCGACTGTTGAAGCTTCTTTGTTAGTGGTTAGTGGAGGAAGGCATCCGATTTCAAAAAAAGAGATTGAAAGTAAGTATCTATCATTATTGAGATAAATTGGTGAAGAAAGGGGATGATGATGAATAATGTTTTTTAACGGTAAAATTTTCTTGAGAGCTGCATCTTTTCAAACATCCAATTCATCCGATCATTTAAAACGATGATTATTTATCGCAAAAGTAATTATTTCTGTTGCTAAAATTATCATTTTGTTATTTTGGAATTAAAACTTTGGGTTTGCATTACAATTGCCATAGCATATAAAATTAATGAACCAAATATCTGAACTTAGAGATGAAAAACATCTCAAATGCTATTTTAAGTCAAATAAATGCACTAAAAATACATCTAAGTAAATATTTTGTTATAGAATTTCACTTCAAAAACCTACAAAATTTTTATTAATCAATTAAAATAAATATATTTGTTTAAAACTAAAAAGAAATCACATAGAAAATAAAGATTTTTAAATTATAATCAAGTCTAGTTTTGAAATTTTTTTTTAAAGTAGCAATGTTATAATTTTTATTTACCAAACAAAGTAATGTTTCAATTAATTTATGAAAATGGCAAGGTTTGAAAAGTGGAAACAGACATTCGCCAGGTCAATTGGCGAATTAGGCCAAATCCCATTTCAACAAATTCGCCAGACCAATTGGCGAATTAACCAAACCCCCACAAATTCGCCACATCATTTGGAGAATTAGTATAAGTCTGTTTTTTTTTTTTTTTATATCCACACCTGCAGGGAATAACACCTGAAAACAAAGAGGTAACCAACCTGGCTTATGTTTCAAAATGCAAATGTTTGAAAATGGTGTAATGCTCCATACGGAATGGAAATGCTACGTGTTTGGGTAGATGCCATGCACGATGCAAATGCAAAGGGGCGCTCCAGCAAAATAAATGTTGGAGAGAAGAAAGCCAACTCCACCGGGGATCAAATCAAACCCTGCTGAAGAAAACACCCTGGATGGCCTGCTAGAATACGACTCTTTTGGGGAACAAAAGCTTCGGCTAGAGGAAATATATCCACTCTACTGGAGAATCAACGACTTTGCAAGGGAAACAAAATCCACCACTGAAATTAAAATCTCGCTCCACCGAGGAAAACAGCCCTGAACAGCCTCCTAGGACACCAGAGTCCTTCTAGGGTACAAAATATTCACCGGAAGATGGCAGCTTCACTGGGGAAGAATCAAAATCCAACTTGCCGGGGATACTCAAATGGGGAACAATTTACCTCTACTATAGATTACTCAGTGAGGGAATCAGTATCAACTTCTGCTTGGGGAATGAGAATAAACTCAAACACATCGACCTCCGATTAGGGAATGAGTCAATGATCTAGACTCTGAGGGGAAAGGAGCCAAGAACTTAGACTCTGTAAGGAACAACACTGCATTCATCCCACTGCTAGGGAGATAAACCCAAATCTGCTTGTCAGGGAAAACTTCGACCTTAACCCACTGGGAATACACAACCAATCTGCTGGGGATGGCTACACTTTGTCGGGGATATCAATCTTGACCCGCTGAGGATAATCTAATCCTGCTCTAATAAGGGATGAACGCCATATCAACTTATTACAATCTTAAATTGCTGAGGAGAAACAAACCCCAACTGCACATCTCTGCCGGCGAGATATTTCTGATTCAACAACATCAACATGGGGAATACAGAACACCAATCATGAAGAACCGAGATCAATCGAGCCTCGTGTCGGGGAATGTGATAACATGTGAGCCACTGGGAATTATCGTGCCAGATACAGTTGGACATTTTTGGTTTAAGGATGAGAATAGGTTTATGGTGACATGGATTTATTTCTGGTTACCAATGCAATTGGATTTGAAAGGGAAATACTAGACGAGAACTAACATTCAAGAGTGGACTACCAGATGAGAACTGGTGGTAAAAGGGTAAGTTGTCAGACGAGAACTGACTTCTGGGTTTGGTATCATACGGGAACTGATATCTAGTTTGGATATCAGACAAGAACTGATATCTGGTTTGCCAGACGAGAACTGGACTTTGGAACTGTGTTAGCCAGACGTGAACTGGTTAAACAGTAGGTTAAAGAAAGGGTGACCAGACGGGAACTGGTTAAAAAATTATATGTACCAAATGGGAACTGGTGTTTAGAACTGTGTTAGCCAGACGAGAACTGGTTGAACAGGTTTAGATATCATACGGGAACTGATATCTGGTTTTCCAGACGAGAACTGGGCTTTGGAAATGTGTTGGCCAGGCGAGAACTGGTTAAACAATAGGTTAAAGAACGGGTGACCAGACAGGAACTGGTTTAAAAGCTGACACGCACCAGACGAGAACTGGTGTCTGCAGGAAGGTAGACCAGACAAGAACTGGTTAAAAGATGATAGGCACCAGACGGGAACTGGTATTTACGGAAAGGTAGACCAGACAAGAACTGGTTTGAAGGTTTTCCAGACGAAAACTGGGCTTTGGAGGTTTGCCAGATGAGAAATGGGCTTTGTAGGTTTGCCAGACGAGAAGTGGGCTTTGGGAATGATGGTTACAAGGTTCTGACAAGTAACAAGTTTAGGCTGTAGGATAACGATCCAACGACAGTAGGGCCTTTCAGAAGGTTAAGGTTATTTGATAGGGTAACGACATGATTCCCCGACACTCAACTCTTGCTGGGGTGAACAAACTGCTTGAACAACTTGCCCCAGTATAACTCAACTTGCCCCAATCTGACTCTTGGGAAAATTCAGTCTGAGAAGAAAATCGCTTGCCATGAGACGATCTCGAGATGGCTTGCCCTAGAATCTGTATCACGAATAGGATTCATCCTTAATTGACCAACTCTCAGCATGGTTGGTTTCAATATACTTTGGAAGTAGTTTTCCCCTGAATGAGCATTAAAGCGACTTAACCTGATCCGATTGATCACTGGAGGGATCTGCCCTCAAATCACAGAAACTCTGGACGATTTCCCCTTATTGGGTCTCGAGAAGATTCACTTTTGATCAACTTTTTCTTGAATAATCGATCCCATAATCAACTGATGCTTCGGGACTTGTCCTCAGACTAGCTGACTCCAAACTCACTGGAAGTCAATTCCCCATATTCACAGGGTTTTAAAGTATACACCATTCTGATCCAGACTACTGAACGATTCAGTCCTGTTTAGCTATTCCCTGTTGGAATTTCCTCCATGTCAACTACTGACCTGCAATTAAAATTGTTTATTTACGAATGGTAATTCTAATGCGGTGTTCATGAAGATTTTGAAAAAATGTTGCTTACTCAGTGTCGGGAGTGAAACGAATGGACTACACAGCCCAAACGTAGTGCTGATTTGATTAGTGAAAAATACAACAAGGATATGATTAGAAAATCATGTAGGAGTCAGGTTACTCAACCTTATCGTAATACGCTCTCAGAATAAACCCTGCCTCAATTAGGTCTTTTAAGGGTTGTATCGTGGTCGGGTTCATAGTTCGTGAAACAAAGGATATTAGGCTCAAATTATGATTTGTACCCACCCCTTCTACGTGATGACCTCCAATCCTAAGTTCAGTTAACTCGGCACAAGCGCTCACCTTCTCAAGAGGTCTATTGAATGGTAGGAGCGATGGTTAAAGAACTCACAAGGTGCTTGGAGTGACAGTTACTCCTTTTTGTTTTCGGTGTCTGTATCCACACGACTTTGTCCTTGTTTGAGAATTTTTCTTTTGAGATCCTTTCTTTTTTGTTCCCTAATTTTTGCCTGGACTGACTCTTTTGAGTTCTTTTTTATTTTTAAAGTCCAGCGGGATGCCCTGATTTTTTCCTAAGTATTTGCTTTCCAGCTTTTCTTTTCTTTTTACTTAGCGGACTTTTTATTTTTCTTTCTCTCTTTTTTTTTCGAAACAAGTTGTGCGACACTGGCTGTCTGGATTCATCCGAAAAGGTTGTAACTGTCTCTCTCCTGCTCGGTGAGATTTAACCATTGTGGTTGGTGAAGTACGACCTCTTGAGGTGTAATTGCTTCTCGAACGGAAATACCCCTTTCGCGATTTGGACGCTCGGTCAAATTAACTGACAACTACTCTGCCCCAGGGTTAAGATGTAAGGGTTTAAAAGTCCGAAAGAAACTCCTACTTCTCGGCTCGAAGTGGCTAACGAAGGACTAACTCCTTATATCTCCAGTGTTTAGGGGATTTGAAACAATGCCTGTACATCATAGGCAGGGTTTTATCTGAAAGTATACGATTATCGGTTATGAGTATTCAGTTTCGTCATCCTCCCTCTAGTCTTTGCTAATCATAGTGATAAAGTGGAGTGAATAAAAAGTGCAAGTGTCAGTGCAATGCAATAAATGAGCGACAGCGACATGATTAATTCAGAAAAATGCATAGTCACTTTATTAATATTACTATTCAAAACAAACAATGTTTAAAAGCAAGTAGTAACTAACTAAAAAGAAACTACAAATGTGAATGATAAAAAGTCTGAGGACTGCCAATGCTGAGGACGTCTGCCTGTCTGGACCACTGGCTTCTGGAAAGAACCCTCTAAATCTGCGAGCTCAGACAGCTGCGAGGTTGACATGAACAACCAAAACTCCTTCTGGAAAGGAAATGCACCCTTTGTCGATCAACTGTTGCACTTTTGCTTGAAAAGCTTTGCAATCTTCGGTTGTATGCCCCGGGGATCCGTCATGATATCCACACTGAGCATAGGGATTGTACCCAGAAGGGTAAGGCTCTGGCACGACCTTGAGAGCTTTAGGTTCCACCAAAGAGTTCTGAACCAAATGTGGCAGAAGCTGGCTATACGGTACACGAACTGGATGAAAAGGAACACTCCTTCGTTCCAAGTTATTACGAGATCTACTCTGATTCTGACGCTGATTCCGGTAACCTCGGCGATGGGCTCATTGATTTACCTGAGAAGCGACACAGAGTTTCTGATATGGTTCCCTAGGCATAGTTTTCTGTCGAGACACCGAAGATACTGACCGCTGAGAAGATGAAGAACCAATAGATTTCACCAATTCATCTCGAGAATACCCAACATCTGTCATGACTGCATTGATCACAATTTCTTCTTCAGTTTGAAAGCTACAGAGAGATTCAGTTTCACTAGCCTGACTGCTTGAAACATTTTGAATTCTTCCAGTTTTGACGCCATTCTCAATGCGTTCTCCTACTAATACCAGCTCAAAGAAGTTCGGTGCAATCCCAACCATTCTTTCAAAATATGGGCTCTGCAAGGAGTTTACGAACATGTCTGCTAACTCTCGGTCGAGAAGCGGTGGTTTCACTCTAGAAGCAAATTCTCTCCATCCCTGAACATACTTTCTGAAAGGTTCATTGTTCTTTTGAGACAATTCTTGCAATTGCATGCGGCTGGGAGCTATGTCCAGATTATACTCGTACTACTTCAGAAAAGCCTAGGCTAAGTCTACCCATGATCGGATCTGATTACTCTCTAACTGCATATACCAAATCAGAGAGGCCCCAATCAGACTGTCATAAAAATAGTGAATCATCAACTGGTCGTTGTGCACAAATGAAGTCATTCTTCTGTAGAACATCATTAAATGTTGCCTCGAGCAGCTATCCCCTTTGTATTTCTCAAACCTCGGCGCTCTGAAATTCGGAGGTAGCACTAGTCCGGAAACCAGACACATGTCTGAAGGATTGAGACCAACATCATCTTTAACTTCCAAGGCCTTGAATCTTTCATCCAACGCATGAAACCTTTTAGCATACACGAGAGCTAATGGGTTCTCAGTCTTCGTTATCGGAACCTCTCTTCGGGAAATCAACCCAGCAGTAATAGCATCATGATAATCTGTGGTGTCAGGAGAGGAAGAACGTTCACTTTGGACAACAAACTGTTCATGCAGATCTTGGTCTTCAACAGAAGGCTGCACAGGTTGAGCTGCAGTAAGGTTGTTCACTTGCGGAAAGTCTTCATCAGGCATAGATCCATACAAAGGATTGGTCGTCATAGTGAAACCTGATAAGGTATCAACATTCTGGAAGCCGCTCTCTGACATAGCTACTAACAACTTTCAACTGACGTCACTGCTTGATTCTGCTTGATCTGTTTCAACCCCTTGGTCATCTTCCCACAATCAAAACTTGCTCAAAACAGTCACCGGAGAATCACCTTCTGAATCACAACAAAGGTTGGATAAGAGCTCTGGCCAACTGGAGAAATGACATGCAATATGATACAATGATGCTTATGCAAATGCAATGCAAGATGCATCAAACACGGGATCACATCCCCCACAAAGCTCTATATACTGCTGCGCTGCTGACTGAGTAAGTTCGCTCTGAAGAGAAAATCAAAATACTGGGTTGGATGGAAGTCAAGTTTCCTCCAAAAACCCTCCTACTCACAGGTATGGACCTAATCTGACAAGGTACGACATCCTATGCGTTCATCAGCGTCACAGGCTTTCAAGAAATGATGATACGTTCACCATTTCTAGTTTGGCATCATCATCTCCAGAAGAGGCCTCACTTAGCTGAATCCCAAATGATCGGTCCCCAGAGTCGACAACCCTCAGATCCAAAATCCCTTCGAGCCCAAAGAGCCAGAAAGAAAATCATCAAAGAGAATCTCGTCAGAGCGCGAATTTCATGGCTAGTTGGTGCATGCAAGGCATACAGGCTCACCACTAATCTTCACTTCTAATGCTAGTTGTGTACTCAAGCCTGGGTTTTGGCTTATCTCTCATAGGAACAACCACCCAACAACACAACAGCAACATATAATAATATAGTTCGAGAAATGTAAATACAGTAATATACAAAATACAACGCACAAATAAAAACACCCAAAGACAAGCAAACAAGTGCTAGGATTGACTCGCATAGGGGATGTTGGATCCCCAGCAGAGTCGCCAGCTGTCGCTACTGCGAAAAATGAGGCCGGCAATGACAGAAGAGTTGCCACCTATCGTTATTTATCCCGAAGGAGGGAAAGGAAACGATCGGAAAAAACCTAGCGAAAAGGGAAAGGAATGGTCATCGCAACCAAGTCCTGGATTCGGGAGTCGGTTATGCAAGGAGAAGGTATTAGCATCCCTCATGTCCGTCGTACTCGACGGGATCCACGCTTAAATGTTTATCTAAATGGGTGTTAATCTATCTAGCTAAAGGCTTACGGACAAAAAGAAAAGAAAAATGACTCGGCAGAACACAACAGTTCTATGCCTATGTATTCCCATATGGAACGAGAAATCAGAGTCAACGTAGTTCGCCTAACTACGGGTGAAAGGTGGGGGAAGGTTGCTCGCCGAGATATCGCATCTCGTGCCTACGTACTTTCGCACAGCATGAAAGATCAGAGCAAACGTAGTTTGGACCAACTACGGGACGAAAGGGTGTTCTCGGTCACACGGGGGTGAGAGAAGAGGTTGACGATACTAGCGTATGCATTCTAGCAGTTAGGTGTATGTTGCTCGACCATTGGAGACTTAGGCGTTACCTGATTACGGTAGAACGGGCGTAGTACGTCATTAGTTTAGAGGTACGGGAACCTACGGGAACTAGAACTACGGTCTGGTCTCGATTGCACTAGGGCAAGAAAAAGGGATATTAGTCGTTAGCGGGAAAGTCTCGATCGCACGGAAGCGAGAGAAAACAGAAGTTAGTTATTAGTATGCTCGCTAGGATATCGCATCCTATGCCTACATATTCTCGTCTGGTACGAGAAATCAGAGCAGCTGTAGTTCAGCTAACTACAGCAAAACGGTCTCGATTGCACAAGGGCAAGAGAAAAGAACTCAATCTCCAGGACGCGAGAGAAAAGGGGAAGTCTCAAACGCCAGGGTGCGAGAGAAAAGGTTCGGATCGGGACGCACACGATAAGTCCTAAACGTAAGGAGCAGATGCGTCGCGTATCACCCAAAGGGTGATACACTAAACACTCTAGGCCATTAGGGGAAACCCCTAATCACCATTTCATACGTATCTAACATTCTCACAACACTCGACAGTTGCAGAAAAATAATGAAATAAAGGCAATGTTACTGAACGAAGTGGTTCCGTTGAGCCTTGACTTTTGCGTGCAAGCTCCTTTCCAAGCTTTCCTCTTTTGATCCTTGATGATGATGTTTTGAATCAGAACCAATGTGACGATGATCCGTCATAATTCGACTTATAAATGAAAATGAGATGAAAAATCCAATAACAAATGGGGATTGCATCTAACTTTTAAAATTGAAACTAAACTCCTAATAGAAAAATTAATGCTCTAAAGGGAATTACAAGGAAATTGGATTGAGAATATTATCAAAAGCTATATAAAAATATATGTACACAATATACTTCTAAAGAAATTGTAAAAAGAAAATGCATATAGAAAATAGAATACAAAATCCTATATAAACCCTATATATCCTAAAAGAAAATTAGAATATAAAACTAGAATATAAAACCCATATACAATATTAAAAAATAGAATATAAGATTCTATTCAAAAAACTATACCACAATATTCTAAAAAAGAAAATATTATAATTTTCTACAAGAGAAATGATAAAGTGTACTAAAATAAAATACAAAATAGAGAATGCATTTACAAAGAAGGAATAACCAAAGGGGGAGGGGGGGTACTAGTCCAACAAAGGGTGTAGTAGGGAATTTGGTTGGGCTTTAAGCCAACATAATCAAACAGCGGCAGCCAAATGGGAGTGCATAATGGATAACGGAGGGTGTATGGACTGGAAAAAAAAGTTGTGGGCTCATGGCCCACTAACCAAACCACACAGACCCTTCCTTTTCCCTCTTTCATTCACTTTGGCTTGAAACCCTAACTCCCTCTCTCCTATTCCATCTCCGCCGCCGCTGTTCTCCGGACCCTTCTCTTTCACCCCTTCATGTCCTCCTTCTCTGGTCAGATCAAACTACAAACGAACAAAGAATAAACAAACAACAACCAAACTTGGAGGTCTAAGACGATCCCTCCGTTTTTTGTTGAGCACCGTGCGTGAGAAGATTGACGAATCATTGAAGAATTTATGTTGATTCGCACAAGGATCTTGAGTTGTTGGAGATCTTGAATCAGGAAAACGGTTATGAGTCTTTGAAGGTATGAAGAAGACCATGGTGATTTCTGGAGACGAATGAAGGTGAAGAGATGATGTTGTGAGCTCCGATCTTAGTGATGTTCAGGAAGTTTGGAGATGGAGATCTAGAGACTTGTGAATCTGAATCGTGTGAAGTTTGTTGAAGATTTTCTGGTGGAGGTTTCTTGAACGGATGAAGATCGATGAAGATCTTGTGACGATCTTGAAGAAATTGGAAAGTTGTTGAAGGTTGATGGAATTCTGGCGAAGAATGCATGAATGTAATGAACATTGCTCGTAGACTGATGAACACCAAGGATTTCTGGAAAATGCTCGATGAATACTCATGAGTCTTGGATGAAGATCTTGAGAGTTCACGAAGAACAGATCAAGATATGAAGAGGATTTCTGGAAAATCACATGAATGCAGTGAAGGTGGATGAATCTGGAAAAACGATGATGAACACTATGAATATTGGATGGAGATTTCGGCAAGGATGCATTTTCCGGTGGATTGATTGCGTTCCCCGGTGAGCTTGCCGCCGTGTGATTTTTCCGGCGAGTATCTTCGGCGTTTGCATGTGTCCTGAGAGAGGGAGAGTGAGGTGGCGGGTGCAGGTGAGAGAGGGAATGAGTGGCTTCTTATAGTGATGAAACATGGCACTGAACTGGATTGGGCTGCGAATTTTGGACAACTGGCCCACAAAAATGGATAAAGACTCAATTACTGACTCAATTAACTGAATTAAATGATTCAATTAAAGACTAAAAGCTGAGTACAATGATGATTAATTGGCTGAAGATTAAATGCTGAGAATTTAAACTAACTAATAAAAGTTGATTAAAATCTAATTAGTATTAAACTACCTAAAAACTAATTAAAGCTAATCACCTAATATCCTAATCAAAATTCAAATACAATCTAGATTAATAAACCTAATAAAAGAAGAAAAAAAAGTATTAAAACAAAACCCAATATTCTAAAACAATTAATATTCTCACAAACTCTAAAAAATAGAAAGACAAACTATTTAAAATCTATTAAAACTCTAATAATATTTCTAGAAAATAATATTCTAAAATAGAAAATTAAATCTAAAAACACATCTAAAATCTAAATTCTATGCTAAAAACTAGAAGATAAAATCTAGAAAATTTCTAATAATTCCATAAGGAACAAAAACAATGGAAATCGGTTAAATTGGTGAATACAAAAATGCGCGAATGCAACGGAATAAACGGTAAAAATGCGGACATCGAAATACCCTCAAAACAACAGCGTAAGCTGAAAACACCGAGAATAGCACGACTTCCCAAAATAAACCTGCTTATTCAAACTGGTCTGAAACGCGAAAAAAGCTGTAATCCCGATAACATCAATCCGGCTGAAAAATGCACAGTATGCGGTATGTATATGCAAATGCAAATGAATCGAAACATAAGCCAAATAACGAATCGGTTGGTCAAGTTTTGGGGTACAACAGTGAGAGATCCCGTCACGCTATGGTAGGCTAGACTATTGCGGTTTTTGTTTCAACTTTGTCATCATTCTGAAGTCATTTTGGTGTACTACTATAGAACAGGTTGTTAAGCATAAGGGCTGGTCCCAAATTTTGGTATAGAATGGATGCTTTCTGCTTTTAATTGGTCTGTGTCAGGGAGCTATATAGATGTCTACTATTGGCTTTGTTTGTGGCCTTGTGTCACTAACTCTCACCATACTCCTTTGATCACTAATTATATCCAATATATTAGATTATTATATAACTAGGAGTCATTACATAACTATAATTGAGGTTTAAAGTTTATGACTTCTTAGTTGAGAATTTTACCGATACCGACTAACCTACCAGAGAGCTTTCGCCCCACGTAGCCTCTGAGAATTGGTCCTAGATTCCTTCAAACTCATGACCTCAAGGGAAGCAAACCCTTGAGACCCGAGCACCCTCCCACTAAATAAAACTTTATTTTTAATTGTAGTTTATATTAACCTAATTAACTATTTGAGTTTATAAAAAAGAATCAAATGTATCATACGGGTTAAAAATAAAACTCAAGATTTAAAATATATTTGAATTTAAACTTTGCACGAAATTTATCAAAAACTCTTTCGCCGCACACCCTAAAATATATTTGAATTTAAACTTTGCACGAAATTTAAACTTTGCTGATATGCTTTAGGGTTCATTTTAGGGGAAATTATGGTTCATTTTAGGGATTGCAAAATCAAGAGTTGCTTTGTTAGCAAATTCATGAATTGTTATGATATTTCCACTTTTGATGAATTGTGTGATATTCTAGAGGTTATATCTATATGATATGATTATCTGATTCTATCAAATAGAAAATCTTTGAATTACAGTTCTGGTTTGACGAGGGGATCTGTATAGTTCTTTAGACTCTATAGGAACGATTCATTTTTCTAACTTTTGGAGATTTGGGTTGTATTGGCTTCAAAGTGTGGTTACATAGTTATTTTTTTTTTTTCTGAATTGACCCATTCATACCATTGTACATAAATGGCCTCTTATACTCACAAAAGACCAAGGAAACCATACATGGTAATAACACTACCGACTCATTTCACGTTCAAAATAAAAATCATAGTTCCTTTATGTTCTCCATGGTGATGAACGAACTTCCCATCTCCTGGAGTATCGGTGATGAACGAACTTCCCATCTCCTGGAGTATCATTCTAAGCTGTTATCTGTTTTACAATATAATTGTACATAAATGGCCTCTTATACTCACAAAAGACCAAGGAAACCATACATGGTAACAACACTACCGACTCATTTATAATATAATTAATTTATAATATAATTAATTTATAATATAAGTTTAATTTTAATTTAAGTTTTATTTTTAAAGTTTAATTTTAATTTTAACTTTAATATAAGTTATAATTTTAATTTAAGTTTTAAAATATAAAATATTTTGATTATTATTTTGAATTTTTTTTTAAAATAACCATGTTAATTAATTATTTTACCAAAATAACAAACAAATGAAAAGTATTTTCAAACCAACCAACGATTCAACGTCCGGTCGCCGGACGAAATGGCGAAACAGACCATTTTGAGGCCGGTGCAATTGGCGAATGAGTGCAAATGGTAGGATTTCGCCGGAGCAATTGGCGACATAGGCCAATTGCTATTTTTTTTATTTTGTTTTTATTTTGTTTTTAATTGATACGGAAATGTTGTTTATATATTATTTTTTATTTTAATTTTATTCAAAATAAAATAGCAATATATTGTTTTTATATTGTTTTTATATTGTTTTTTATTTTAACTTTATATTTTTTTTTATATTGTTATTATTATATTCAAAATAATTATTTAATATTTTAATATATTGACAAAATAAATTTAATTAGGAAGTCTTTATTATGAAATAAATTACTTTATACATTAGATGAAATGAGTACAATGTTTATTTAAATAGAATATCAAATAATTTATTAATAATAATAATAATAATAATAATAATAATAATAATAATAATAATAATAATAATAATAATAATAATAATAATAATAATAAAAATAATAAATGGACATAATAGAAACATGTAAACATAGAAAATGCAAACTAAATGTAAAATACATTTAGAGTCTGTTACATTGATTTATATTTATAGATAAAGAAGACAAATTTACTTAAGTGATTTCCAATTCTTTTAGAAGAAAAAAGTGTAGAATACTTCATGAATTGTATATGTGGGTGATAAGTTAGAAACGCAAAGGAATAGGTCTAAAAAGAATAACTTATGAGTAGATAAAAAGAATAAAATGCATGTGATTTAAAGACAGTCATTCTTTTGAATATCATGCATTCATTATTAGCTCTATTTTATTTTTATTTTTTTTGAAAGAGTGGTATAGGAAGCTGTGTATGAGAGATATTTCATGATTAATTATTTTGTTTATCCTATGTACACATATTCAAATATTTGTATCATAGTAAGAGAAATAGTTGTTTATTAATATATGAATAAAATGAAAAGTTAGAGCCCACGTTAATATTAAGAGTGGAACAACAAATGTACGAATGAGGAAAAGGCTTGTCTGTAAAAAGCCTGGTAAGAGCTGTTTGTTGCTGTTTTGTGGGGATACGAGGATCTTTCAAATCTCCATCCCATTCATCCATGTGAACACTTTGGCTCGTTCTTTTTTTTGTCAATAGGAAGGTTTTTGGTTATGTGAATCGTGCGCAGAAACAGAGAAAGTGAAAACCCATTTTGATATTGTTTTATTAAAATATTAATTTGATATATAAATTTTAGAAGCATTGTCACTTTATTTTTTAAAATACAATGTCGTTTCTATATTATGAATTATTCATTTCATTATTTTTTTTTAAAATTCATCTCAAACGATATTGGATAAAAATATAATATTTTTATTTATAAAGTTAATTTAAAATTATTTTATAAATAAAAAATTGAAAAAAAAATATTAAAATTAATTTAAATATTTTAATAATGTATTAAAAACTAGGGAAAAAAGACATCCCGCCACAATGCTTTTTAAAATATCTCTCAAATATTTAAAATTACAATTTATATTTTTTTTGTCTGATAATCTAATAGTATATATTTCATCATTTAAAAAATTAATAAATGAAAATAAAAGTTTATAATATTTTTTTTATTTAAATATTAATTTATCAAAAATATAACTATTAAATATTCAAATTATTAGATATTAAAATCTATTATTATATTTTGTTTCACTATGCAATCACTATTATCAAATTTAATTGGGATTGTTATTGTGAAACACTTATAATAATGGGTTAAAGTAAAATATATTATAGGATTGATAAGATGGGTGCCGATTCATTTATTGAATTTTTATTTTCTCATCCTAAAATCTCTCACAAACTTTTTAAATTGACAATAATGTTGTCCAAATTCTTAGAACTTAGAATGTGTTTTGAAACCTCCAAATTCTAAAATTTGAAAACTCTCTTTAGGCTGCAAACCTTTTCTTTTTCTTCTTACTTCAACATCTTACAACTTTAAACTCTCAAATCTTCAAATGTGAAAAATCTAGTTTTTGTTTGATTTTTTTATCAAATGTTAGCTGTTTGATTTTTTTTTTTTTATCAAATGTTAGCTCGAATCATTAAATGTTTTTAATTTTTACATCAAATTTTTGGTGTAGAAGAATCCATTTTAATAATCTCGACTTTGATTTCTGTTTGACAAAAAAAACCTTCAAAGCAGTACGATTACGATAAATTATAATTAGATCTTAACAAATATGATCTAAATTTATTTGATGCATAAACAACCGTTAACAGTTCATTCGCAGTCGTAGCATAGTTTAACCGTACATGATTCAGAACATGATTAACATAGTAAATTACATGCAATAATCTATATTTTCTTGAACATGATTAACATAGTAAATTACATGCAATAATCTATATTTTCTTTGAATTAAAACTGCTCCAACATCAATATCACTTGCACCACATATCATTTCAAATGGTAAAGATCAATCAAGAGAAATCATTATAAATGCTAACCCTAATTTACTTTTTAGAGTGTTAAGTTTTTCTTTACACTTTTCATCAAACTTAAAAGGTGTGCCTTTCATTACAACAAATAACGTTTTTTATGACGAAAATTTCACCTCAAACAATAGAAAATCAAGGTATAAAGTCAAGATGCACTATTTTTTATTATTTAATTTTTTTAAAAAAAATCATACATTCCCTTAGTTTTTCATAACACCGAGGTGAAAAACAATTCAGTACAAGCTTTTATTCTCAACTATCGCAGTTTATGAATTTATTTATTTATTTGTGTAAACAAAATGTTCTAACTTTTCGTTTTTCTATTTAACTGAGACATAAAATAATAAGATTTTACTTTAAAAACACCTGTTAAATAGATTTTACCCTAATCCTTACTAATATGAAGCCGACCTAAACTCGCAAGCATCATTCTTTGGAATGAATTGCAAGATGAAAAAAATATGCAATGTTCTTCTATTTTGAACAAAATAATTTTTCTGCCCTTGCATCTATCTCACATAATGGTGTTGATGTTGTCGTTGTTGTATTTTTGGAATAACCCTCAAGTAAAGAAGAAAGCTCAATCTTTAAAGAGTACTCAGTTGATAGATTGTAAAGGCAGAATATCATTCTTGCTTCAAGTTACACAATGAATGGAGCTTAACCAACAACTAATGGAGTTTAACCTTTGAGTAAAGAAGGGAATGCAACTAAATATAGATATTAGCGAAGATATTCAGTAATAAGAGCAAAGATTTGTCGTAAATAATTTATTTTAATATTCTGTGTAAACAATGTAATTCTTTAAGATGGATTGCAAGAATAGAAAATTACTTGGGTTTAAAGTTTGTTTTCTTAAATATTTGTTTGAGCACAAAATCATATATTTGAATATTGATTTTATTTATCTAACCCTTATTTTGTTTTTCTTCAGAATTAAATGCATATAAAGCCTTGGAGAATATATTTGCACCAACATTTGATATTCACCCACCTAGGTAATTTAATTTTTATCTAGATCTACAAGAAATTTGATTTTTATTTTAATATTTTGTGTAAACAATGTAATATTATGGGTAAACAATGTAATATTTTGGGTAAACAATATAACGATTTTCTTTTAAAAAAAGAAATAATCTTACCCCTCAGTTTCATTTGTAAATCGAAAGGTAAGATGAGGTAATTTTAGAAATAATAAAAGTGCAATTGTTGTGGCTCGAACTCGTGTCTATATAACTTTGTCACTCAGTTTTAATTCCACGGAGGTATTATTCATTTTGCTTCCGAGGTAAAAAGTGATTTTTGTAGTAGTGTTTCACAAGAAAATTAGTAAGAGGTTTCGCTTGAAACCTGAATGTACTAGAAAACATATTATGCCTTTTCCATTTATGGGAAGGGGAAGTTTTTCTATTACTTCTAGTTTTTCTTGGTCAACCTCAATCCCTTTATGGGAGATTTTGTGACTGAGTACTATGTCTTATCTTACTATGAAGCGACATTTTCCCAATTAAGAATCAATTAAGAACCAGATTATACTTCTGATATCTTTTTAAAATAAGAGATAAATTAAGAAAACAATTATCAAAAGTAGAACCCAAAACATAAAAATTATCCATAAAAACTTCAATATGCTTTTCAAGTATATTATAGAATATGAATGTCATGCACATATTGAATGTCACAAAGCATTGCACAAACCAAATTACATCCTTCCATAAACAAATTCAGCGTATGAAAAAGTGAATGGTAAATTATCTTGATCTTCTGTCGCCATTGTAGTTTGATTCTATCAGGAAAATTTATCTTAAAAACAATATTACCCAGATACAACTAACCTTTCTAACATATGATCAGTGAATGTAAGAGGAAAACAATACTTCTTATCATTGTGTTGAGCATTTTATAGTCGAAACACATTGTTCATCCAAATAATATTCGAGTTGGCACTACATACACATAACTTACTCAAGGGAAGTCAGATATTGGATATATCATACATGCGTCCAACAACTTAACCACTTATTTTTTGAATACTTCTTTCATGGTAACATTATATCTTCTTTGTATTTTTATTATCGGCTTGTGTCCATCTTCCATAAAAATATTTTGCATGCATATTTAGGACTAACCCCCTTCAAATATTCAAGTGTCCATCATATTGCACCTTTATGCTACTTAAGTACACAGATAAGTCAGTCTTCTTCACTCATGCTCAATTTAGCACTAGATATTGTTGGACATTTACCTTCTTCACTTAATAACACATACTTGAAATGGGATGGAAGTTGTTTGAGCTCCATTACTTTTGTTGAATATTTTTACCTCCTCATTACCCGTGTCGTTCTCAAATTTGTCCATTTAAAGGGTTTGAATATACTTTGGGGAGGTTGTACTTCTAAAACGGATACAACTTCATTATCTCTTAGATCTCCACTTTATTCAATTATGCTTGCTGATAGAGTTAAAACTCATTCTAGGGGAAACTTTGGCACTTTATTATCTATAGCTTTTTCAATGATGGTATAAAGTATTTTTTTTTACATTATTACTGACTCTTATGTCTTCTTCGTGCTTCATTGTATCACACAAACCTATTTTAACTTCTTCATCACACACTTTTAGGGTCATTATACCACCTTCAAGGTCAATCACGCATCTTCTCGTCTCTAAAAATGGTCTTCCAAGGATGAGAGGTATTTTCTCATCTTCATTCATATCTAAAATCGTGAAATCAACTAGAAATATGAATTTATCTATCTTTAAAATAATTTCCTCTATTACCCCATATGGACGCTTCATCAAACGATCTGAAAAATATAAACTCATTATGGTGTCTTGAACCACTCAAATGCCCAATGTTTTATAGATACGGGCAATATTAGACTCACACTAGCTCCCACGTAAATCAAATCCATTTTTAAAGCTTCATATTTATAGAGTAAAACCAAAGCTTTGGTTTCCTTTACTTGCTCATTTCCTTCACGAGTCTTCTTCAATGAATCAAGTATAGACTTAGCTGAGTCTCTATTTATAATCTTTTCATACTCAGTATAAGTAATATCATTCAATAAGATTGTTCTTAATCTATGATGGTTCTTGTTGTCCTTATTTTTCTGGTCATCCATATTTCTTCTTTCAAGCTTTGAACCATTTGAATCCATAGGATGTGTGTTACCATCCATTACCATATCCCAAATATGTGCATCATATTCAAGGAAGAAACTTTCAATTCTATTTTTCCAATAGTCTAACTTTTCTCCATCAAAGATCGTAGGTTTAGAAGAATAATAACCATTATCATTATTGTCGGTAGATGTCATATTGTGTTTATGAAAGTGGATCGTTATTTGACATGGTTTAGTGTTTGACACAAAAGGGTCAATACTAGAGTCAAAGTTATGATGCTAATTGAAGGTTCAAGAAACACAAGAAAGGAGGGGTTGAATTAGGTGTCATATATGACAAATTTTTACACAACCAATCAAAAACCAATGACAAGGACAACAATGATAAAATACACAAGATTTTTATACTTGTTCACTATTAACTAAGTTAGTCCAGCCCACTCGTCTGAGTGATTTCGCCTTCTCAGAAGATCTTAATCCACTAATTAATCAAATTACAAACTCAAAGACTAACTGTCAATGACTTCTTAAGGCTACAAACTAAACTTAGTCCTTTAAGGAAAATTCAAAGACCAATTGTTAATGACTTAAGGCTACAAACTAAACTTAGTCCCTCAAGGAATATAACCAAAGTTACAATACAAAGATTATGCATATACAAGAATGCTTCTAAACAAGCAAATATACAAAATGAACTTCAGATATTATACTTAAGAAAAATATACAAATAAAAAGTTCTAAGTGTAGTGAATGTTGAAATTGTTGTTGTTCTTCTCTTTGCGTCACTAACTTTCTCTTTTTTAAAATAAAAAAAAATCATTTGTCCTCTTTAAATAGAAGATAAATAATACAATTGGAGGATAGAATTGGAAACTTCTTTAATTTCACTGTTGTAATGGTGGTGCGAGGTTAAGCCATGAATTACGATGATCCATTGGTAGTACATTCCTTAATAATTTCATCATATTTGTCCTTTTAAGGAAACGTTAGATTTTGCGGCTTGAATGTACAATTTCCAAGAATATTATTTCAATCATTATTCTCTAAATCATTGGATTCGTATTTGAGATAATTTAAAGCTTGATCAGAGTTCAGATCCTTGAAGATTATACTTCATAGTCAAGTGAAAATGAGGCTTATTTATTAGAGTAAATATAAATTGTTTATTCCAGAAGTGTTGACTTGGTTATCCAGATAGTTGACTTATCAGTTAAGCATTTCTTCGTATTTCAACCTTGGTTCAGAATATGATGATGTCCAGAGTCTAGAGTCTATTTATCCAAAGTCTCGTTATCCAGAGTCCAAAGTCTTATTATTTAGAGTCTAGAGTCTGATTTGTCCATTTTGTCCAGCGTATGGCTTGTTTAGAGCTGGCTCTATCCCTAGTCTACTTTTTCTAGAGTCCAAATTGTCTTTCATTATCTTTAAGATTCTACACACTTAACAAAATTATTAGAGTATAAAATTTTTCTTTATACTTTCTTATCATCAAATCTCAAGGATTGTAGATGTAGAATCAAACATGTTTCAATAGCTAACACATTGGAATGACTTATGGCAATGTCCCAAGATGTTTAAATATATAAATGAGCTTATAAATATAATAACTTACTAATGATTTCTATAAGATAAATGAGGTAGGGAAAGATTAATTGAGTAAGTGATGTAATATTGGGAACTTAAACCTAGTGTCTCAATGAATACATGTGTAACCTCAGTTGTGAGTGTTGTAAGATATAAATTATGTCTTTATAATGTGTATATAAGTTAATTAATTAAAGACATGATACAAGTCCAATGTTTATATGCATAGGTTCATAAGAAGAAGTGTTTAGCTCTAAGAGACAGTGATTGATGTGAATTATGTTTAGCTTCGAAGAACCATTGTATGATATGTATTAGGTTTGAAAGGACCAATGTTTTCATTAACCGACAATGTTGAGGATCATTATGTAAAATAACTCTAATATCTAGGACTTCGGTCTAGTAGGACTTCGGTATAGTGATAAGATTAATAATTGATAATGAGAGCAGAAGGTTCAACTGGAGTTTATTTTCATTTGTTTGATCATGCATCATGATCATCAGAGATTAGCTTAGAAATTTGGTCCAGTGTTGAGGATCACTTAGTAAAATAACTCTGATATCCAAGACTTTGGTACAGTGTTTAGGACTTCAGTCTAGTGTTTAGGACTTCAGGCCAGTTTTGTAGGTCGGTTGTAACGTCCTGACTTATTTTATTTATTTTCCTTAACTTAATTAGGTAATAATTGTGAATGTGTTGTGTTATTGGTGTGTTTGAGCTACTCTTGGTGTGGGGGTGGTGGCCTTAAAAATAGACTTTAAGATGTTGGGGTGTGTGTGAGCAATAGAGTAAAGATTGGTGGTGTGGTGAGTAAAACTAATTAGATTATATTAGTTAGTAATTATTTATTTAAATAATATAAGATAAATATTATTTAGATTAAATATTTAGTATTATTATTATTATTTTAATTACTTGGGATTAATAATAATAGTAATATAATAATAATAGTAATAATAATAATAATAATAAATAATAACAATAATAAATAATAATAATAATAATAATAATAGTAATAATAATAATAATAATAATAATAACAATAATAATAATAATAATAATAATAATAATAATAATAATAATAGAAGGGGGATAGTGAGTGGGAAAACAATCAGATCATGAAAGTTTGGAAAAAAAAGAGAAAGAAGAGGCTAGGGAAAAGGAAAAAGGAGATCACCATTGTTGAGGAACTTGAAAGAACTCTAAGGTAAGGGTGGGGTTCTAATTATATAAGGGGTTCTATGAGTGGTAGGTAAATTATATCTATGCTTGAATCGTTGTTTTCTTCTCTCAATATCATGATCATTGTTGCAATTTGTAATTGTTGGATTAATTGTGTGGAATGTGCAATTGTATGTTGTTTGATGAATTAGATGTGTTAGAATGTTGTATGATGATGTTGTGGTTGATGATTGAATGAATATTGCGTAATTTTGTTGTTGAAATTATGCACTTGATGGAATTATTTATGGTAGATATGTTGTTGTGTGTAGTTGCGGGTCAGAGTTGGAACTAAGTTATGATTGTGTTTGGTGGAAAAAATTTGGGGTTTGGAACTTTTGAAAGGTGGTTTTTCGTGTCAAAATATAGGACAAATGAATTGTAATAAAAATGGGGTTTTAGGATGGCTTATAAGTGATTTTCATTTTGAAAAGTTGTAGAAAAGTGTTTATGCGCACATCGTAATCGGTTACCAGATATGGTGTAACCGGTTACACTACTTTAAAAATTTATTTCATGGACATTCTGTGAGGGTGTAATCAGTTACCAGGATTTGGGTAACCGATTACACCGTGTGTGTTTTACATAGGGTGACTAGTTACAAGGGGTGTAACTGGTTACCTCAATTGGTGTAACTGGTTACACTAGGATCAATTTTTTAAAAAACTTCTAAAGTTCATAACTTCAGTTCTAGGTGACCGATTCGGGCTCCGTTCGAAGAGTTGTGAAGCTGACGCAACGAAATTTATTCTAAAATTGGTTGCAGCACTTGAAAATGAATAATTTGATGTGTGATGGTGTAAATGCATTGTAGTGTTTATGTTGTGGTGTGATATAATTTGAAATGCATTATTGTTTCTTGCTATATTGTATGTTGATGTTGTTGAGTTGTTATAGCATGTCTTGGTGCATGGTGGCCAGTATTAGTGGAGTACATTGACTATGGAGGTGTTGGTTATTGTGCTTGGTGTTATTGTTGCATGTTGTATGTTGCATGCATTCATGGTGTTGGATAGTGGTCCGTTGTTGGTGAGCCTCAGTTCTAGGTGGTAAGGATTGGGTGCGAGTAGCTAATTTCGAAGGTGATTGAATCAATGAAGCGTTATTGGTAGTGATGATAACGAATTATTATGCTCTGACCCTAGGTGGTGAAGATCTGAGCGGTGAACCTGAGAGTTCACGTATTGATACTGTATGCGTTGAGTCAAGTCGTGAGTCTCATTGCATTAAATAGTGGTTGCATTTTTTGTTTTATTTGGATAATTATGGTGTTGAGTGTGTGGATGTGTATAGTGGAGTGAGTGATTTTGCATGTAATAATCTGATGCTTACTTATTATCCTGCTTTCCTTTATATAATTATGAACTGTCACCCCTTCTGTTTGAATGTTGCCTTTACATGGGCAACATGCAGATAATCCACAGTAGAGGCGTTGATGTGAGTGGGAGATGAGGTCTTCCTTTTATTTTTAGAGTCGACGTCTGCTTTGATGTGTAACACCGGGGAATGGAATGTTTTTATGTCATTTATGTTGTTGGAGTTTATTTGGATATTTTCTAAGTTGATGTTGTTTATGATTACTTTAAAACATGTTGATGCTTTGAATCATTAAATTGTCAACTTATTGATGTTTCCACTACAATATATGTTGACTTTTAAACTATGTTATTATTATTATTATTATTATTAACAATTAAAAAAAAGTATATGTGTTACATATCATGAAGTATGAGTAGGTTTTGGTGAAATGTAGCGTCCTAATAAGTTGTTGAATCGGTGTGGTGTGATAGTTGAATACTGTCGATGTTGTATTCTAACAATTGTTTTTGTTATTGGTGGAAAAAAATGGTTGGAAAAAACGATACTGCGATTGCTGCTGCTTTGCAGGCTGTTCAGAATCAACCTAATGCTGGTGGGAATGATGAGTACCATCATTTGGGAATTTATAGAGGAAAAAACTGCCTAAGTTCTTGGGTAGGCATGATCTTGATGGAGCGTAGGCTTGGCTCAAAGAGATTGAAAGAATCTTTCATGTGATAGATTGCTCCGAGGAGCAGAAGGTACGGTTTGGTACTCATATGTTGGCTGAAGAGGCTGATGACTGGTGGATCAACACTCATCAGGTGTTAGAAGCTGCAAGTGAGGTGGTCACTTAGGCTGTGTTCCGCAGGGAGTTTCTGAGGAAGTATTTTCCATGAAGATGTTCGTAGGAAGAATGAGATTGAATTTTTGGAGCTGAAGCAGGGTAATTTAACTGTTACTAAGTATGCTGCAAAATTTGTGGAACTTGATAAGTTCTATCCTTATTAAAATGAGGCGACTGCTTAGTTCTCAAAGTGTATCAAGTTTGAGAATGGTTTGCATCTTGAGATTAAGTAGGGGATTGGGTACCAATTAATTCAGAGGTATCTAGAGTTTGTGAACAGCTGTAGAGGTTTTTAAGAGGATAGTAAAGCTTGGTCAGCTCATTATAAAAGTCTGAGTGAGAAGAGGGGAAAGCAGAATGTGAATCATGGGAAGCCATATAGTGCTCCGGATGAGAATGGTAAGCAGATGGTTGCTGATGGTAAGAGGCCAAGTGGGGGAGGTGCTCCCACTCCTCTTAAGTGCTATAGGTGTGGTGAGTTGGGTCATCGTGTCAGTGAATGCAAAAGTGATGTGAAGAAGTGTTATCGGTGTGGGAAGACAGGACATCTGATTGCAGATTGCAAGAACAATGTGGTGACTTTCTGCAACTGTTGGGAACCAAGACATATATGTACTCATTACTAGAAGCCAAAGCAAGGTTCAACAAGAGGAAAAGTGTTTTCTCTATCAGGGACTTAGACTTACATTAATGACAAGTTGATCAGAGGTATATGTTACATTAATAAGACACCTTTGATTTCTATTATTGATACTGGCGCTACTCATTCTTTTATTGCTGCTGATTGTATGAAAAAGGCTATGAAGGTTAGAAAAGTACACAAGAAGGGGGTTGAATTGTGTTTTCCATTTTCATAGTTTTCATATGATCAGAGTTTAGAATCTAAATGGTGTTCAGATTCTGGTTAGTTCTTAGCAGCAAAATGTTAAAAGAAAAAAATAAATAATAGCTAAAGACACAAAGATTTATATTGGTTTCTCCCCTAACTGAGAGTAGTCCAATCCCCTTGATTCACAAGAGATTTTAACTATAATCAAAATATGATTACAATCGCTTATGCATTCTGCATAAGACTTTTACACTTGCTCAGACCCAAGGTCCAAGACTTCTTCTCGAGCTCCTCACTCAAGACTTCTGCTCAGGTTCCACGAACCCAAGACTTCCTTGCTCAGGCTCTTAGCCTAAGACTTCTGCTCCAAGTTCCATGAAACGAGTCTCTTTGCTTGCACCCCTTAGGTCAAGACTTACTACTCAAATTCCATGCACTAGGCATTCCTGCTTAAGCTCCTCAAGCTTAAGACTTCTGCTCTTGGTTCCATGAAACGAGTCTCTTTGCTTGCACCCCACCAGTCAAGACTTATTTCTCCAAGTTTCAAGAACTGATCTATCCTATTCAAGCCACACTGACTCAAGACTTTCTTGCTCAATCAATATACTTGATTAAGACTTTCACTGCTCAAGCACATATAAAGAGACATACATGGCTCAAGCACATAGCAAGAGACTTACATGGCTCAATCATATAGAAAGAGACTTGCATGGCTCAAGCATCTTGGCTCAAGACTTCCTTGCTTGTATCCTAATGACACAAGAATTTTATCTTAACTACTGAACACACTCAGCAGAATAGAGAACAACGTGTATATAATACAGGTATCAGAGGTACGGGAAATCACCATAACAAAGACCTAAAACACTTAATATTTCTAAGATAGTCAATGTGTAAGAAATCTTAAGGCTTTTACAATTACAACCTACACCATAAAAATCTGCATATACAATGTGTTAATAATTGTTGATCTTGTTAATCCTTGTTAAAGAATCAACTTGAACCTTCATCCATATTTATAGCCTTTTTAGAAACTAGCCGTTGAAGAAGTAACTTGATCAAGAGTCTTTGTTGTTACTCCATAGTACAAGAGTCGTTGAAGATAAATACACCAGAAGATCTTAATCCAATGTGTAACATGTTTAACCTTTAAGTCTTCAAGAGATTCTGTATTATTAGAGCCGTTGAAAGTAGATATCCATAAAGTACTTCAGCCTTTCTTGAGCCATGCAATCTGTAGACTCTAGTTTACAAACTGATTTGACAATACAACTTGCTTTCTGCAGTACGACAACTTCAACTTTATCACCAACTATGAATGGTACCAGAAGCCACTTTACATTCATTAAATGTAGATACAATAACTTTTCTTAGCAAGTGATCTTTAGATTCTGCCACCAGAAGCTGGAAATTCAGCAACTCTAAAATTGTGCTTAATGTAGAACAGATTCTTACAATAATATTTACAAGTATTAGAACCTGCTCACATGTAACATACATCAAATTGACCATTGTTCTTTCAATACTTTGTTATCACCAAAACCCAAGGAAAATATGTCATGAACAAATCTTGTTCTAATAATCTCCCACTTTTTGATGATGACAAACACAAGTATTTAAAGGACAATTGTTGAGCAGTTATAATTTTCTTTGTAACATCAGGGTATGAGGTTTGTAAGCTCCCCCTTAGTCTAATAATCCAAAGTAGAGTTTTGTAGACTTCATACTAGGTACTAATCTCAAGAAAAAGTAATTTAGTTTTCTTAGTAACATCAGAGTCTGAGGTTTGTAAGCTCCCCCTGAGTCAAACAGTTCAAAGGTTGAGGTTTGTAAGCTCCCCCTTAGTTCCATATTTAAGAAAACCAAAAATAATATTATAACTTTCTTTGGTAACATCAAAATACGATGTTTGTAAGCTCCTTTTGAGTCTGATAGGCTAAGTCTGAGGTTTGTAAGCTCCTCATTAGTTCTATGTACAATAAAGTTAAACTGTGTCGCCCAGGAAAGATAACCATAAAAACATAAATATAAATAACAAAATTATAAATGACCAATATGTACAACTGACTAGGTACTCAATGGGTTCAGTTTCTAATTAAATACTTACCATTATTTCTCCCCCTTTTGTTACGTCAAAAAGAAATAAAAAGAGAAGAAGAAAAGACTTACAGTCATAACTGCATCACAGACCATCATTACAGGATCAGTTTCCAAGAAATTAAAAAATGATTTAGTAACATGGGATCATTAAGGATTGTATAGTGCATGCTTTAAATTTTTAGTGGTCGTTCCAAGAATCAAGCATGATTAAATCATTCGTTTGAGTAGCTCAGAAGTGATTATAAAAGTAATCCAAACTAGTTCATTTTCATCAACATCCTCCAAAGTCATGGAGGCATCAACTGAGAGTCATAAGACTTACGTAGCAACAGAAATCTCTGAGAGCTCTACAAGACAAGATGTCCAGAACATACAAAAACGAGTTGTTTCTAAATCATCTACCATTGGGCATGTGCCCTCTACAAGAATCACTTCTAAAAAGGCAACGTCAGCAACTCCAACACATCCTACAAGAGTAGGTTCATCAAAATCTATGATGAAGCCCAGAAGAAAGATATTGAAGGGATCGAGGAGATGAAGGTGGTACAACAAAATGTTCTACCATCCAATCCCAGAGGCAGAAGAGGAAGAAATTGATGTGGATGAGCTAGACATAGACTATGACAATTGTTATCATCATATGGCTCAGGATGACTTCGATAGGGACCTATATTAAGCATTAGAAATTCCTTATGAATCAATGTTTTGTAATCCTCTACTTCAATTAATGAAAAATTACCTTTTTGACCAATTTTTTTATTGCATGCAAATACTTTCAATAACTTCCCTTAGATTTACAAAAGGACATTAATGAAGTAAAATTGACACCAGAAGCAACAGATAAACGAGTCAAGTATAATATTCATAGATGTTAAAGAATCTTTAATAGGTTAGACTATTAGATAGCATTTCCAAGATATATTATTTTAGATATTGATAAGACTTAATCAATATGAAAACAACAGATAATTGGAACAAATATATGTAACACATCTATACAAGAACTCATAACATACTTACTTTCATAATCACTTAATCCTTAAAACACCAAGATGTACAAACAGAAGCAAATATGGGTTCCAAAGAGAGATTTCAGAAACACAGCCATACTGAATGCAGCAACTCAGGCAAGTGAAAGTAAAGCAGCATCTGAGGATCTACTAGCAAGCAGATGACTTTGGAAGCTCTCACCTCTTCAGCATCCTTTGTGAAGACACACATGAGAATAAGATCTTCTGGGTCCAGACGCAGAACTCAACTATGAAAGGAGGCTTTGGAGTTTGCCAAGGAAGAATGGAAAGATTACTTAGATAATTTGTACATGTCAGATGATCTTAGGGAATACCTTAGGGCCAATCCAACAGACTATAATGTTTAAGTGATTTGTATTACCTTCCATCTTATTAATGATAAAAGTTGCAAACATTAAGTTCTTACTCCCATTACTTTTAATTCTTTTGAACAACTATAAATAAATACAATCAACAGTTAACTAAACAAAAATATGAACAAAATTTGAATTAATAATAAGATAACTTAATGCAAAGGTTCTAACAATTACAAGGCATAACTATTGCAGAAATCTAACATCAGAATCTTTCAAAGATAACTTCAAACTTGTCTCTCCATATTTTAGACAAATCAGCCTCAGAACTTATAATAACACCTTGTTGAACAAGTAATTCTAAAAGAACTCGTCCAAAGGGGTGAAGAAAATATTTCTCTTGTGAAAGAAAGAAAGAGTCTTCTTCAAATAGTCAAACATAACTTGAGGAAGATCAACCTACAAGTCTAAGTTGAGAAGTAGAAGTAGATCTTTTTCAATAAGGTCTACAAGCTCTAAATCCTTATCCTTAGGAAGTAAGTTTGAATTCATAATATGATTCCAAACAACAGCATCTGGACGATAATTTGAGACCACTGATGTATTAAATGGATCTACAAAGATACACCAAGTAGTAAGATGGTGTTCCCAAACAAGAGTTCTTGGGATTTCTCCAATTTCCTCATAATTGATCATATTAGTGATTGCTTTAGAGGTTAATTTTATAGAAACACCAGTTACTTTAGAAATAATAGCACACTCAGAATTCAACTCAACAATGGAATCCTTAATCCAAAACTCTTTGACAAGATCTAGATAAGTGAAACCATAAAATATCTCAAAGTATATATTCCATCCTTGTTCAACATAGTCTTTTAGAAGTTTAAGCCTAACTTAAGCAACTCATCAAAATCCACAAACTTTTCATTGATGACTACCAATTGATTCAAAGATGAATTGACTAGAAAAATCATCCCAAGGTTGGTTTGATCAGCACACAACCACAAAGAAAATAGAAAGAAAAAGAACTGAACAAGATTCCTAAAAGAATAAGAATCTTGTAAGAAGAAGGACAAAATGATGATTCACAAGACAGGGGATAGTAACAATAAGTATCCAAGAAGAAAACATCATTATCCAAAGGTTTTTATCCAATAGATTTCTTGAATCCACTATATGAATTTTACCTTTATAAAAATTTAAGTATTATAAAAGTCTTTGAAAAAACCTTTTACTTAAACTGATTTATTCAAAGTAAAGAATCCTCTTCTTTATTTCTAAATCTAACAACTTTAAGAAGCTATTATCCATCAGAGCCTAGTAGAATTACATATATATATATATATATATATATATATATATATATATATATATATATATATATATATATATATATATATATATATATATATATATATATATATATATATATATATATATATATATATATATATATATATATATATATATATATATATATATATATATCTTCTGTCAGTTATAAGTCTCCAAGATTCTATTCAGAACCAACATTTCCTCTTGAAACAAGAGTCATGAGTGAAAGATGAATATTGGATTATTTCATTTGGCAGCTAACAAATAGAAATTACATCACAAAAAGTGAGGAAACTGTTTCCATAAATATGATCATCATCTAGCTTTATGAAATATTTAGTATAGATAAATATAATAGAGTTTCTTCTTAAATATGTCTGAAGATCCTTTTTCAAGAGAACTTCCCTAGAAATCTAATTGAAACTTTGTATTTACACCTACACAAATATCTCATTGAATCAAAATATAAGCCAGAAAAGAATAAGCATGCCCTTTTTTTTTTGTTATTTTATCGATGAGACTCGTATCAGTATTCCGACTTGGCCATATAGTCTAAACACCACTTTGAGTGGATTCTGATTCAATGGTTGTTAAACAACTAACTCCAATACTCTTACCAAACTCAGTACCTCTAGCACTTAAGTCTGGGTTGCGGGATCTTCTTCCATCAAATGTTATAAACAACCTTTGATAAATGCCATGGAAAATTCCTTTGCTCCTTTTTTGATATCTGCAACAAATACATTTAAATCATGGCACTCGTATTACTATGAGACCATATATAAATGTTCATATAGTCTTTCCTTCGCCTTATGGCACATTCTAATAGCAGTACCATGATTCATTCCAGAGTATCAGTCTAGAATAAATCATATTATGAACACACTACTACAAAATACACATTCGGTAACATAATATTACTACGGTCTTGCCTTCCACTGTTGTAATATATGAAACTGGATGCGCCTAATGCTTATTTATTTTTATAAAAGTCATTTTATCACGGTTGATAGACACAACTGTGGTGATAGAGTGAGTGGTAAAGGTTAGAATTCTGGCAACTACATTTTTTTCATTTTTCCTATTACAAAAAGCGTGTGCCACTTAAATTCATAAATAAATAAAAAATAGAAGATTATTTAATCACGGATTTAATAAGCAACTGTTGTAATACTATCTGTACAACCTTTTTTCTTCCCTAAATAGAGAAGCGCTCTTCCCAACTATAATGATTGAAAATTTTCTTCATTTTTCAAGACGGTCACAATGTCATTCAAGAATATCAACCATTGAAAATAATCATTGCAAGCATTAAATCATCAAATCTTTCATCTTCAACCTCTTCTATAAAGGCACAATTTCGTATATTCAATTTACACTTCTTCAAAACTATTCTTCTTAACTACATATAGCAACATGAGTTCTCCATTTGAAAATGCTAACAGAAATATCTCAACTGAAGTCACCACATTACAACACCATGATCAACAATCAATTAAGGAGGTACAGCCATCTAGATTGAATCCTATCAGGGATACACTTAGGGTTAGGAAGGCCAAGAAGAAGAAGAAAAAGGTACCCAGGAAAATTTGTTGCTATGATTCTAACGAGGGTAGCGAAGAGAGATTCATAGATTATGAAGATTTCTTTGCTGCTAGGGGATATTGTTTCAACATTGACAAAATTATGTGATGAAATAATTTATGTACTCTACCCTCTTGGCCCTCTTAATGAAATTATTTACTATTGTTATATATACTCTTTCATTTATACACTATTATTGTTTTACAAAAAACTAGTACAAGTCAATAAAAAAAACAATAATCACAACAGTAATGAAAAATAACAATAAGAATAATTAATAACTCTCTCATAATTGGATTCATAAATAATTAAAAAAATTGAAAGTTATTTAACCACAGTTTTACTAAAGAACCGTTGTAAAATTTTAAAATTATATCATGGTTTTTCTTTCAAACCTTGAAAAAAAGTGATATATTATAACACGGTTTTTCTTTCTAACCATGATAAAATGTGATATTTTTTACTATATAAGCGAAAGTATCTATGGTGGTGAGTTAGCTAGGGGTGTAACGCCCGTTTATTCAAAAAAAATTTCTTTTCATAATTTAAAATAGTGAATTATGCATTTTGTTGTGTTTGGGGATACCCTTGGTGTGGGGTAGTAACCTTAAGAGTAGAGATTTCTGGTGTGAGAAGTAAAACCAAATAGAATGTATTATTGATAATTAGTTAATTTGGTAATATTAGGTGAATTTTGACTTAATTAAATATTGTTGAAAATTATTATTATTATTTCAATTAGATGGGATCAATAATAATAATAATAATAATAGAATGAAATAAAAGAAAATGAGATATTAAATGTGTAGAGAATTGAAGGGCAGAATTGTAATTACATAGTGTGAGTGAGGGTAGAAGAGGAAAACCATAGTGAGGGGTTTATAAAGGAATTGGAAAAGATTGAAATTAATTTTTTCTGAAGGTACGTATTTGGAACTGAATGTGAGGAAGGATAGTTCTAGAGGAGAAGAAGAGGAACCATCACCTGTGAAAGTTTGGAAAACTTGAATTTGAGGTAAGGGTGGGGTTCTGATCCTATAAGGGTTAACATGTTGAACGGTGGGTAGAAGTTAGGTTTTGTCTTATGGGTGGAATGTTTTTCTATGTGTTGATTATTATGAATACTTGATCAATGATGAAATTGTTACTTGATTATGTGAAAAATGATATTTTCTAACTGATATGTAAAGAGTTCAGTATATGTATGTGTAAGAAATTCTGTTTTGGAAATTGTTGAAAATTCCTCCATTTTTTAGTTTTGGAGTTTTGATTCGGAAGAATGAAATTATTATGAATTGTTGTTAATCCACGAGTAAAACAATGAATAATCGAGGCTTAGGATGTTAATTCGATATAAAATCGGGTCTATGGTGATAGAGGTTAGTGGTATAGGCTTTGGTGTGAAATTCGGGGGTGAAAGCGCTTTTAAAAAAGTGATTTTTGAGGTTCGAAACAGTATGAGTCGACCGCTAGAACCCCTGGGTCGACTCATGGCCACCCGAATGCAAAATTATGGAAATTTTAATAGTATGTGTCGACTCATAGGTTTTGCGTCGACCTAAGTACTTTGTGCATCGACCATTGAGTCGACTTATAGGCAGAAAAACAACAGAAACAATTTCGGTCATAACTTTTTATCCGTTAATTCAAATGACGAATCGTTTGAAGCGTTAGAAAGCTAATGATCTGAAATTTAACATGGTATAATTAGATGAGTCATTTTTATAATATTTTTATGTCTAATATGTTTAAGATTACGACTATTACTTGTTGTGCATGTAAAGAAATTACGTTGTAAGTGGTGAAACTTGAATGTTTTTATAATGATGTTATTGTGGTGTTATTAGTGTAAATTGGGCATGTTTGATGATGTTATTGTGATTTCATAATATATACATGTATGTCTATACTATATGAAATACGTTTTTATGCTTGATGGCCAATTTGGGTGGTGTACAATAACCATGGTGGTGGGTTATTGCACATGATGATGATGTTGTTGTTATATGATAAATAGTTGCATTGCATATATTTATAGACAGATGGTCCGTTGTTAGTGAGCCTAAAATTCCATTGTGTGAATTAGGGCCAATAGCTGATTCGGAGGTGATGGATCAGTGAGTGGTTCTGGTCCTAGGAGGTGGGGACTAGAATGGTGAACTTGAGTGTTCATGAAAATTGGTACCACATGCATACACATTGAGTTGTGTGTGAGTCTCATTGCATTATATGTCATCTATGTTTATAAGTTTTGAAATACATGGTGATAAGTGATTAATTGACTTGTATTGTGTGATTTACTGGTTGTTTGGGAATAATTGGTGATGATATTGTTGGATGATTGATGTAAGATGTTAGTTGAATTGTTGTTGTGATAACTTCATGCATGCTATTTAACATGCTTTCCTTTATATTATCATGATATCTCACCCCTTATGTTTGAGTATTACCTCTACATGGGTAATGTGCAGATACTCCGCAGTAGGACTCAGGTGTGAGTTGGAGATGGAGTCTACTTACCTTTTTCCATTAGTTTGACGTCTGCTCTAATTGTAACACTGGGGAGTTGTGGGAACGCTTTTATGAATTTTAATTTCTTTGATATTATGGAAATCTCCTTTAATATGTTTAATTGTTTCCTGTTGGATTACATGTTTCAAATTTAAATGATTTTATGTTTCCGCTGCAATTAAAATATAAGTGTTACATAACCAGTACGATAAGCAGGTTTTGCATGTTAAAATTAACATCCTATGTTTTGTATGTATTAAAGTAATTAATCTGATATTTTATTTAATTTTATTATGGGGGAATTGTAAGGGTGCTACATAGTGGTATCAGAGCAGGTTGGTATGTCCATCATAGTTGTTGAGTCGTTGTGAGAGATCAAAAGGATCTTCCGGGTTATGAATTGTCGTGAGGCACAAAAGGTGCGGTTAGGTACTCACACGTTAGCCGAGGAGGCCGGTGACTGGTGGGTTAGCACCCATCAATTGTTGGGAGCTACAGGAGAATTTATCACTTAGGATGTGTTCAGTAGAGAATTCCTGAGGAGATACTTTCGTGAAGATGTCCGAGGTAAGAAGGAGATTGAGTTTCTGGAGTTGAAGCAAGGTAACATGTCGGTTACAGAATATGCTGTGAGATTTGTGGAACTTGATAAGTTCTACCCTCATTATAGTGAATTAGAAGATTCCTTGATTTGGTGGATTGTTGTAGAATCTATGAAGAAGATAGCAAGGCTCGATCGACTCACGATAAGGGGTTGGCCGAGACGAAAGGAAAACGACAGATGAATCGAAGGAAGCTTTATACAACTCCATCTGATAAAGGTAGAATGAGATATGCTTATGGAAAGAAGCCAAGTGGGGGAGGTGTTCCTACTGTTCCTAAGTGCTATAGATGTGGTGTGATGGGTCATCACGTCAACGAGTGTAAGAGCAATGTGAAGAAGCGCTACAAGTGTGGTAAGACAGGACATCTGGTCACTAATTGTACTGAGAAGGTAATGATTTGCTTTACTTGCGGAGAACTTGGTCATATCAATACTCATTTCCAGAAACCAAAGCAAGCTGCAACTAAAGGAAAAATGTTGACTCTGTCAGGAACTCAGACTTCCAATGAGGACAGGTTGATCAGAGGTATATGCTATATTAATAACACGCCTTTGATTGCTATTATTGATATTGGTGCTACTCATTCCATTATTTTTTATGATTGTGTGAAAAGGCTAGGCCTTAGTGTGTCTATGATGAGGGGAGAAATGGTTATCGAAACTCCAGCTAAGGGATCAGTGGCTACTTCTCTAGTTTGCTTAAATTGTACTTTGAGAATATTTGATAAGGATTTCGGGATGGACCTCATTTGATTTCCATTGAGGAATCTCAACATTATCTTGGGAATAAACTGTTTGATGTTTAACCATGTTCAAATTAATTATTTAAATCAAACGGTGTGGTTTCCTACTCCTAGTGATGAGGAGGGGGCTAATTTATTATCTATGAAAGATTTGAAGGATATTTTAGAAGATGACACTCAGTTGTTTGCGATGTTCTTATCGCTATCTGTTGCCAGCCAAGCTGTGATCGATGAAGTGTAGATGGTACGAGAGTTTCCAGAAGTATTTTTAGAGGATATTTCAGATGTACCGCCAGAAAGAGAAGTGGAGTTTTCTATTGATCTTGTCCCTGGTACCAGACCTATTTCTACGGCACCATACAGGATACCAGCTTCTGAATTAGCGGAGTTGAAGAAACAGTTGGAAGACTTGTTGGAAAAGAAGTTTGAAAGACCAAGTGTGTCACCTTGGGGAGCTCCATATTGTTGGTAAAGAAGAAAGATGGTAGTATGAGATTGTGTATAGATTACCGGCAGTTGAACAAAGTGACGATTAATGAAAAGTATGTAAATGACATTACCTTTGGTTCTGCTAATGCTACCTTGTGTAAGGAGCTTTCTAAGTCTATGCAGGCAGAGTTTGAGATGAGTCTGATGGGAGAACTCAAGTTTTTTTTTCTGGGTATTCAAATTAACCAAAGCTCAGAAGGAACATATATCTATAAGATCAAATAAACAAAAGAAATTATGAAGAAGTTTGACATGTTAGAATGCAAGATATCTAAAAGACTAATGCATCCTACTTTTATTTTGGAGAAGGATGAGTTAAGCAAGAAGGTAGAACAAAAGGTATACAAAGGTATGATAAATTCTCTCTTATACATAATTACTTCTAGACTTGACATTCTATTCAATTTTTATTTATGTGTTCGCTTCAAACTAGATCCTAGAGAGTCTCACTTAACAACTGTTAAGAGGATCTTCAAGTATCTAAAAGGTACTACTAACCTTGGCTTGTGTTATAGAAAATAAAAATAGTACAAACTTATAAATTATTGTGATACTGATTATGCTGGAAATAGGCTATAAAGAAAAAGCACTTCTAGAAGCTGTTAGTTTCTGGGAGACAACTTGATCTCATGTGTTAGACGATGGCAATAATCTAGAAGGCGAGGTTGAATAGATCACTAATTTTTAAACAAGAGTCAACGCTTAAAATTTGGTTTTTAAAATGTGCGGGAGCGGCCGAGGAATCAAGTCGTCTAAACGAACCGTTATTGGTAAGATCGGATATGTGAAAAGCCGAATAGAATAAAATTCAATGAGAAAACGAATAAATGATTTTCCAATTAATCAATACAAGTAACTAACACTTAGTTTTAACCTATTTCCAATGAATTGTAAAATCTAAACTTAAATTGACAATATCACCAACAGTTTGTGTGCACTCAATATGTCAAACACTTGGTGTGCACAACAGTCCAAGTTGAATTTCCTTTGTAATGCTAGTGTAGAACTTTTCACAATTACAATTCAAGAGATTGTAATTAGTTTTGCAAACCAAATTTCAGCACTACACAAGACAGGAAATGTATTGAGTAATCGAAATCACACAAACATTAACAACACAAATAAAAGATATAGAGAAAGAGAGAACAACACCAGATTTGTTTAGGAAGTTCCCCTTTTCTTCCTCGCTTCGGGTACGCCTGCCCCCAATTCTAAAACTAGATTTGAGATATTTATTATCATGTTGCAAAATTTATACAAGAGAATTAATATTCACCACCACTCAATCCTAATTGTTGAAGTTGATACGATTCCCTCCTCTCCTCTTGATTCAAGTCGAATCAAATGCATCAAACACTCCGAACAAACCTCCGACTACCGCTACTTGTTTGCTCTAACCCACCATTCTTCAGACCTTTCGCTCGAAAGATTTTTATCGCAAGATGTTCGACCCTAAATCTTTCTTCACAATCCTCCGATTACCATTACTTGTTTGGACAAACTCACCTTCTTCAAACCTTTCACACGGATGAATCTGTGAGGCAATGATTTTTGTAAAAAAAAACCCCAAACTCTAAAGATCTTGAAGGGAAAAACCCCAATGGTTTTATTCAAGAAAAACCCACTGAATCTTCAACCCAAACTAGATACACAATCCTATGTTTGGACGTTATCACCTCGATAATGCACAAGATCAACAAAAGTTGTTATGTGTAATTGTTGAAGAATGCAAGTGAGAATGAAGATGATGAGCAAAAATTAGTGTATATCTTTCACTTTTCTTGTTCTCTCTTGTACAATAATGAGACAAATGAATATATATGATGCTTAGGCCCAATAACTAACATAAACACATTTTGAAACACAACAGACCAGAAATATTGTCTCACAACAGCGAGAGGTCGACCTAACTATTAGGTGGGTCGACCTGAGCACACCCGATTGCAAGACTATACAAAAAATCAAGCAATGCGTCTACTGGAACAGGGTCATGCGTCTATCCAATGTTACTTCAAAATAACATATTTTTATTCTTTCAGTATGAGTCAACTTATGGGTGGACGTGAGCAGATCTGAGAGTAATTGATTTTTGATCAACATGTATGCGTCGACCTCCACAGGACTCTAAAATGCCTAAAACAAGTTCTTTGTGAATAATTTGGTCCACCTAAACTATTTTTGTTTAGACCTAAGGTATATAATATGATCAAGTGTGCAAATATCATATATGAGATGCTCCTATATGTATAAACACATGAACGTAAGATATTTTGTGCATTTTAAAGAATAAATGCAATCTAAGACGCGATGATACCGTCCAAAGTACAAAGTACGAGCTAATTCAAGTTTTGACATCATTAAAATAAGGACTAAGGAACCTTTCCCTCACATACTCCCCATTTATTATGATGGCAAAACCGTTGCAAAATCTTCAAATTATCGAGTACTTTGAGAAACATCCTCCTCCTTATTTTATGCATTTCTCTGTGAGAAAAAATCTGATATATCTTTGTGAAGTGCTGCTTTTGTATTCTCTCCCTTTGACAACTTCAAAAAGAGCGAAGCACGAGGTCAACCAAAATAAAAACATACTCATATGAACACAGTCATACAATTTGCAACAGATAAGCATCAACAACCATTCACATTAAATGATGTTAACACAAGGGATATAAACAGAAATAGGACAAGAAACATAGAGAAAGAAACTTAGCGCATTACACAACCAAATTTGTTCAATACATGTTCCAAGTCAACTGATCCAAAACAAATTAAAAAACACAGAATAACTTGCAAAATGAAACATTAAATGCACTCCGCAAAAGCAACTCAACCCTTTATGGTCTCCTCCTCCTGTGTAGGTGACCTCTCCCTCTAAAAGAGTAATCCAGATGTGGTACTCTTTATTCCTCGTGGTGTTCAGTGAAGTCAAGAACTATCATGTTTAGAGTGTTGAAGGCAACAGAGAGAGATTGATGCTAACTTGCAGAATTCTAAGTCATAGTATCAAACCTTTGCAAGACTGTCGAGGCAAACAAATCAAAGTTATCACTTTGAGCTTGAATTTGACCTTGTAAGGAAGTGTACCTTTCCTCTTGAGGAGCAACAAAGTTTTGTTGTTGAATCTGCATATTCCTTAACATTTCCAGGACTTCAGAGTTATCCGTTTGGTATTGAGGTGGAGATGGAGGCATGTAGGATGAGCCTTTGTTAGTCCAACCTATATGTTGACATTCTCCCCAACCGTGGTTAGCATAGGGATCATGTCCAGGTGAATCACCTAACCAATCACCATGACCGTCAGTAGGATGGTCATCCTCCTCCATGTCATGAGTTTCCTCATCCTCTTCTTCGTCATCCTCTTCATCCTCATCCAAATTCTAAACCCTTGAACCTGAGGCTTTTATCTTAAAGACATACCTTTGCTCTTGACGATCTCAAAGATAACCCATCAAAGTTAGGGTCTTTTAGCTGAATTCTTGATCATTCGTCAAAGAGATGTATGGAATACCTTGAATAAAAGCTGTAACCCGATTAAGAACACTTTGAATGAAAGAAGCATATCATAAAGTTGTGTCTCGACCTGATTCCTACTTCAGGATAGGGATCCTTCAACATTGAATTCAGAGCAGTTTTGAACTCATAGCTCATAGCTAATTTGGTATCTGTTACTTTAAGGTTAGGGTACAACTGTGGGCACATATCAAATATATCTTTCCCAACATCGGCATCAACCTTTAGACTCTTACCACCTATCTTATAGCCAAAATCATAATCAATGAACTTTCCATGTATACCAGTATAGAATAACTTGACCAAATCTTCATTATATTTTGTATTACACTCTAAGAACGAATAAAACCTTTGAAAATCAAGCAGTTCAACAATTTCTGGAATAAGCATGTGTTCAGCCAGTTTCGGATAATACACAAATTGCTTGATAATTGATCTTTTACTAAACTTCTTCTCATAAGTTTCAACCAGTTCATCAGAAAGTAAGGAAAGAGCATTTACTAGAATGTTAGACCGAGGTTGTGAACTACCTACCCGAGAACTTGAAGCTCGAGTGGTCCTTTTTCATATTGCTCTTGTAGAAGCCATGGAAACTCTGATTTTGTGAGGAATGAACAGTACCCAAGTAGAGATTGATGATGAGAAACCTAATTGAAAGCTTATGTGAACTTGAAATTTCTTATTTGATGAAGTTTTGGAAATGGGTTTTAGGGTTTGTCGAGAATTTTAGAGAGTAGGAGAGGAGAAATAAGATGAAGAGATGCAAATGATTATGATAATGAACATTTAAAATGAGAAAACACATTGAATGATCATAATTTCCCAAGTAAAACAGATGCGCTCCATTTCCCAAGGAGAAATTCTGAGTTTTGCAGTGATGCGTCGACCTAAGCCTATGATGCGTTTGACGCATGCAAGTTAAAAATACAAAATTCTGAACCATTATAATATGAGTCGACGCATGGGTCGACCTGTGCAAACCTGAATCAAAATAAGTTGAAATGTGAGAAGAATGAGTCGACCTATGTCCTGTTGTGGTCGACGCATGCAGTGCAAACATGGAAAAATGAAGAAAACATGTCATAAATGCAACACATGCAATAAATAACAAGCCACACATACTTCAAGCATCAAAATGGGTTCAAACAATAGAATAAACATCAAGATAACACACATTATAGTATAATTTCATATATATACGATCAAGACAAGTCAAATAGATAGGAACAATATTACCTCCTATGAAGATAAATAATGAATGCCCTCATATATCTTGCACTTATCAATGTAGTAAGTCAAAGTATAGACAATAATAGATACAGAGCATGCAACTATTCAAATTAAACATGACCTGAGATATCGAGAATGCCAAGTTCTCTACGGATGTTCAAGAAGGGTTTTGTCGCAAGTGGTTTTGTGAAAATGTCGGGAAGTTGATTCTTGCTATCAACATGCTCGAATATGACATCACCTTTCTCTACATGATCCCTAAGGAAATGATGGTGAATTTCAATTTGTTCCGTGCGTGAATGTAGTATTGGATTTTTAATTAAGTTAATGGTGTTTTTATTGTTACACAATGGGAATACGTTCAAGTTTAACATTAAAGTCGAGTAATTATTGCTTGAGCCATAAAATTTGGGCACAACAACTATCGGCTGCAATGTACTCCTCCTCGGTTGTTGACAAAGCAACAAAAACTTGCTTTTTGCTATGCCAACTCACTAAGGAATTTGAAAAGAAATGACAAGTGCCACTAGTACTCTTCCTATCTGATTTGCAACCGGAAAAGTCGGAATCGGAATAGTCAACCAAAGTACAATCACTTCCCTTGGAAAACTAAAGCCCATACATGGGAGTACCACATAGGTATCTAAGTATGTGTTTGACGACCTTTAAATGTGATTCCTTGGGACATTGATACCTAGCACATATACATACACTAAACATGATATTTGGACGAGATGCAGTGAGATAGAGTAGAGAACCTATCATACCTCTATACCTTTTTACATCTACGACCTTACCATTCTCATATCAGTCCAAGTTTACACCTGTAGGCATTTGAGTGTCAATTGCTTTAGAGTTAGCGATATCGAAGCCTTTGAGTAGCTTATTGCAGTACTTCATTTGGCCCACGAATGTTCCTTCTTCGAGTTGTTTGATTTGAAGTCCGAGGAAGTAGTTTAGCTCCCCCATCATGCTCATCTCAAACTCACCCTGCATCAACTTAGAAAATTCTTTGACCAAATGTATGATATTAGATCCAAATATAATGTCATCTACATAAACATGTACTAATATGGCATGTTTTCCTTGACATTTAATAAAGAGGATAATATCAACCTTCCCTCTTGAGAATCCTTAATCTAATAAAAATTTGCTAAGACGCTTGTACCAAGCCCTATGGGCTTGTTTAAGACTATACAAAGCACGCTTCAGCTTATAAACATAGTTAGGATACTCATGACTTTCAAAACCGGGAGGTTGAGATACATAGACCTCTTCTTAAATGTATCATTTTAGAAAATAACTCTTAACATCCATTTGGAATTATTTGAAGTTCTTGGAACAAGCATAGGCAAGCAATAGTCGTATAACCTCAAGGAAGGAAATGAGAGCATAATCTTCTTGGTTATAGCATTGTGCCACTAGGTGCACCTTGTTCCTAGTTATAACTCCGTTTTTGTCAAGCTTGTTCCTAAATACCCATTTAGTATCAATCACTCGATGATCTCGTGGAGGGGGGACAAGGTCCCAAACCTTATTTCTTTTAAATTGATTTAACTCATCTTACATTGCTAAAAACCAATTTTCATCGAGTAAGGCCTCTTTTGAGGTTTTTAGGCTCAATTTGAGAGACGAAAGCAAAGTGATAACAAAAGTTACTTAGCTTGGATCTCGTAGTTACTCCCTTTCATATGTCTCCGAGAATGTTATCAATGGGATGATCCTTAGAGGATTTCCAAGCTAGAGGAAGGTCATCGTTACTAATTGGATGATCCTCCTCAATCTTTTCAGAGTTGTGATCTTCCTCCTCCTCCTCCTCCTCCTCAACTTTCACTGATTCAGGTTAATCAATCCCTTTTTAGTGTCTTTAAGTATGTCTTCTAAAGATGCATCTGCACCATGAAAAGAAATACCTTTTCCAACATTTTTCGAATAAGATTCATCAAAAGTAACATGCACAGATTTTTCTACAATAAGTAACCTTTTATTGTATATCCTATATGCCTTACTAGTTTGAGAGTATCCAAGAAAGATACCTTCACCGACCTTTGAATCAAACTTGCCAATGTTCTCCTTACCATTATTCAACATAAAACACTTACAACCAAAAACATGAAGATGTGATACGTTAGGCTTCCTTCCTTTTAAAAGCTCATATAGAGTTTTTTTTATATTAGGATGGATAAGCACCCTATTCAAAACATAACACGATGTACTAATAGCATCAGCCCAAAAGTATTTAGGAAGGTTACTCTCATTGATCATAGTTCTTCCAAGTTCTTGCAAAACACGATATTTATGTTCCTCTACTCCATTTTGTTGTGGAGTTGAAAAATTGTGATCAATGTCATGCTTATCACAAAATTCTTCAAAGAAGTGGTTTTAAAATTTACCTCCACGATCGCTTCAGATTGTTACAATGCTTGTATTCAATTTGTTTTGAGAGAGCTTGGAAAACATCTCAAAAGCTGAAAAAGTATCACCCTTGCTTGCTAAGAAAATAGTCCAACAAAACCTAGAGTAGTCATCTACTATCACAAAACCATTGTAATTACCACCTAAGCTTTTGATCCTAGATGGTCCAAAAAGATCCATATGGAGGAGTTCAAGAGGTCTCGTTGTAGAAACAACATTTTTAGATTTAAACAAGATCTTTGTTTACTTCCCCATTTGACATGCATCATATAAGTGATATTTTGAAAATTTGATTTTGGGTAGGCCTACTACTAGATCCTTAGAGACTACTTTATTTAGAAAATCTAAGTTGACATGTGCTAAACGCCTATGCCATAGCCATGAATCTTCACTCATTGTGATAAGACATTTAGTACTAATCAGCAATACATCACTCAAGTCTAGAATATAGACATTGTTAACCCTCATGCCTTTGAACACATCATCCTTATTATCATTATGTTCAATCATGCAACAATATTTTAAAAATGAAACTTTATAACCTTTGTCACATAATTGACTAATTCTAATTAGATTGTGTTTAAGACCCTCAACTAATAGCATGTCTGAGATAATAGTAGAAGATGGATTATCTACACTACCTTTGTCGAGTATAGCTACCTTGTTATTATCATCGTAGGTCACAAATCCTTTCGTCTTTACCACAAAGTTAATGAATAAGGAAATGTCTCTCGTCATGTGTCTTGAACATCCACTATCGAGAAACCATTTTCTCTCTATAGACTCAAGACGTTGTACCTACATAATTTAAACAACACAAATAGGTACCCAATTTTTATTAGGTCCTTGGGTGTGAGTGAGCCTTTGGTTGAATTTGGGAAACCATTGGAAAATACCTTTAGGAACCAAAAATCTCCTAAATCGGCATTTGGCAATGGTGTGACCCTTCTTGCAACAATATAGACAAGTAAGGTTAACATGGGTGTTACTTTTGCTATCTTTATCTCTAATCACATTAGTGTATTTTTGATACAGATTATTCATACTTTCTCTAAAATATGACCGATCAATAGCAAATGTGACCTTAGGTTTTAAAGCCTTGTCTAATTTGGCTTTAAGAGTTCTAACCTCCTTTTGCCAAACGTGACAAGTCTCACAAGCCCAATTTAACCAAGTACACTTGCCATCCTCAATTTTATCTTTTTTTTGCTTCCACCGTAGAGTTCTTAAGAGCTTCTAATTCCTTTTCGAAAGCGGAAATCTTTTTCTGTAAATGTGAAAAAAAAATTCTTATTTGAAGCTAAGCGTTTATTAGCTTCTTTAGCCTCATGGTGTAAAGTATCAAAAATCTTTTGCAGTTCAGAATTATACATTTTATTAGAGTGGCCATACTTAGAGTGTTTTACCTCCTTCTTCTTCCTTTGATGAGCCATGGGACAAATATTGACGGATTCATCTTCATCACTTGAGCTATCTTCACTAGAGGACTCGCTATCACTTTCCCAAGCAATGTATGCCTTTATAGGTTTTCCTGATTTCTTTTGTTGACGATTCTTCTCTTTTCCTAAGTCTTTTTTTACCAATGGACAATCTGACTTGTAATGGCTGGCCTTTTCTACAATTGCAGCATGACCCTTTTGATTTACCACTCTTGTTACCTTCATTCTTAGATGACTTTGATTTTCATCGAAAGTTGATGATATTCTTGTCCGAGTGTTGAATTCCATTTTTTCGGATATATCTATTATATCTTCTCACAAACAGTCCCAAATCTTCACTCGTATCTTCATCATCATCATCATTAGATTCACTTCCACTATGCTCTTGTGTTGAGGACTTTGAGCTAGAAGCCTTAATAGCCATATACTTCTTCTTAGTGTATTTCGCCTTCTCTTTATTTTCTCTTTTCGCATGTTTTTCAAAACTAATGAGCACTTACTCTTGTTCATCAAGCTTACCAAACAAAGTTGTGATGTATAATATAGTGAGATCATTGGCTTCCTTGATCGTCGTGACCTTTGGTTGTCATTCCCTATTAAGACATCTCAAAATTTTATTAGTATAAACTTCATTAGAAACAGGTATTCCAAGTGTATTTAAACGATTAATTACATGAGAAAATCTCTTTTGCATTTCAGAAATGGTTTCATCTTGCTTCATGTGAAAGAGATCAAACTCTTGTGTCAAAGTATTGATTCGAGCTAGTTTGACGTCATTAGTTCCCTCATGGTAAACTTACAATGCGTCCCACAAAGCCTTAGCAGTAGTACAATGGGAAAATCTATAATATTCATCAACTCCCAAAAAAGATATTAGAATATTTCTAGCTTTCCAATCGTAACTATACCTTTTCTCATCTTCTTCGTTCCATTGTGCTTCCAGCTTAGGCACAACAACATTATTCACATCGGTCATGATTATTTCCATAGGACCATTTTAAATAACGTTCCATACCTTTCTATCAATGGAATTGATATGCACATGCATATAATCTTTCCAATAACTATAGTTCTCACCCATAAAAACATGTGCGCTATTGTACGCCCCTTTTGGTTCGTTGGCCATTTTCTAAAACGTTATATGCGAAGCACTAGATGAACTGGTGCTCGTGATACCACTTGTTAGACGATGCCAATGATCTAGAAGGGGGTTGAATAGATCACTAATTTTTAACAAGATTCGGCGCTTAAAATTTGGTTTTAAAATATGCGAAAGTGGCCAAGGAATCAAGTCGTCTAAACAAACCGTTAATGGTAAGATCAGATATGCGAAAATCCAAATGGAATAAAATTCAATGAAAAAACGAATCAATGATATGCCAATTAATTAATGCAAGTAACTACCACTTAGTTTTAACCTATTTCCAATGAATTGTAAAATGTAAACTTAAATTGACAATACCACAAACAATTTGTGTCCACTCAATACGTCAAACACTTAGTGTGCATAACACTCCAAGTTGAATTTCCTTTGTAATTCTAGTGTAAAATTTTTCATAATTACAATACAAGAGATTGTAATTAGTTTTGCAAAACAGAATTTTAGCACTAGACAACATAGGAAATTTATCGAATAATCAAAATCACACAAACGTTAACAACACAAATAAAAGATATAGAGAAAGAGAGAACAAAACCAGATTTTTTTAGGCAGTTCCCCTTTTCGTCCTCGCTTCGGGTACGTCTGCCCCAATTCTAAAACTAGAATTGAGATATTTATTATCACGTCGCAAAGTTTATACAAGAGAAGTAATAATCGCACCACTCAATCCTAATTGTTGAAGTTGATACTATTCCCTTCTCTCCCCTTGATTCAAGTCGAATCAAGTGCGTCAAACGCTCCAAACAACCTCTTGTTACCACTACTTGTTTGCACTAACCCGCCGTTCTTCAAACCTTTCACTCGTCTAATTTTAATTGTAAGACGTTTGACGCCAAATCTTTCTTCACAATCCTCCGGTTACCGTTACTTGTTTGAATGAACCCATCGTTCTTCAAACCATTCACTCTGCTAAATCTGTGAGGCAAAGATTTGTGCAATCCCCCCCCCCCCCCCCCCCCACTAAATCCTCAAGATCTTGGAGGGCAAAACCCCAATGGTTTTATTCAAGAAAATTCCACTAAATCCTCAACCCAAACTAGATACACAATCCTACGTTTGGACTTATCAGCTTGACAATGCACAAGATCAACAAAAATTGTCATGTGTAATTGTTTAAGAATGCAAGTGAGAATGAAGATGATGAGCAAAAATTAGTGTATATCTTTCACTTTTCTTGTTCTCTCTTGTACAATAATGAGACAAATGAATATATATGACGCCTAGACCCAATAACTAACATAACAACATTTTGAAACACAACAGACCAGAAAAATTGACTCACAACAGCGAGCGATCGACCTAAGCATTAGGTAGGTTGACCCGAGCACACTCGAATGCAAGACTACATAAAAAATCAAGCGATGGGTCGATTGGAACAAGGTCATGCGTCAATGCAAGGTTACTTCAAAACAACAGATTTTTATTCTTTCAGTATGAGTTTACTTATGGGTCGATGTGAGAACAACCGAGAGCAGTTGATTTTTGATCAACATGTATGCGTCGAATTTCATAGGACTGTGAGTCGACGCAAGGACTCTAAAATGGCAAAAACAAGTTCTTTATGAATATTTTGGTCCACCTAAACTATTTTTTTGTAGACCTAAGGTATCAAATAGGATCAAGTGCACAAATATTATATATGAGATGCTCCTATATGTATAGACACATAAACGTATATTTTTTTCTACTTTTTAAAGAATGAATTCAATCTAAGACGCGATGATACCATCCAAAGTACAAAGTATGAGCTAATACAAGTTTTGACATTATTAAAATAAGGACTAAGGAAACTTTCCCTCACATTATGGTCTAGTAAGAGACAATCAACAATTGCACTGTCAACAGCTAAAGCTGAATATATTGCAATATCTGGATGCAACACTCATATCCTCTAGATGAAAAGCCAGCTAGAAGATTTTCAGATATATGAGAGTAACGTTCCTATTCTTTGTGATAATGCCTCAGCTATTTTTTTTATCTAAGAATCCCATTTTACATTCTAGAGCTAAGCATATTGAGATTAAATATCATTTTATACGAGACTATGTTCAGAAGAGAATTTTAAATTTAAACTTTATTCATACAGACCATCAATGGGTTGATATCTTTACAAAACCATTTCATAAGGATATATTTGTTTTCATTCTAAAAAATTTGAAAATGGACATATGTCCAGAATGAAATATATGTTTGTCTCATAATGGTTAATTTTTTAGAATAATTAAATGAGACTTTGAGATTTTTGAATCTGAATAATGAGTCTTCCAAAGTAAGAAGGTTTCTTGTATCAGAAGTATGCAATCAAAACTTCTATCTATAAAAGTTATTAACCAGCTGCTAATCAAACGTAAGCTTGTGGTTATTAAGACAAATGTCTTAAAACTGAAACGCTCTAAAACTTGGGAGACACATTGGGAGAAGTGATTTCTTTGAAATAGGTAAGATCTCTCTCTACGCCTTCCCCTAAGTCAGATTTCTTGCACTTATCTATATTCTGCCATCCTTACAAATCCTATTTATAAACCCACTCCACTCATTATTCACACACCAATGCTACTCATTATCCCACAATTTCTCTCTTTCAAACAACATTCTCTACAACCCTAAAATGATTTTATTCATCATGGTTGATCTCTCCCAAGAACAACAAGCTTATCAACAACAACAATTGTCTTAGCAACAAGAAGAAGTAAAAGAAGGTCTTCAAGAGATTTCCTTATCTACTCTAGTCAATGAGCTAGAAGTATTATGTGAAATGATTGTGGATTTTCACAAGCTGAAAGCAAATGGTTTCGACCAGACTGAAGGTCATAAAACCCAGGGATGGGAAGAGTTCTTCAATCCTCTAAGAGGACCAGCTTACCCTGAACTAGTAAAACAATTTCGGATTCATGCTCATAATTCAAAGCTAAATGAAATTGTTGTTGTGATCTTTCAAGATGGAAAGAATTCATAAAATACAAAGAATCTTCACAACCATCTCAGAGTTTGGTTTAAGATTCTTCTGGGTTGTGTGCATCACAAACCTTTATCTAACTCCTCGTATTATATCAACATTAATCAGGAGTATATTTTTTTTCTACATATCTTTTGGATTCAAGATGAACTTGTTCTCAATTCTCTTTAACTACTTAAGGAAGCTGGTCAAAGGAATCATCATTATTCATAAAAAATGACTTATGTCATGATTTTGTTGCAAATGCTAATTTCCAATAAATTCTATCGAGTTTTCCTAAATTTTCGTAGACATATTATACAAGCAGTTTATCAAAGGAATCATCATTATTCATCAAAAATGACTCATGTCATGATTTTGTTACAAATGCTAATTTCAAATAAATTCTATCTTCCATCAAGCTTCACTTCTATGGATTGTTCTTCACTTGTCAATGTTACTTCCAATTCATTATTCCGGTATAATGATCACTTTGCTACAAAGAAAATTGAGATCAAGTTAGTCTCCATGAATCATAAGCGTAAGTCATCAAAAGCAATCAAAAACTCATGAAGAACTCAAGGAAACTTAGAAAAAATTCTACATTATGTAGTGATTTCAAGACTTGTCTTTCAACACATTCCAACATTGGTTCATGCCCAAAAAGTCTGAATTTGATCCATAAGTTTACACCATTCAAAAGTGCACCTTTTAAAACACAAAATCACTTCTCAAAAGCATTAAATGGGATAATTCACCAAAAATTCAAGCCAAAAGTGGTAAAAAAAATTAAAGGCGAAAGCATTTAAAATTTTCAAGTTTCATGCATAATCACCAATGACCTTCTATCTTACATTTCAACTTAGTAATTTTGCAAAAACCAAGCATAATTTGTCTCTAATCACCTATGCATCCACAATCATTCAATTACACAATTAACCCTTAACTACCATAACTACCAAACTAACACAAATTCCAATTTCCATTTTCACTCAAATTTCCATTCAATCCTAACCATTCATAAAAGTAAATCCAAAGGTTGGGATTAGTGATATGCAACTAAGGCTTAAATTAATTTCCAACCATTGATAAACCTCTTACTTGAATCACAATCCAATAGTGTTCATTCATTTACAAAACCTATATAAACATGTCATTTTTCACAATTCTGGGCTTAACTCATATGAACTTTTAAAACCATTTTCCCATCATTTTTTTCTCATGTTCTCTCATAATTCTCTCCTTTATTCACTCCCTCATTGTCACCAAATTTCATATTCATCACCATCTAGAACTTCACATTGAAGTTCTAAATTTGGTGGAACTTAACCACAATCCAATTTCAACAAATCATCAATTTAGTTTCAACAATTCAAGCATTATCATCATCCAAAGTTCATCATAATTCAAGTATATTCATCAATATTTTCTACATTCAAAATTCATCTTCTATATTTATTCATCATAAAAAATAATCATCAAGTTTAGGAATTATTAAAAGCATAGCAAAAAGGCTTACTCTTAAAGTTTTTTGGGTTTTTATTTGACACTCTGTTAGCAATCTTTAATCGGGACAAACTTCTGCTCCGTCGGTACTTCTTCATCTCCTTTCTTCCATACCATTTCCATGAGTTGTTGAATTCTTCTTGTTGATTAACTTAAGTCACTGTGATGAAATAGATTATTTAATAAGCACTTTTTTCCTTAAACCAAGAAAACCAAATTCTAGTAGCATAAAAATCAACATAGCATAAATTCTAACATAGTTTAGCATATCATTTAATTAGGCATTGCATTAGTGTAGAGTTTAGACATAGAGCATGAAATATCTTATTAGAATAATCACTTATTTGAGCCAAAAATTCAACTTTGACTTAAAACACAAAAAACTCTCTCCTTGGATTTTTAAAACGACAATCAACATAAGAAATAAACCATATGATAGGTTGAATCTTTGTAACATCTTCAAAAAAAACTCTCTCCATTATTTTTGTTACATCTCCTACAAATTATTCATTCTTAAGATTGAATCTAGAGTGTTCTAAAATCTTTGTGATAAGGTTACCATATGATAGGAACATTCCTTTTCTTTTTCCTCCCATCATGTATTGGATTACTTCATTTTCCCTATTTTATTTTTATTTTTTTTACGATCATCCATACAACTTCAACATCAAACCTGGTTATGAGACTGAAATTGCTTTTCCTTGGAAAAAGTATGTGATTAGTCAAGAGCGGAGACACAATTGTCTTGAAGTTAAAGTTGTCTCCTTGTTCCTTTGGCCTGAAGATAAGACCTTCTTGGTGAAGATTTAAGATGTTTGCAAATTCTTCCACTGATAGAGATATATGATGTATTCTAAATGTGGAGTAAACTATTCCATTAGTGAAGTAGATATTTGTGAAGAACATTTTGATCAATGATGGATATACTTTTTTCAGGGAGCTGCAAAGGAGTGTGGATAATTTTAATTCTTCAAAAAAAATCTCGAAGAATTCACACTCCTTATAGAAACCAGAATCCAAAGTGTGAATTCTTAAGGTAGTTCTGTTGATGAAGTCTTGGAAGAATCTTCCTTCTTATTGTTCTGTTGTGAAATCATCAATGAGAGGGCTAAAGTCAAATCTCATCCTCCTACGAGACATGATGATGATAATGATGATGGAGATTTTGAGGGAATAATCTCACACACAATTAGAGAAATTAAAATATACAATGCAAAAAAGAGAAAGGGTTATATATTTATATCGGAGCTTCTAACAATTTTGAATGTGTAAACCTTGCACAAAATTAATAGAGATTGTGCCTGATAAAAATCAAAGCCAAATCTTTCCAAAAGTGGATGCCGAATCTATTTGGTTAAGGCTTCAATCAATTGGGTGATCAAACTTTAGAGATCTTGAACAATTTGCATCAATGTGTATATTTGATTAACTTGGAGTAGAATTTTAATTCATATTTGATTTGAAATTTGGAGAGCCAAGTTGCTATAATAAATTGTCTTAAAGCTTCAATCGAGTGGGCTTATGCAAATCATCATCCTTGGTGCTTTTTGGGCATCGTGTTGGATTTTGCTTTGGCTTTCCCACTTTTTGCACCCCTACCTAACTTAATTGTAGCCCTTTTTAGAAACCACTAGAAAACTCATCTATTTTGTTAGAAAATTTATTTGAATTGATGAGCAAAAAAGTAAACGCATTATTTTAAAGGCTTAATAAGAGCTTTTCAATCATTCCATCTTTAGAATAGTGTACTACCATGGTTACCAAGTAACCTTTATAAAACTTCCCTCTTTGACACGGGCAGACTACAAACCTAATCGAGGTTTTACATCAGGATGATCTTGAACCAAATCGGGGTTTTACATAAGATGACCACAAACAAAATTAAGATTTTACTCTAGGATTATATGTAATCAAGTTGAGCTTTTATACAGGCTAAGTTCATGAATCGAATTGGCGAATTAATACAAAATCCCTAAACTAATCTTTTAACGGGTTTAACTTTGAACCTAAACAAACACTCCCTTAAGAGAAATTATTCAACCAAGAGAAAAACACCTCTTGGAGAATTTACAATATAACCATTTCTAGAATAAGAACTTCACTTAAACATAAGTACTTTCTCGAAGCAATATGGCTAAATTTTAATGATAGAAAGTAGACAAATATTTTTAGAGAAAGAGTGAGGAGTGTGAGATAGCTCACAATTTTGAATTTGAAAATGTGAAGGAAGATGCATATATTTACAAGCTAAAGGTTGAACAAAAAAAGAAAAAAATCCATGGGCTAATTTAATGTCCTAATTGATTGGATTCTTGTCCCAATCAATTGGATGACCTAAAACAATCGATTGCAAATGCAAAATTTGGATAGTTTTGAAATATAATAATTTACCTTTATTAAGACGCTGTCAAAAATGATTATGGACACTATTTTCACTAACCCAATTGATTGGGAACATGTTACAATCGATAGAACAGTTTAAAAAACTTGTGAAGTTGTTATGACAGTTCTTGATTCATCAGGTACGACTCCAAGATATTTTTAGGAATTTTTCTTTGAAAAATACATGTTTTAAAAAAACAATTAGTGTTTTTTTTTTGTATTCATCCACATTAATTTATGAAAATAACCTTGTATTTTTATAAAACAATGATCACTCAGATACGAGTGAACAAGATTTTACACTTTCTCTTTCACACATTGAAGTTTCAAGACTTTTCTCAATACACCGATCATACAGGAACTTTGCTTGAGTCTTACTAGAGAACATGATTGATATATATTTAATTTTAATGCCATCATCAGTGGTTATTAAACCCTAATTTATTAGCTTGATTCAAAGGAAGAGTCTTGAACAAACTGTCGTGTGCATCTTTGACCTCTTGACATAAAATGTTGCATCTTCATACGTTGTCACTGATGAAGCTAAGTTGACATCATCAAAACCAAACCATGTTGGGTATGATTTGTTTATTTTTTATTACTTATTGATTAAACCTGCAAACCTATAGTTCCACATTATTAACCTCTAATTAATCAATTCTTCTAGCCATAAATGGAAGGTTTTGATATTTAATTGTTACTAATCATTAATACATTATCCTAATCGATTTTATACTAAACTTAGTGAAAATAATCAATTAGGTTACTAGATCTAATCGATTATTCAATTGGATAAAGTCTTCCAATCAATTAGACATTCATCAAATCAGTTGGCTAGCTCTTTTAAAACATTTTTACGTGGTATAAATAAAATATGAGAGGCTTTTCAAAGATTTTTATTATGTGTGTGTATGGTTTTTAATTTTATTTTTAGAAATACTTTTGTGTCTTTACAAGATACTGGTCACTCAGATGAACACAACCAGACGAGCTTTCACATTTCTTCTCTTTCAAAACATTGAAGCTTCAAGTCTTGGTGTCATTATCTTTGAGCTTAACATCTTACAAGAAATTTGAGTCTTCTCAATGAGACTTGAGATATCTTCATGTTGAGGTTTTTTTACTGTTCTACCCCCTTTTGAAATAGAAAATCCTATAATGCCCCATTTTGAAAATTATTTATGAAGGTACCCTATTTTCTATAGAAGTTCGTCCACTCAGTGGACGAGGGGGTGCAGCGAGAATTTTGTCTGTTTAAGTTCGTCCAACCAATGGGCGAGCCACTGAAATAGAAATTGGGCCAAGGCAAGCTCGTCCACCCAGTGGACGAGCGTTTGAAAAGTGTTTATTTATTTATTTTTTATTCAGGTTTATTTAATTAATGATTTTGATAAATATAATTTTAATACATTAATTAATAAATTATATAGTTAATAGTTAATGATAAATTATGTAATGATAAATGTAAAATTTTGTTTATTAATAATTTTAATTCTTATTATTTAAATGTTAATGTTATTAACAATTTTAATTTTAATTATTAAAAGGGTAATGTTAACAATTTTTAATAATTTTAATAAATTTAATTATAAAATAATAATTAATAATAATTAATAATAATTAATAATAATTAATAATAATTAATAATAATTAATAATAATTACACTATAAAATTAGATTATAAGAAATGTTAATAATTTTAACATTATAAGATTAAATTACAACAATAAAATTGATTAAATAAAAATGCATTTCATCGAAGATGACCCTCAGTTCCACACCTAGTGGTCCTTCGCTGTCGATATCCCCTGCCCAAACGCTCATTTGTAGGTGATTGAGATGAGTCGGAAGATATATCTTCATTGTGACGTGTTGTAGTGGGGTTTGTCTGCCTTGAAGAGGGTCCTAGTTGCTCATCGAGAATATCATCAATGTTAAAATCTCGAATTTGCATCAGTTGCTCATCTGTCAGCAAAAAATGTTGGAATGATTGTGATGGTTGCGGTGGTTGTGGGTAGGTTTCAGGTTGGGTTTGTTTAAGGGATGGGTAGTAGACGTCATCAGGCGTGAAGGTCGAGGTGGGTTGAGAGAAGGTAGTGTTGAAGGTTTGATATTGGAAATGAGGGTTGATCTGGTCAAAGTTGGGCAGTGGGACTGGGGTGAACTGTACGGGAGGTCGGAGATAGGGTTGGGGCTTATATTGTTGGTTGTAGTGGTAGTTATAGTTTTGTTGAGGGAGTGGATTGTATGGTGTTTGTTGTCAGTATGTATGTTGAGCTGACGAAGATG